>CM040428.1:91846312-92185208 GCA_022702705.1 Papilionanthe hookeriana x Papilionanthe teres | reverse complement strand
AAAGTAACTTTTTGTTCAAAAGTTTACCTATTGGTTCAATGGGTTGGTCATTGGGTCAAGGATTGACCGTTTTTGCTAAAGTTAAATTTTTGGTCAAAGATTGACTTATTGGTTGAATAATTGGTCATTAGGTCAGAAATTGACTATTTTGACAAAAATTGTCATTTTGGTCGGAAGTTGACCTATTAGGTCAATGAGTTAGTCATTAAGTTAAGGATTGACCATTTTGACCGAAGTTGACTTTTTGGTCAAAAGTTAACTTATTGGGTCAAAAGTTGACTTATTGGGTTAAGAATTTTAGCATTATGAAGACATACGAGGAAAGTTTGTCAATATCCGGAAGGACTCGAGTTATATACTCGATATATTCTCGAGGAAGGATGAAGAAGAAATTTTGTACTTACATCGACACTCTACGGACATTAGGCGAGCATGTCGTCGAGGCCGAGGACATATACGAGTCGTCGAAAATGGAAATGTGGAAATGGTATTGTCACTATTTAGTGTGGTTGTTGTTATAACTTCGCTATAGATCGACAAGGCAATCCCCTGGGGATTTTGCAGCATGATGAGGTGGATCCGATGCCGCCACAGATCAAGATGATGATAAAGAGGATGGTCGAGTGGCACGTGTTGCCTGCAAACTGTATTCCTAACAGCTGCATCATAAATATTTATGAGGTCGGGGATTGCATTATGCCTCTTACTGACCACCATGATTTTGTGAGACCCTTCTGCACGGTTTCCTTTATAAGTGAAAGCAATATCTTATTTGGACGAGATATCCAGCTTGTCGGACGGGAGAATTCCGAGGTTACATTGCAATCTCCTACCGATAGGATCGGTGCTGATATTAAAAGGAGATGGAACAGATTTAGCAAAACACTGGATCCCAGGTGTTCGAAGAAAAAGGGTGTCGGTCACTTTCAGAAGGATGGATGAAGACAAAGCGCCATTTTACAATGAGCCAGATCCAGAGCTTGGATGCGCTTCGTCCTTTGCCTTTGTGAAGTTTGTGCCTCTAGGTGTTCGCAAGGGGACTTTTGTTCTGCGAGCGTAACCTTGGCGGGTTGGCTCGTCCCCGCGATAGTCTCATATAGCAGAAATCTAGTATCTCTTACAGCCGTACATGACGAGTATGTTTCTCCACTTTTTGTAGCAGTCAGATGATATGACATGTCAGCTCTATTCAGTTTTGTACGCATGATCTACTTTTGGGTGCTTGTCAGCATGTGATCAGTTGTACTACTTCTAGCAGAATTAATGAAACTTTCTGTTTTTCCGAAATGATTTCTTTTCAGCACGATAGTCGAAAGCTCGTTGAACCACGTGTTTGGTTCCAAAATGTAAAGGACAAAAAGAATGATGCAGAAGAAAAGGATAAAAAGAAAACACAATGAAATTAAAATTGAAATGAACCTAAAACTTAGATCAGATGAAAATGAAATTGAAATGAAATCAAAATTGAAATTTATAATCAAAATTTAAATCAAATGAAATGAAATGAAACAAAACAAATTGAAAGAAAATGATGAATTGAAAACAAAACAAAATGATAATTTTCTCTTTTTCTATCTCTCGAGATTTTGAATCACTGCACTCATCTTCAAATCCCTCGCTTCGCAAAATTTGGCACTTTTCACACAGCGACGCTTCTCACAAATTTGAAATATCTTGAAATTCTCTAATTCTTGCAATGGCTACCGATCTTGGCCGAATTGCACCAAATCTCTTTCTTTGAAAGCCAAATACCAAGTTTTACCCAATTACGCCTAAATTAAATTCCGAGATCAGTACCTAAATCCTAATTCCCCTCTATCACCTCTTAGGTTGGATATGAGTCCTTGAGCTTTCCTTCCTATGTGACAACTTGGGCCGTATGTGAATCCTTGAGCTTTCCTCCCTAAGATCTTCCCAAATATCCCTAATTTTCCATCATCCTTTCGAGAAATTTTTTCTCCCTCCATGAAATTATTGAAACGGAACTTAGTCGTCCGATTTCCCAAAATTCCCTAATTTTCCATCAACCTTCCAAGAAATTTTTTGCCCTCCATGAAATTCGTGCACGTAGCTTAGTCATCTAATTTCTCAAAATTCCTTAATTTTCCATCATTCTTCGAGAAATTTTCCCACCTTCCATAAAATTCGGGAACGGAGCTTAGTCGTACGATTTCCTAAAAATTCCCTAAATTTCCATCATCCTTCCGAGAAATTTTTCCACCCTCCATGAAATTTTGAAGCCGGAGCTTAGTAGTCCAATTTCCTAAAATTCCATAATTTTCCATAATCCTTCAAAGACATATTCCCGCCTTCAAAGAAATTCCGGGAACGAAACTTAGTCGTCCGATTTCCCTCAAATTCCCTAATTTTCCATCATCCTTCAGAGAAAATTTTCCGCCCTCCATGAATTTCCGGAAATAGAGCTTAGTCACCTGGTTTCCCAAATTCCTAATTTTTCATCATCCTTCCGAGAAATTTTACGCCATAAATGAAATTCCTTGAATGAAACTTAGTCGTACGATTTCCTAAAATTCCCTAATTTCCCATCTACCTTCCTAGAAATTTTTCTGCCTTCCACGAAATTTTAGGAACAGAGCTTAGTTGTCCGATTTCCCTTAAAATTCCCTAATTTTCCACATCCTTTCGAGAAATTTTCAGCCTTCCATGAAATTCCGAGAACGGAGCTTGGTCGACTGATTCCCCTGAAATTCCCTAAATTTCCATTTCCCTTTCGAGAAATTTTCCACACCGGCAAAATCCCGAGGTCGATATTGAAATTTTGATTCTCATTTCTGAGGCTAGATCCTAAATTTCAGTTCTTATCCTTCCGGGATCGGTACTGAAATTCCGATTTCCCACTACACTCAAAATTTCACACAAAATTAAAATCTTTAAATTAAAAATTCCACAAATTCTGAAACTTCCACGAATTCCATAAAGCTTAAAACAAAATTTTGAAACTTAAAATTAAATTAAAATTCCAACTCAAAATTCAAATTGAAATCAAATCCTAATTCTTAATCCAAATTCCAACTTCAAATCGATTTAGATCGGACTCCTTTAAAGTTTGAATGCTTGAAATCCATAGCTTCTCTCATGAAGGTATTCCATTTTCCTTCCCCAGCGAGAGTTCCAGAGACTTAAGGTTCTATCTCCTAATCCACAGCGGAAACTTCCTCGCTAAATTCTGTGTTTGTCTTGAGTTTTGACTTAGATAATTGTGTTAGCTTTGTTGATCTCGTCGATCAATACCAATACGTGTTGTGTGCTTGCCCAGTACACCATACCTATTGGGGGTCCATTTGTTAACCTCACTTTTGGTTGAGGTCTAGTCTCTCTTTAGAATAGCCTAGGGTCTAGCCATAGGACTCGCCTTGTGATCTCCTTAGAAGACTAGTCATGGCACCCCTCCTCATAGAAATTCAAACTATTCCCACTACACTAGATGTTTTCATATGCTTAATGCCTAACCTCCAGTTTTGGGAGGAAGATACCAAGCATAAGGAAGCCCAGGGGAAGTCTCCTATAGGAGGTCAGGCCATAGGATCTACCATGGGAGGTCTGCATCCCACACTCACAATAAATAAAATGCATCACCTTTTGATCCCCTAAATTTTTGGGAACTCATGTAAGTGGTTTTCCCAAGCCTTTAGCCTCGAGTCGGGGTTTAGCCAGTACCAACACATAAAGGACCAAGTGAGGGTGACCCTTGATCCACGACTCAATCTAAACAATTTCATACTACTCACCTTCAACCAATCCCAAATTTGCCCAAACATTCCAAATGTCTTAAAAAATCTCCCAAATTATCCATATTTCTCCAAAAAATAATTCCAAATTACCCCTACCACTCAAATTAATCAAAATAATCCAAAATTACCAAATTTAACCAAAATCCCCAAAATGACTAAAATGCTACTCTTAGCCCAAAATTCTAAAAATTCCAAAAATTACCAATAATTCCCAAAACAACCCAAATATTCCAAATTTTGTTTCTCTTAATTACCACATGACCCAATTTCGCCAATTTAGCCCAATTAAACTAACAGCCCCAATTTGACCCATTTAACCCAAAAGTGCCCAAATTAAACCCAACGTGAACCCAATTGGTCCCAATATTGCCCAATTTCAATTCTAGAATTTAATTCAACATCTCCAATACCAAAATAAACCAAATTCAAGCTCAATTTGACCACATTTGAGTTCAATTTCACATAAAATCCAAAATCCCCAATTTTGACTAAATGATTCAAAATCCCCTAATTGACTCATTATCAACAAATTCCCCTCAAATTTCAATCCTAAACCCTCCATAAAACTCTTATGAATCACATGTAACATTCAATTGCCCCCAATGTGAGCCCAAGTCTCACCCAAATCCACTTGAAATCCGAAATCACCTAATTGTAACCCAAGTTCAACACATGCCCAAAATCCATCAAATTGATTGGTCTAACCCTAAAATTACCACCCAATTGATGTTAAGAACTCTTCAACACATTCCTCTAGACCATTTTGAGACTTCAATTAGCCTTGGACCAAACCCTAGCTCAACCTAAACCCAAGTTGACCCAACTTGCCCCAAATTGTCAAAATTCCAAAATCTACCAAATCGAACCCTCAAATGAACTCAAAACCACTCCATGTATTCATGAAAAATCTTCATTACATCATCTACACAATGTTACTCAAGATACATGGGCTCAATTCAAGCTCAAACCCAAGTTTGCCCAATTTTAACCCAAGTTTACCCAAATGAACCCATGACCCAATCTCACCAAATTGAACCAATTGTGATCAAACCAACCCCTCCAGAGCAACAATGTTAACCCTAAGGACTGGGCTAAACCCACCTAGCCCACCCTAGTGGAGCCATGGACCAAAGATCCCCAAATTAGAGGATCTCATCCCTTAAATGGTTAAATCCAAGAGATGTTTACCAAATTCGACTTTTCGGTCAGAGATCGACTTATTGGGTCAATAGTTGGTCATTAGGTCAAATTGACTATTTTGACCAAAATTGATTTTTTGGTCAAAACTTGACATATTGGGTGAATGGGTTGGTCATTGGTCGAAAAATTGTCATTTTGACCAAAGTTAACTTTTTGGTCAAAAGTCGACCTATCGGATCAATTAGGTAGTCATTAGGTCAAAAATTAACTCTTTTTACTAAAATTGGCATTTTGAACAAAATTCAACCTATTGGGTCAACGAGTTGGTCATTATATCAAAAATCGACTTTTTTATTATAATTTTCTTTTCGGTCAAAAGTCGACCTTTTGGATCCATGGGTTGGTCATTGGGTCAAGGATTGATCATTTTGACCAAAGTTGATTTTTTGAAGAAAGTTGACTGTTAGGTCAATGTGTTGGTCATCGGGTCGGATTGACCATTTCGACCAAATGTTGACTTTTATGTTAGAGATTGACTTAGAGTTATTTGGTAAAAATTAACTATATTGACCAAATATTTCTTTTTGGTCAAAATTTAACCTATTGAATCATTGGGTCAAGAGTTGATCATTTTGACTAAAGTTGACTTTTTGTTCAAAAGTTAACCTATTGGTCGATGGGTTGGTCATTGGGTCAAGGATTCACAATTTTGACCAAAGTTAAGTTTTTGTTCGGAGATTGATTTATTGGGTCGATAATTGATCATTAGGTCAAAATTGATTGCTTTGACCAAAAAAGACTTTTTGGTCCAAAGCTGACCAATTGGGTTAATGCGGCGATCTTTGGGTCAAGAATTAACCATTTTGACCAAAGTTGACTTTTTCATCAAAATCGATCTATTGGGTCAATGGGTGGGTCATTAGGTCGAAGGATTGGCCATTTTGACAAAAGTTGACTTTTTAGCCAGAGATTGACTTATTAGGTCGATGGGGTGGTCATTAAGCGAAAAATGACAATTTTGACCAAAATCGACTTTTTGGTCAAAAGTTGACTTTTCGGTTTATTGAGTCGAGGATTGATCATTTTGATAAAAGTTGACTTTTTAGTTAAAAGTTGATATATTGGGTCATTAGGTCGGTCGTTAGGTCAAGGATTAACCATTTTAACCATAGTTGACTTTTTGGTCAAAGATCGAGTTATTGGGTCAATAAGTGGTAATTAGGTAAAAATCGATTATTTTGACCAAAATTTAATTTTTCGGTCAAAAGTTGACCCATTGGGTCGATGGGGTGGTCATTGGGTCGAAATTGATCATTTTGACTAAAGTTGACTTTATGGTTAAAGGTCGACTTATTGGGTCATCGTGGCGGTCATTAGGTCAAGGTCGATTATTTAGTAAAATGTTAACTTATTGGGCCATTGGGTCGGTCATCGAGTTTGAGATCGACCATTTTGAACAAAGTTAACTTTTTGTTCAAAAGTTTACCTATTGAGTCAATGAGTTAGTCATGGGTCAAGGATTAACCATTTTGGCCAAAGTTGACTTTTTGGTCAAAGATTGACTAATTGGGTGAATAATTGGGCATTAGGTCAAAAATTAACTATTTTGACAAAAATTTTCATTTTGGTCGAAAGTTGACCTATTAGGTCGATAGGTTGGACTATTGGGTCGAGGATCGACCATTTTGACCGAAGTTGACTTTTGGTCAGAAGTCGACTTATTGGGTCGAGAATTTCAACAATACGAACACATACAAGGAAATTTTGTCAATATCCTTGAAGGACTCAAGTTATATACGAATGTATTCTCAAAGAAGGATTTAGAAGAAACTTTGTACTGCATCGACACTCTACAGACTTTGGGCAGAGCAGGCCGTCTGAGGCCGAGGACATATACGAGCCGTCAAAATGGAAACATGGAAAAGGTAGAGTCAGCTATTCGGTGTGGTTGTTGTTATAACTTTGGTATAGATCGACAAGGTAATCCCCCGGGGCTTTTGAAGCATGATGAGGTGGATCCGATGTTGCCACGGATCAAGAAGATGATAAAGAGGATGGTCGAGTGGCACATGTTGCCTGTAGACTGTGTTCCTAACGTACTCGCATCATAAATATTTATGAGGACAGGGACTGCAATCCGCCTCATATAGACCACCACGATTTTGTTAGACCTTTCTGCACGGTCAACTTTATAAGTGAAAGCAATATCTTGTTTTGACGAGAAATCAAGATTGTCGGACCGGGAGAATTCCAAGGTTCTGTTGAAATCTCCCTACCAGTAAGATCAGTGCTGGTATTAAAAGGAGATAGGCGAAACACTGTATCCCAGGTGTTCGAAGAAAAAGGGTGTCGGTCACTTTCGGAAGGATGAATGAAGACAAAGCGCCATTTTACTATAAGCCGGATCTAGAGGCCGGATAGCCTTGAGTCCTTCGCCACCGTGACGATTGTTCCTCCGAGTGTTCGCGAGGGACTTTTGTTCCGCAGAGTGTAACCTTGGCGGAGTTGGCTCGTCCCCGAATAGTCTCAAATAACGAAAGGTAATACCCTAGGTCATGATTGTAGGTGCCGCCAATTTTGTGGCGGTCAAATCATATGACTTGTCGGCATTATTTAGTTTTGTACGCATGATCTACCTTTAGGTGCTTGCAAGCATATATCGCTTGTACTACTTCTAGCAGAATTAATGAAATTTTTGTTTTTAAAAATGATTTCTTTTCAAACATGTTAGTCGAAAGCCGTTGAACCATGTGTTTGTTTCCAAAATGAAAAGGACAAAAAGAATGATGCAGAAGAAAAGGATAAAAAGAAAACACAATGGAATTAAAACTGGAATGAACCCGAAACTTAGATCAGATGAAAATGAAATTGAAATGAAATCAAAATAAAAATTTAAAATTAAAATTAAAATCAAATGAAAGGAAATGAAACAAAACAAATTGAAAGAAAATGATGAATTGAAAACAAAACAAAATGATAATTTTCTCTTTTTCTCTCTCTCGAGATTCCGAATCGTTGCACTCATCTTCAAATCCCTCGCTCCACAAAATTTGGCACTTTTCATACGACGACGCTTCTCACAAATTTGAAATATCTTGAAATTCTCCAATTCTTTCAATCGGCTACGCCGATCTTGGCCGAATTTCACTAAATAGCTTTCTTTGAAAGTCAAACACAATGTTTTACCCAATTCTCCCTAAATGAAATTTCGGGATCAGTACCTAAATCCTGATTCCCCTCTGTCACCTCTTAGGTTGGATATGAGTCCTTGAGCTTTCCTTCCTATGTGACAACTTGGGCCAGATGTGAATCCTTGAGCTTTCCTCCCCAAGATCTTCCCAAAATTCCCTAATTTTCCATCATCCTTTCGAGGAATTTTTTTGCCCTCCATGAAATTCTGGGAACGGAACTTAGTCATCCTATTTCCCAAAATTCCTTAATTTTCCATTATCCTTCTGAGAAATTTTTCCGCCCTTCATGAAATTCTGGGAACGGAGCATAGTCGTCCGATATCCTAAAATTCCCTAATTTTCAATCATCCTTTCGAGAAATTTTCCCACATTCCATAAAATTTCGAGAACGAGCTTAGTCTTACGATTTCCCTCAAAATTTTCTAAATTTCCAGCATCCTTCCGAGAAATTTTTCTGCCCTCCATGAAATTTCTGGACCAGAGCTTAGTCATCCTATTTCCCAAAATTCCATAATTTTTTATCATCCTTCAAAAAATTTACCCGCCTTCCATGAAATTTCGAGAACGGAACTTAGTCGTCCGATTTTCCCCAAATTTCCTAATTTTCCATCATCCTTCCGAGAAAATTTTCCTCCCTTCATGAAATTCCGGAACCGAGCTTAGTCGCCTGATTTTCCAAAATTCCTTAATTTTCCATCATCCTTCGAAGAAATTTTTCGGCCATCCATGAAATTCCGGGAATGGAGTTTAGTCGTCCGATTTCCTAAAATTTTCTAATTTCCCATCTCCCTTCCTAGAAATTTTTTCGCCTTCCATGAAATTCCGAGAACGGAGCTTAGTTGTCCGATTTCCATCAAAATTCCTAATTATCCACATCCTTCTGAGAAATTTTCAGCCTTCCATGAAATTCGAGAACGGAGCTTAGTCATCAAATTCTCCCGAAACTCCCTAATTTTATATTTCCTTTTGATAAATTTTCCACACCCGTGAAATCCCGAGGTCGATATTGAAATTCTAATTCTCATTTCTGAGGCTGGAACATAAATTCTAGTTCTCATCCTTCCGGGGTGGGTACTGAAATTATGATTTCCCCTCTACACTCAAAATTTCCCACAAAATTAAAATCTTAAAATTTAAAATTCTACAAATTCTGAAACTTCCATGAATTCAATAAAGCTTAAAACCATATTCCGAAACTCAAAATTAAATTAAAATTCAAACTAAAAATCAAATCGAAATCAAATCCTAATTCTAAATCCAAATTTCAACTTCAAATCAATTTGGGTCGAACTCCTTCAAAGTTTGAAAGCTTGAAATCCAAAGCATCTCTCATGAAGGTAATCCATTTTCCTTCCCGGTGAGAGTTCTCGGGACTTAAAGTTCTATCTCCTAATCCCCAGTCAGAAACTTCCTCGCTAAATTTTGTCTTTGTCTTCGAGTTTTGACTTAGACAATCGTGTTAGTTTTGTTGATCTCATTAGTCAATACTCAATACGTGCGAAGCAGCTCGCCGCCAATACACCACACCTATTGGGGGTCCATTTGTTGACCTCACTTTTGATTCAGGTCTAGTCTCTCTTTAGAATAGCCTAGGGTCTAGCCATAGGACTCCCCTGGTGATTTCCTTAGAAGACTAGTCATGGCACCCCTCCCAATAGAAATTCAAACTTTTCCCACTTCACTGGAAGTTTTCATATGCTTAAGGCCTAACCTCCTGTTTTGGGAGGAAGAGACCAAGAATAAGGAAGCCCAGGGGAAGTCTCCTATAGGAGGTCAGGCCTTAGGATCTACCATGGGAGCTCTGCAGCCCACACTCATAATACACACTCACAACCCTAAATAAAACGCATGACCTTTTGATCCCCAAACTCTTTGAGAACTCATGTAAGTGGTTTTCCCAAGCTTTTAGCCTCAGGCTGGGGTTTGGCTAGTACCAACACATAGAGGACCATGTGAGGGTGACCCTTGGTCCATGGCTCAATCTAAACAATTTCATACTACTCACCTTCAAACAATCCCAATTTGCCTAAAAATTCCAAATATCTTACAAAATCTCCAAAATTATCCATATTTCTCTAAAAAATCATTCCAAAATACCCCTACCACTCAAATTAATCAAAATAACCAAAAATTACCAAATTTCACCAAAATCCCCAAAATGAATATAATGCCACTCTTAGCCAAAAATTACAAAAATTCTAAAAATTCTCATAAATTCCTAAACTATCCCAAATATTCCCAATTTCATTTCTCTTAATTACCACATACCCAATTTGGCTAATTTAGCCCAGATTTATCCAAAATCCCCAATTTGACACATTTAACCCAAAAGAGCCCAAATTAAAACCAATGTCTACCCAATTGGTCCCAATATTGCCCAATTTCAACTCCAAAATTTAATTAAACATCTCCAACACCAATATAAGCCAAATCAAAGCTCAATTTGATCCACATTTGAGTTCAATTTCACCAAAAATCCAAAATCCCCAAATTTGAATAAATGATTCAAAATCCTCAAATTGACCCATTGTCAACCAATTCCCCACAAATTTCAATCCTTAATCCTCCATAACATTCCTATTTATCACATGAAACATTCAATTGCCCCCAATTTGAGCCCAAGTCTCACCCAAATCCCTTGAAATCCAAAATCACCCAATTGTAACCCAAGTTCAACACATGCCCAAAATCCAACAAATTGATTGGTCTAACCCTAAAATTTCAACCCAATTGATGTTGAGAACTCTTCAACACATTCCTCTATACCTTTTGGAGCCTTCAATTTGCCTTGGACCCAACCCTAGCTCAACTTAAACCCAAGTTGACCTAACCTACCCCAAATTGGTCAAAATTCCAAAATCTACTAAATTGAACCCTCAAATGAACCCAAAACCACTCCAAGTCTTCATGAAAAATCTTCATTACAATCATCTACACAATGTTTCTCAAGATACTTGGGCTGAATTCAAGCTCAAACGCAAGTTAGCCCAATTTTAACCTAAGGTGCCTAAATGAACCCATGACCCAATCTGACCAAATTGAAAAAATGTGACCAAACCAACCCCTCCACAGCCACAAAGTTGACCCTAGGGACTGGGCTAAACCCACCTAGCCCACCCTAGTGCAGCCATGGACCAAAGAACCCCCAAATTAGAGGTTCTCATCCATTAAATGGTTAAATCCAAGAGATGTTTGCCAAAGTTGAATTTTTGGTCAGAGATTGACTTATTGGGTCAATAATTGGTCATTAGGTCAAAAATTGACTATATTGACCAAATTTGACTTTTGGTCAAAACTCACCTATCGGGTCAACGGGTCAGGTCATCAGGTCGGAAATCGACCATTTTGACCAAAATTAACTTCTTGGTCGAAAGTTGAATCTATTAGATCGATTGGGTAGTCATTAGTTTAAATTAACTATTTTTACCAAAATCGACTTTTCGGTCAAAAGTGGATCCTATTGGTTCAATGAGTTAGTCAATATATCAAAAATCGACTTTTTACGATAATTGATTTTTGGTCGAAAGTTGACCTCTAGGGTCCATGGGTCGGTCATTGGATCATGGAATGATCATTTGACCAATGTCGACTTTTTTTAAAAAAGTCGACCTATTGGGTCAATGGGTTGGTCATTAGGTCAAGGATTAACCATTTTGACCAAAGGTTGACTTTTATGTTAGAGATTGACTTATTGGGTCAATAAATAGTCATTTGATCAAAAATTAACTATATTGACCCAAATTAACATTTTGGTCAAAATTCATCTTATTAGGTCATTGGGCCAAGAATTGACCATTTTGACCAAAGTTGACTTTTTGTTCAAAAAGTTGACCTATTGGGTCAATGGGTTGGTCAATGGGTCAAGGATTCACCATTTAGACCAAAGTTGAGTTTTTGATCGAAGATTGATTTATTGGGTCAATAAATAGTCATAAGGTCAAAAATTGATTGTTTTGACCAAAACTGACTTTTTGGTCCCAAGTTGACGACTTGGGTTAATGCACTGGTCTTTGGGTCAAGAATTGACCATTTTGACCAAAGTTGACATTTTCGTCAAAAGTTAATCTATTGGGTCAAAGGGTTGGTCCTTAAGTCAAGGATTAACCATTTTGACCAATGTTGACTTTTTAGCCAGAGATTGACATATTAAGTCAATGGGGTGATCATTAGGTCAAAAAATGACTATTTTTACCAAAATCGACTTATTGGTTCATTGGGTTAATGATTGACCATTTTGACAAAAGTTGACTTTTGGTTAAAAGCTAACATATTGGGTCAATGGGTTGGTCATTAGTTGAAGGATTGACTATTTTGACCAAAGTTGACTATTTGGTCGAGATGATAGAGTTATTCGGTCAATAATTGGTTATTAGGTCAAAATTGAGTTATTTTGACGAAAATTTAATTTTTGGTCGAAAGTTAACCCGTTGGGTCGATGAGGTGGTCATTGGGTCAGAAATTGACCGTTTTGACTAAAGTTGACTTTCTGGTTAAAGGTTGACCTATTGGGTCATTATGGTGGTCATCAGGTAAAAAATTGACTATTTTAACTAAAATTGACTTTTTAGTAAAATGTTGACTTATTTGGCCAATGGGTTAGTCATTGGGTTTAGGATTGACCATTTTGAGCAAAGTTAACTTTTTGTTCAAAATTTTACTTATTGGGTTAATGGGTTCGTCATTGGGTCAAGGATTGACTATTTTGGCCAAAGTTGACTTTTTGGTCAAAGATTGACTTATTGTGTGAATAATTGGTTATTAGGTAAAAAACTGACTATTTTGACCAAAATTGTCATTTTGGTGGAAAGTTGACCTTTTAAGTCAATGGGTTAGTCACTAGGTTAAGGATTGACCATTCTGGCCGAAGTTGACTTTTTGGTCAAATGTTGACTTATTGGGTCAAAAGTTGACTTATTTGGTCAAGAATTTCAACATTACGAAGACATACAAGAAAAGTTTGTCAATATCCTGGAAGGACTCGAGTTACATACTGATGTATTCTCAAGGAAGGATGAAGAAGAAATTTTGTACTGCATTGGCATTCTACAGACATTAAGCAGAGAAAACCATCTGAGGCCGAGGACATATACAGAGCCGTCAAAATGGAAACGTGGAAAAGGTACAGTCACTATTCAATGTGGTTGTTGTTATAACTTTGCTATAGATCGACAAGGCAATCCTTCGAGGATTTTGCAGCATGATGAGGTGGAGCCGATGCCGCTACATATCAAGAAGATGATAAAGAGGATGGTCGAGTGGCACGTGTTGCCTGCAGACTGTATTCCTAACAGCTGCATCATAAATATTTGAGGATGGGTACTACATTTCTGCTCATATCGACCACCACAATTTTGAAATTCTGGGAGCAGAGCTTAGTCTTCTGATTTCCCAAAATTCCCTAATTTTTCATCATCCTTCGGAGAAATTTTCCCACCTTCCATAAAATTCCGGGAACAGAGCTTAGTCGTACGATTTCCCTCGAAATTCTCTAAATTTCCATCATCCTTCCGAGAAATTTTCCTCCCTCCATGAAATTTCGGGACCGAGCTTAGTCATCCGATTTCCCGAAATTCCATAATTTTCCATCATCCTTCGAAAGAAATTTTCCCGCTTTCCATGAAATTCCAAGAACGAAACTTAGTCGTCGATTTCCCCCAAATTCCCTAATTTTCCATCATCCTTCCGACAAATTTTTCCGCCTCCTTGAAATTCCAGGAACGGAGCTTAGTCCCACGATTTCCCAAAATTCCCAAATTTTCCATCATCTTCGAGAAATTTTTTCCGCCATCCATGAAATTCTGGGACTTAGCTTAGTCGTCTGATTTCCTAAAATTCCCTAATTTTCCATCTCCCTTCCTAGAAATTTTTCCGCCTTCCACGAAATTCAGCTAACGGAGCTTAGTCATCTGATTTCCCTTAAAATTCTCTAATTTTCCACATCCTTTCGAAAAATTTTCAGCCTTCCATGAAATTCTGAGAACTGAGCTTAGTCGTCAGATTCCCCCAAAATTCCCTAATTTTTTCATTTACCTTTCGAGAAATTATCCACACATGCGAAATCTCGAGGTCAATATTGAAATTCTGTTTCTCATTTCTGAGGCTGGAACCTAAATTCCAGTTCTCATCCTTCCGAGATCGGTACTGAAATTCCGATTTCCCCTCTAAACTCAAAATTTCCCACAAAATTAAAATCTTCAAATTTAAAATTCCACAAAATTTGAAACATCCACAAATTCCATAAAGCTTAAACCCAAATTTTGAAACTCAAAATTAAATTAAAATTCAAACTCAAAATTTAAATTGAAATCAAATCCTAATTCTAAATCCAAATTCAAACTTCAAATCGATTCAGATCGGACTCCTTCAAAGTTTCTAAGCTTAAAATCCATAGCTTCTCTCATAAAGGTATTCCATTTTCCATCCCCGGCGAGAGCTCCTGGGACTTAAATTCTATCTCCTAATCCCCAGCTAGAAACTTCCTCGCTAAATTCTGTGTTTGTCTTCGAGTTTTGATTTGGATAATTGTGTTAGTTTTGTTAATCTCGTCAGCCAATACCAATACATGCAGTGTGCTTGCCCAGCACACCACACCTTTTAGAGGTCCATTTGTTGACCTCACTTTTGGTTGAGGTCTAGTCTCTCTTTAGAATAGCCTAAGGTCTAGCCATAGGACTCTCCTGGTGATTTCCTTAAAAGACTAGTCATGGCACCCCTCCCCATAAAAATTCAAACTTTTCCCACTTCACTGGAAGTATTCATATGCTTAAGGCCTAACCTCCAGTTTTTGGAGGAAGATAACAAGCATAAAGAAGCCCAGGGGAAGTCTCCTATAGGAGGTCAGGCCATATGATCTACCATGGGAGGTCTGCAGCCCACACTCACACTACACACTCACAACCCTAAATAAAGCGCATTACCTTTTGATCCCCTAAATCTTTAGGATCATGTAAGTGGTTTTCTCAAGCCTTTAGCCTCAGGCTGGGGTTTGGCTAGTACCAACACAAAGAGGACCAATTTTAGGTGACCCTTGGTCCATGGCTCAATCTAAATAATTGCATAATACTCACCTTCAACCATTCCCAATTTGCCCAAACATTCCAAATGTCTTACAAAATCTCCCAAATTATCCATATTTCTCCAAAAAAAATAATTCTAAAATACCCCTACCACCCAAATTAATCAAAATAAACCAAAATTACCAAATTTCACCAATAATCCCCAAAACGACTAAAATGCCACCCTTAAGCTTCAAAATTCAAAAAATTCCAAAATTCTCATAAATTCCTAACACATCCTAAATTTTCCTAATTTCATTTCTCTTAATTACCACATGACCCAATTTGGCCAATTTAGTCCAATTTAACCAAAAGCCTTAATTTGACACATTTAACCCAAAAGTGCCCAAATTAAACCCAACCTCTACCCAATTGGTCCCAATATTACCCAATTTCAATTCCAAAATTTAATTAAACATCTCCAATACCAATATAAACCAAATTCAAGCTCAATTTGCCCCACATTTAAGTTCAATTTCACTTAAAATCCAAAATCCCCAATTTTTTCTAAATGATTCAAAATCCCCAAATTGACCCATTGTTAACAAATTCCCCTAACATTTCAATCCTAAGGCCTCCATAACACTCCTATGAATCACATGCAATAATCATTTGCCCCCAATTTGAGCCCAAGTCTCACCCAAATCCACTTGAAATCCAAAATCACCCAATTGTAACCCAAGTTCAAAACATGCCAAAAATCCACCAAATTGATTGGTCTAACCCTAAAATTTCCACCCAATTGATGTTGCGAACTCTTCAACACATTCCCTAGACAATTTGGTGCCTTCAATTAGTCTTGGACCCAACCCTAGCTCAACCTAAACCCAAGTTTACCCAACTTGCCTCAAATTGGCCAAAAATACAAAATCTACCAAATTGAACCCTCAAATGAACTCAAAACCACTCCAAGTCTTCATGAAAAATCTTCTTTACAATCATCAACACAATGTTGCTCAAGATACTTGGCTCAATTCTAGCTCAAACCCAAGTTAGCCCAATTTTAACCCAAGGTGAACCAAATGAACCCATGACCCAATCTCCCCAAATTGAACCAAATGTGACCAAACCAACCCCTCCACAGCCACAAAGTTGACTCTAGGGACTGTCGTAAACCCACCTAGCCCACCCTAGTGGAGCCATGGACCAAAGATCCCCCAAACTAGAGGATCTCATCACTTAAATGGATAAATCCAAGAGATGTTTGCCAAAGTTGATTTTTTGGTTAGAGATTGACTTATTGGGTCAATAACTGGTCATTATGTCAAAAATTGACTATTTTGACCAAAGTTGACTTTTTGATCAAAACTTGACCTGTTGGATCAATGGGTTGGTCATTGGGTCAGACATTGATTATTTTGACCAAAGTTGACTTTTTGGTTAAAAGTTGACCTATTGGGTCAATTGGGTAGTCATTAAGTTAAAAATTGAATTTTTTGTCAGAAGTTGTCCTATTGGGTCAATGAGTTGGTCATTATATCAAAAATTGACTTTTTTGACTATAATTGATTTTTTGGTCAAAGGTTGACCTCTTGGGTACATGGGTTGGTCACTGAGTCAAGGATTGATCATTTTGACCAAAGTTAACTTTTTGTAAAAGTAGACCTATTGGGTCAATAGGTTGGTCATTTGGTCAGTGATTGACCATTTTAACCAAATGTTGACTTTTATGTTAGAGATTGACTTATTGGGTCAATAATTGGTTATTTGGTCAAAAATTAACTATATTGACAAAAATTGACTTTTTGGTCAAAATTTAACCTATTGGGTCATTGGGTCAAGAATTGACAATTTTGACCACAGTTGACTTTTTGTTCAAAACTTGACCTATTGGGTTAATGGGTTGGTCATTGGGTCAAGGATTCACCATTTTGACCAAAATTAAGTTTTTGTTTAGAGATTGACTTATTGGGTTAATAATTGGTCATTAGGTAAAAAATTGACTATTTTGACCAAAACTGACTTTTTGGTCCAAAGTTGACCAATTGGGTTAATGCACTGGTCTTTGGGTCAAGAATTGACCATTTTGATCAAAGTTGACTTTTTCGTCAAAAATTGACCTATTGGGTCAATGGGTTGGTAATTAGGTCAAGGATTGACCATTTTGACCAAAGTTGACTTTTTAACCAGAGATTGACTTATTAGGTCAATGGGGTGGTCATTAGGTCAAAAAATATTGTTTTGACCAAAATTGACTTTTAAGTCAAAAGTTGACTTATTAGTTCAATGGTTCAAGGATTGACCATTTTGACAAAAGTTGACTTTTGGTTAAAAGTTGATATATTGTGTTAATGGGTTGGTCATTGGTTCAAGGATTGACCATTTTGACCATAGTTGACTTTTTGGGTAGAGATTGAGTTATTGGGTCAATAATTGGTCATTAGGTCAAAAATTGTCTATTTTAACCAAAATTTAATTTTCTTTCAAAAGTTGACCCATTGGATCGATGGGGTGGTCATTAGGTCAAAAATTGACCATTTTGACTAAACTTTACTTTCTGGTTAAAGGTTGACCTATTAGGTAATTATGGTGGTCATTAGGCCAAATATTGACTATTTTAACTAATTGGGCCAATGGGTTGGTCATTGGGTAAAGATTGACCATTTTGACCAAAGTTAACTTTTTGTTCAAAAGTTTACTTATTGGGTCAATGGGTTGGTCATTGAGTCAAGGATTGACATTTTGGCCAAAGTTGACGTTTGGTCAAAGATTGACTTATTTGGTGAATAATTGGTCATTAGGTACAAAATTGACTATATTGACCAAAATTGTCATTTTGGTCGAAAGTTGACCTATTAGGTCAATGGGATAGTAATTGGGTCAAGGATTGATCATTTTGACCGAAGTTGATTTTTGGTTAAAAGTTGACTTGTTAGGTCCAGAATTTCAACATTACGAAGACATACAAGGAAAGTTTGTCTATATCCTGGAAGGACTCAAGTTATATACTGATGTATTCTTGAGGAAGGATGAAGAAAAAATTTTGTACTCCATCGACACTCTACAGACATTGGGCAGAGCAGGCCATCTGAGGCCGAGGACATACACAGAGTCATCAAAATGGAAACGTGGAAAGGGTAGAGTCACTATTCAGTGTGGCTGTTGTTATAACTTCTCTATAGATCGATAAGGCAATCCCCCAGGGATTTTGCAGCATGATGAGGTGGATCCGATGCCGCTACAGATCAAGAAGATGATAAAGAGGATGGTCGAGTGGCATGTGTTGCCTGCAGACTGTATTCCTAACAGCTGCATTATAAATATTTATGAGGTCGGGAATTGCATTCCAGCTCATATCGACCACCACGATTTTATGAGACCCTTCTGTACGGTCTCCTTTATAAGTGAAAGCAATATCTTGTTTGGACGAGAAATCCAGATTGTCGGACCAGGAGAATTCTGAGGTTCTGTTGAAATCTCCCTACCACTAGGATCAATGCTGGTATTAAAAGGAGATGGAGTAGATTTTGCGAAACACTGTATCCCAGGTGTTCGAAGAAAAAGGGTGTCAGTCACTTTCAGAAGGATGGATGAAAACAAAGCGCCAATTTACTATGAGCCAGATCCATAGCTCGATAGCCTTCATCCTTTGCCACTGTGAAGGCTATACCTCCGGGTATTTGCGAGGGGACTTTTGTTCCGCAGTGTAACCTTGGCAGGTTGGCTCATTCCCGCAACAATCTCAGATAGCAGAAATCTGATACCCCTTACAAGGGGTCATGAAAGTTGGTGCTGCCACTTTTTTAGCAGTCAAATGATATGACATGTCAGCTCTGTTCAGTTTTGTACGCATGATCTACTTTTGGGTGTTTGTCAGCATATGATCAGTTGTACTACTTCTAGCAGAATTAATGAAATTTTCTGTTTTTCAGAAATGATTTCTTTTCAGCACAATTGTCAAAAGCCGTTGAACCACGTGTTTGGTTCCGAAATGAAAAGGACAAAAATAATGATGCAGAATAAAAAGATAAAAAGAAAACACAATGAAATTAAAACTGAAATGAACCCGAAATTAGATCAGATGAAAATGAAAATGAAATGAAATAAAAATCAAAATTTAAATCAAATGAAAGGAAATGAAATAAAACAATTTAAAAGAATATGATGAATTGACAACAAAACAAAATGATAATTTTCTCTTTTTCTCTCTCTTGAGATTCTGAATCACTGCACTAAAAATTTGGCACTTTTCACATAGCGATGCTTCTCACAAATTCGAAATATCTTGAAATTCTCCAATTCTTGCAATGGCTACAGATCTTGGTCAAATTGCACCAAATCACTTTCTTTGAAAGTCAAATACCAAGTTTTACCCAATTCTCCCTAAATGAAATTACGGGATCAGTACCTAAATTCTGATTCCCCTTTGTCACCTCTTCGGTTGGATATGAGTCTTTGAGCTTTCCTTCCTTTCTGACACCTTGGGCCGGATATGAATCCTTGAGCTTTCCTCCTAAAGATCTTCCTAAAATTCTCTAATTTTCCATCATCCTTCTGAGAAATTTCTCCACCCTCCACGAAATTCCGAGAACGGAACTTAGTCGTTCGATTACAAATTCTCTAATTTTCCTTCATCCTTCCGAGAAATTTTTCCGCCCTCCGTGAAATTCTGGGAACGAAGCTTAGTCATCTGATTTCCCAAAATTCCTTAATTTTCCATCATCCTTTCGAGAAATTTTCCCACCTTCCATGAAATTCCGGGAACGGAGCTTAGTCGTACAATTTCCCTCAAAATTCCTTAAATCTCCATCATCATTCTGAGAAATTTTTTTGCCCTCCTCGAAAATTTGAGACTGGAGCTTAGTCGTCCGATTTCCCAAAATTTCTTAATTTTCCATCATCCTTCCATGAAATTCCGGGAACGGAGCTTAGTCGTCTAATTTCTCCTAAATTCCCTAATTTTGCATCATCCTTTTGAGAAATTTTTCTTCCCTCCATGAAATTCCGGAAACGGAGCTTAGTCGCTTGATTTCCCAAAATTCCCTAATTTTCCATCATCCTTCTGAGAAATTTTTCCGTCATCCATAAAATTCTGGGAACGGAGCTTAGTCATCCGATTTCGTAAAATTCCCTGATTTCCCATCTCCCTTCTTAGAAATTTTTCCGCCTTCCATGAAATTCTGGGAATAGAACTTAGTCATCCAATTTCCCTCAAAATTCCCTAATTTTCTACATCCTTCCAAGAAATATTCAGCCTTCCATGATATTGCGATAACGGAGCTTAGTCATCTGATTCCCCTAAAATTCTCTAATTTTCCATTTCCCTTTCGAGAAATTATCCACACCCGCGAAATCCTGAGGTCGATATTGAAATTCTGATTCTCATTTCCGAGGCTGGAATCTGAATTCCAGTTCTCATCCTTCCGGGATCGATACTGAAATTCTGATTTCCCCTCTACACTCAAAATTTCCCACAAAGTTAAAATCTTCAAATTTAAGATTCCACAAATTCAGAAACTTCCACAAATTCCATAAAGCTTAAAACTAAATTTTAAAACACAAAATTAAATTAAAATTCAAACTCAAAATTCAAATTGAAATCAAATCCAGATTCTAAATCCAAATTCCAACTTCAAATCGATTTGGATCGAACTCCTTCAACGTTTGAAAAGCTTTAAATCCATAGCTTCTCTCATGAAGGTATTCCATTTTCCTTCCCCGGCGAGAGTTCCCGGGACTTGAAGATTTATCTCCTAATCTCCAGAGGAAACTTCCTTGCTATTTTCTGTGTTTGTCTTGAGTTTTGACTTAGACAATTGTGTTAGTTTTGTTGATCTCGTCGGTCTATACCAATACGTGCAGTGTGCTTTCCCAGCACACCACACTTATTGGGGGTCCATTTGTTGACCTCACTTTTGGTTGAGGTCTAGTCTCACATTAGAATATCTAGGGTCTAGACATAGGACTCTCCTGGTGATTTCCTTAGAAGACTAGTCATGGCTCCCCTCCCCATAAAAATTCAAACTTTTCCCACTTCACTGGATGTTTTCATATGCTTAACTCCTAACCTCAGGTTTTGGGAGGAAGAGACCAAGCCTAAGGAAGCCCAGGGGAACTCTCTTATAGGAGGTCAGTCCATCGAATCCACCATGGGAGGTCT
This sequence comes from Papilionanthe hookeriana x Papilionanthe teres, assembly GCA_022702705.1. Taxonomy (NCBI): domain Eukaryota; kingdom Viridiplantae; phylum Streptophyta; class Magnoliopsida; order Asparagales; family Orchidaceae; genus Papilionanthe; species Papilionanthe hookeriana x Papilionanthe teres. The sequence continues at coordinate 92,163,970 of CM040428.1, read as the reverse complement.
GCAGCCCACACTCACACTACACACTCACAACCCTAAATAAAGCGCATCACCTTTTGATCCCCTAACTCTTTGGGAATTCATGTAAGTGCTTTTCCCAAGCCTTTAGCCTCAGGCTGGGGTTTGGCTAGTACCAACACATAGAGGACCAAGTGAGGGTGACCCTTAGTCCATGGCTCAATTTAAACAATTTCATACTACTCACCTTCAACCAATCCTAATTTGCCCAAACATTCCAAATGTATTACAAAATCTCCCAAATTATCTAGTATTCTCCAAAAAATCATTCCAAAATACCCCTACCACTCAAATTACTCAAAATAACCCAAAATTGCTAAATTTCGTGAAAAATCCCCAAAATGACCAAAATGCCACTCTTAGCCCAAAATTCTAAAAATTTCAAAAATTCCCATAAATTCCCAAAACATCTAAAATATTCCCAATTTCATTTCTCTTAACTCCACATGAACCAATTTGGGCAATTTAGCCAAATTTAACCAAAAGCCCCAATTTGACCCATTTAACCCAAAAGTGCCCAAATTAAATCCAATGTCTACCTAATTGGTCCCAATATTGCCCAATTTCAAATCCAAAATTTAATTCAAAATCTCCAATCCCAATCCAAACTAAATCCAAGCTCAATTTGACCCACATTTGATTTCAATTTCACTTAAAATTCAAAATCCCCAATTTTGCCTAAATGGTTCAAAGTCCCCAAATTGACCCATTGTCAACCAATTCCCCACAAATTTCAATCCTAAACCCTCCATAACACTCCTATGAATCACATGCAATATTTAATTTCCCCCAATTTGAGCCAAAGTCTCACCCAAATCCACTTGAAATACAAAAATACCCAATTGTAACCCAAGTTAAACACATGCCCAAAATCCACCAAATTGATTAGTCCACGTACTTGAAGTTGAGAACACTTCAACACATTCCCCCAGAACATTTGGAGCCTTCAATTAGTCTTGGACCCAAACCTAGCTCAACCTAAACCCAAGTTGACCCAACTTGCCCCAAATTGGCTAAAACTCCAAAATCCACCAAATTGAACCCTCAAATGAACTCAAAACCACTCCAAGTCTTCATGAAAATCTTCATTACAATCATCTACCTAATGTTGCTCAAGATACTTGGGCTCAATTCAAGCTCAAACCCCAGTTAGTCTAATTTTAACCCAAGGTGACCCAAATGAACCCATGACCCAATCTCACCAAATTAAACCAAATGTGACCAAACCAACCCCTCCACAGCCACAAAGTTGACCCTACAGACTGGGCTAAACGCACTTAGCCCACCCTAGTGGAGCCATGGACCAAAGGTCCCCCAAATAGGGGATCTCATCCCTTAAATGGTTAAATCCAAGAGATGTTTGCCATAATGCCTTAACCATTAAAACCCATTGCACTCATGGACTGCCCACTAGTGCTCCTGAACACCTGGCCACGTCCCCTAGCCTAGCAGACCAGCCTAGTGGCTAGAAAATGCCTAAACCAAGAGCCACCGCCCTCTTGGCCAAACCCAAACTCCACCCTCTGGCCAAACTCAAGCCAAAATTGCCATCAGAGCTCCTCAGTACTCTACCTACGCAGCTCTTTGCACCTGAATTGAAGCCCTAACAGCAACCCCAACCATGGCTATTTAATCCACCACCCTTCACGGCCAAGAGGAGGTGCTAAAAATTTCTTAACAAAACTCTACCAAAATCTTACCAGAGCTCCCTTAGACCTCCATAAGACCATTCCTGCCATTTTCCCCCTCTGGTCTCCACTGATTGAGCTCAATTTCATAGCTCAAATTTGGGCGGAGACTAGGACACTTTCCAATACACCTCCACACAGCACCAAATCTCAGTTAACTGCACCCTTACCTTCCCAACAGTGAAAGAAGAAGATCCCCCATAGAAGCCCCATCTCAGAAAGCCTTTGCACCAGAATTCCATCAAAGCTCGAAATCGGGTCTGGTCACTTTCATACTTAGACAATTCACTAGGGCAAGAGGCTTCATCCCTGAGCTCGTGGGTCTCCAATGAAAGTGTAGAGCATCTCTCATTGAAGCTTCACTTCTTAGAGCCAAGGTATTGCCTCCTTCTTCTTCCCGAGCTTCTCTGGATTCCCCATGTAATTAGGTTAATTTAAACTGTGATTAAATGTATGAAAAAGTTTGCCATGCTTAGACGAGTCAATAGGATCAAACTCGAAGTGATTTGGTTGAATCTAGGCTGAGATATTAGGGTTTTAATGTGGACGACTCTCGGAATGAACTAGTTTGGGACGAAGCTCAGACGCCATTGGATCATCTGTGTATTAAATAGAGGGCTAGGATGGCGTCGGATGGAAAGATGAAGCAGAACTGCGGAGCCACGTAGCGCTGACTCAGAAGGCAGTGCTCAACCAGAAAGAGACACAATGCTTTCGACTCGTTGATCTACCTAAAAAATACCCATTTTTATGCCTTATTTATGATTCAATTCTTAAGGATATTATGATTTAATTAATGGTATTTTCATGTTTTTGGATGTGGATGATTTAAAAAGAGTCTAAGAAAGAAAAAGAAGGAAAAAGGAGCAAAAATGAGCAAAAATGGAGCATATGGAGCAAAATCATAGAATTATTGGCCTGGCGCCTAGGCACCAGAATCCGGCGCCTAAGCACCAGTTCGATACAGACGCTATCAAGTTTTTTCGATGACTTTGGGCAATTATTTTGACTGTGTTAAGTGGTTATTGGAGCTTCTAGAGAACTGGAAGTTACTCCTAATATATAGGACATGTGATACAATGTATTTGGACACAAGGAAACGATCTGGATCGCGACGAGGTGTGACCCAAAGTGAAGAGGTGCGAAAGACCTGGTCACGGAGTCTGGCGCCTAGGCGCCAGATCCCGGTGCCTAGGCGCGACGGTTACCTTTTAGAAGATACATTGAATTTGGACAAATTTTGAAGAGGTGCCTTAAGCAACCCCTGGTCAAAATCAGAGCTCTATAAATAGGAGCCCATTCTCCAGAGAAAATCGTATCAAACCACACCCCTCTTAGTACATACCCATTTTAGCATCATCTCTCTCATCTTTAGTTTTATTTTAGTCTCTTCCATACTTAGGGTGCCACTTTATTTTGTATCTAGTGAGTTTATTTTGAGTATTTATTATGTGTTATTGCTGTTGGAGTCTTTCATCATTGCTTTGGAGTTAGTAGAAGTCAGAAAATCACTTGAAGGAACACTTCAGATAAGTATTTGTACTTTGCTTCAAAGTTTTATAAATGTATTTTGTTGTGTTATTTCAATGTGTCCTAAGTAGTCAGTTATCTTTTTCCTTTCAACTATGAAAATATTATAAATTAATTAAATTTTGTAGGAGAATTAAATATAAAATATTTTAAAACATTGTGATGATATTAATACCTGATCTTAGTTTACTTTTTATATTGGTCATTTAATTTGTTAAAACCTGTTAAAGAATTTTGAGACCTATCTGGAGATAAATTCTTAACTAGTAGATATCACATAAATCCTTAAGTAATCGCGAGGCTATACATGGATTGTTTAAGGTGAAGTGCAAATAAATAGGAAGATATTATTTATTGGGTGTAAAATTAATTAGTTTTAGAGTGACGAGACTAAATTCTAATAATTTAGTCTATAGAAAGGTAACGGAGTCACGAGGTAGGGCCGACCATAGCACCCTTGGAAATTTAGTAGTGTAAGCCTAGATTAACCCATTCTACTAATAAAACATCCTGAGCCTATCTATAGATTAGTCAATGTTCTTTGCACCTGGACCAAAGGGTAAAGAATAGGAATGCTTCTATTTGGCAAAATACCATAATTTTAATTCCCTACAAAAGATAATTACTCCATAATTCTTGGATTAGTTGAAAAACAGAAAGTCATTTTTATACTTGCATTGAATTTTAATCACTGGTTACTTTACTTTACTGCTTATTGCTTACTATCATTTAGTAAAAATTATTAGTCAATTAAATTTAAATATATAAAAAAAGGAGAAGTATATATAAATTACATTTGAAAATTTCAAAATATTACTTATATTTCTTACTTTTTATAAAATTCACTATCCATGTGGGATCGATAACCAGGACTCCACTAGAGCCCTGTATTACTTGAACGATACATATAATTGCGTTTAAAATTGTGACTTTACAATAATAAAATCTAAATATAAAATTATAAAAGTAAACATCCCACATCAAGTTTTTGAAGCCATTTTCTGGAAATTAACTATTCTAAAAAGTGGTATCAAAGTCTTGTATTTTAAAGTATATATAAAGTCGCATCGCATCAAGTTTTTGGCACCGTTGTCGGGAACAGAATAAAATTTAATAAAAAGTAAAAAAAAACATAAAACAAAAACAAAACAAAATAAAAATATTTTTTAAAATTTTAAGTATAGTTCTGGATCTGAAGGGTTACTACCTTTTGATTTTTAATTAGAAAGAATAATTAAAAGAATTAAAAAAGAAAAAAAAAATTCAAAACATCAAAAAATGACTAACTTACATAATAATAATCAAAATCCAATCAAAATTAATGAACAAAATATTTATAAACCATTAAGGAATATACAAACCCTACAGCTGATGAACTTTATGTTAGTATTCAAATTCCAACTGTAGATGCTAATTCTTTTGATTTTAAACCTTCTATTATTCAAATGGTTCAAAACAATCAATTTGGAGCAACGCCTAATGAGGATCAAAATTTATATCTTGCTAGTTTTTTATAACTTTGTGCTATCTCTAAATATAATAATGTTTCTGATGATGCTATTAGGCTTAGACTCTTTTCTTTTTCTTTAAATGATAAAGCAAAGATGTGTCTTAATTCATTAGCAACTTGTTCTATTAAAACATGGGTAGATATGGCACAAAAATTTCTTGCTAAATATTTTCCTCCTTCTAAAATTGCTAAATTGAGAAATGATATTACTTCATTTACGCAATTTGATGAAGAAACAATATATGAAGCTTGGGAAAGAATTAAAGAACTATTAAGAAAATGTCCTCATCATGCTTTAAAAGATTAGTTAATTGTTCAAATATTTTATAATGGACTTATTGGATCACTTAGATCTATTATTGATGCTGCTGCTGGTGGTTCTTTAATGGCTAAGACATTTGAAGAAGCCTACTACTTAATTGAAAAATGGCTAATAACAATTTTCAATGGCCTTCTGAAAGGATTAATCCTAAAAGAATGGCCAGTATTCATGATAATGAAGCCATTTCTATTTTAGCTTCACAAGTTGATGCGACATCTAAGAAATTAGATAATTTTGCTATTATTATATCGCATGTAAGTAATGATAATTATGCAAATTCTGATGATTCTCAAACATTGGAAACTATGCAAGCTATTGCTAGTAAAACTAATAACCCTTATTCTAATTATTATTATCTTGGTTGGAAAAATCATCCTAATTTTAATTGGAGTAATAGACATCAAGTTAATCCAAATTGGAACAAACAAGTAAACTCAAACTATAGACTAACTTATCCTCCTGGTTATAACAATCAGTAGAAAAAGTTGTCTGTAGAAAAAATGATCTTGTAACTAAGCAATCAGCTACAAAGTCAAAACACTGCTATTCGTAATATTAAGAATCAGTTGGGTCAAATCGCTAATTTCATTAATTACAGACCTCAAGGAACACTGCCTAGCAAAATCAGCTACAAAGTCAAAACACTGCTATTCGTAATATTGAGAATCAGTTGAGTCAAATCGCTAATTTCATTAATTACGGACCTCGAGGAACATTGCTAGCAATGTGGAAATTAATCCTAAAGGATCTGGAAAAGAACATGAACAAGCAAAAGTTGTACAACTCAGAAGTGGAAAGGAATTAAATGAGAAAACACAGAATGAGATTGAAAAAGAGAAAGAAATTGAAGAGATTGAAAAACCTAAAGATACCCTACCTCCAAGTAAAGATCATACTGTTGTTTAAGTCTTCGAGGAAAAGGTGGGGTGGTCTTTCTACTCCCACTTCAATAGTATAATAACAAGATGATCTTTACTTGGAGGTAGGGTATCTCTAGGTTTTTCAATCTCTTCAATTTCTTTCTCTTTTCAATCTCATTCTCGTAGTTTTCTCATTTAATTCCTTTCCACTTCTCGAGTTGTACAACTTTTGCTTGTTCATGTTCTTTCCCGCATCCTTTAGGATTAATTTCCACATTGCTAGGCAAAGTGTTCTCGAGGTCCGTAATTAATGAAATTAGCGATTCGACTCAACCGATTCTCAATATTACGAATACAGTTGTTTCGACTTTGTAGCTCGATTTTGCTAGCAAAGCGTTCCTCGAGGTCCGTAATTAATGAAATTAGCGATTCGACACCCAACCGATTCTTAATATTACGAATAGCAATGTTTTGACTTTGTAGCTGATCGCATTAGTTACAAGATCATTTTTTCTACGTACAACTTTTTCTACCGATTGTTATAACTATGAGGATAAGTTAACCATAGTTCGAGTTTACTTCGTTTGTTCCAATTGATTAACTTGATGTCTATTACTCCAATTAAAATTAGGATGATTTTTCCAACCAAGATAATAATAATTAGAATAAGGGTTATTAGTTTTACTAGCAATAGCTTGCATAGTTTCCAATGTTCGAGAATCATCGGAATTTGCATAATTATCATTACTTACATGCGATATAATAATAGCAAAATTATCTAATTTCTTAGATGTCGCATCAACTTGTGAAGCTAAAATAGAAATGGCTTCATTATCATGAATACCTGGCCATTCTTTTAGGATTAATCCTTTCGGAAGGCCATTGAAAATTGTTATTAGCCATTTTTCAATTAAGTAAGTAGGCTTCTTCAAATGTCTTACCCATTAAAGAACCACCAGCCAAGTAGCATCAATAATAGATCTAAGTGATCCAATAAGTCCATTATAAAATATTTGAACAATTAACTAATCTTTTAAAGCATGATGAGGACATTTTCTTAATAGTTCTTTAATTCTTTCCCAAGCTTCATATATTGTTTCTTCATCAAATTGCGTAAATGAAGTAATATCATTTCTCAATTTAGCAATTTTAGAAGGAGGAAAATATTTAGCAAGAAATTTTTGTGCCATATCTACCCATGTTTTAATGAACAAGTTGCTAATGAATTAAGACACATCTTTGCTTTATCATTTAAAGAAAAAGAAAAGAGTCTAAGCCTAATAAAGATCATCGTAAACATTATTATATTTAGAGATAACGACAAAGTTATAAAAAACTAGCAAGATATAAATTTTGATCCTCATTAAGCGTTGCTCCAAATTGATTGCTTTGAACCATTTGAATAATAGAAGGTTTAAAATCAAAAGAATTAGCATCTACGTACTGAATTGAATACTAACATAAAGTTCTATCACCGTAGGTTCATGATATTCCCTTAATGGTTTATAAATATTTTGTTCATTAATTTTGATTGATTTTGATTATTATTATGTAAGTTAGTCATTTTTTGATGTTTTGAATTTTTTTCTTTTTTAATTCTTTTAATTATTCTTTCTAATTAAAAATCAAAAGGTAGTAACCCTTCGCATCCGTAACTATACTTAAAATTTTAAAAAAATATTTTTATTTTGTTTTGTTTTTGTTTTTATGTTTTTTTTTACTTTTTATTAAATTTTATTCTGTTCCCGACAACGGTGCCAAAAACTTGATGCGATGCGACTTTATATATACTTTAAAATACAAGACTTTGATACCACTTTTTAGAATAGTTAATTTCCAGAAAATGGCTTCAAAAACTTGATGTGGGATGTTTACTTTTATAATTTTATATTTAGATTTTATTATTGTAAAGTCACAATTTTAAACGCAATTATATGTATCGTTCAAGTAATACTATGGCTCTAGTGGAGTCCTCGGTTATCGATCCCACACGGATAGTGAATTTTATAAAAAGTAAGAAATATAAGTAATATTTTGAAATTTTCAAATGTAATTTATATATACTTCTCCTTTTTTTATATATTTAAATTTAATTGACTAATAATTTTTACTAAATGATAGTAAGCAATAAGCAGTGAAAGTAAAGTAACCAAGTGATTAAAATTCAATGCAAGTATAAAAACGACTTTCCGTTTTTCAACTAATCCAAGAATTATGGAGTAATTATCTTTTGTAGGAATTAAAATTATGGTATTTTGCCAAATAGAAGCATTCCTATTCTTTACCCTTTCGTCCAGGTGCAAAGAACATCGACTAATCTATGTATATGCTCGTGGATGTTTTATTAGTAGAATCGGGTTAATCTAGGCTTACACTACTAAATTTCCAAGGGTGCTATGGTCGGCCCTACCTGTGACCTGTTACCTTTCTATAGACTAAATTATTAGAATTTAGTCTGTCACTCTAAAAACTAATTAATTTTACACCCAATAAATAATATCTTCCTATTTATTTGCACTTCACCTTAAACAATCCATGTATAGCCTGCGATTACTTAAGGATTTATGTGATATCTACTAGTTAAGAATTTATCTCCGTGATAGGTCTCAAAATTCTTTAACAGTTTTAACAAATTAAATGACCAATATAAAAAGTAAACTAAGATCGAGTATTAATATCATCACAATGTTTTAAAATATTTTATATTTAATTCTCCTACAAAATTTAATTAATTTATAATATTTTCATAGTTGAAAGGAAAAAGATAACCGACTACTTTAGGACACATTGAAATAACACAACAAAATACATTTATAAAACTTTGAAGCAAAGTACAAATACTTATCCGAAGTGTTCCTTCAAGTGATTTTCTCGACTTCTACTAACTCCAAAGCAATGATGAAAGACTCCAACAGCAATAACACATAATAAATACTCAAAATAAACTCACTAGATACAAAATAAAGTGGCACCCTAAGTATGGAAGAGACTAAAATAAAACTAAAGATGAGAGAGATGATGCTAAAATGGGTATGTACTAAGAGGGGTGTGGTTCTGATACGATTTTCTCCGGAGAATGGGCTCCTATTTATAGAGCTCTGATTTTGACCAGGGGTTGCTTAAGGCACCTCTTCAAAATTCGTCCAAATTCATTGTATCTTCTAGAAGGTAATCGTCGCGCCTAGGCACGGGATCCGGCGCCTAGGCGCCGCACTCCGTGACCAGGTCTTTCGCACCTCTTCACTTCGGGTCACACCTCGTCGCGATCCGCATCGTTTCCTCGTGTCCAAATACATTGTATCACATGTCCTATATATTAGGAGTAACTTCCAGTTCTCTAGAAGCTCCAATAACCACTTAACACAGTCAAAATAATTGCCCAAAGTCATCGAAAAAACTTGATAGCGTCTGTATCGAACTGGTGCTTAGGCGCCGGATTCTCGGTGCCTAGGCGCTGTGCCAATAATTCTATGATTTTGCTCCATATGCTCCATTTTTGCTCATTTTTGCTCCTTTTTCCTTCTTTTTCTTTCTTAGACTCTTTTTAAATCATCCACATCCAAAAACATGAAAATACCATTAATTAAATCATAATATCCTTAAGAATCGAATCATAAATAAGGCATAAAAATGGGTATTTTTTAGGTAGATCAACGAGTCGAAAGCATCGTGTCTCTTTCTCGGCCGAGCACTCGCCTTCGAGCCGCCGCTACGTGGCTCCGCTAGCTTCTGCTTCATCTTTCCATCCGACGCCATCCTAGCCCTCTATTTAATACACAGATGATCCAATGGCGTCCGAGCTTCGTCCCAAACTAGTTCATTCCGAGAGTCGTCCACATTAAAACCCTAATATCTCAGCCTAGATTCAACCAAATCACTTCGAGTTTGATCCTATCGACTCGTCTAAGCATGGCAAACTTTTTCATACATTTAATCACAGCTTAAATTAACCTAATTACATGGGGAATCCAGAGAAGCTCGGGAAGAAGAAGGAGGCAATACCTTGGCTCTAAGAAGTGAAGCTTCAATGAGAGATGCTCTACACTTTCATCGGAGACCCACGAGCTCGTGGATGAAGCCTCTCGCCCTAGTTGAATTGTCTAAGTATGAAAGTGACCAGCACCCGATTTCGAGCTTTGATGGAATTCGGTGCAAAGGCTTTCCGAGACGGGGCTTCTGCTGGGGATCTTCTTCTTTCACTCGTCGGGAAGGTAAGGGTGCGGCTAACCGAGATTTGGTGCCGTGTGGAGGTGTATCGGAAAGTGTCCTGGTCTCCGCCCAAATTCGAGCTATGAAATTGAGCTCAATCGATGGAGACCCGCAGGGGGAAAAATGGCAGGAATGGTCTTACTGAGGTCTAGGGAGCTCGGTAAGATTTTGGTAGAGTTTTGTTAAGAAATTTTTCAACACCCTTCATTGGCCGTGAAGGGTGGTGGCTTAAATAGCCATGGTCGGGGTTGTCGTTAGTGGCTTCAATTCAGGTGCAAAGAGCTGCGTAGTAGAGTATCGAGGAGCTCGATGGCAATTTCGGCTCGAGTTCGGCCGCAGGGTGGAGCTCGGGCTCGGCCAAGAGGGCGGTGGCTCTCGGGTTTAGGCATTTTCTAGCCACTTAGCCGGGTCTCGCAGTGCTGTGGGACGTGGCCGTGTGTTCAGAGCACTAGTGGGCAGTCCATGAGTGCAATGGGTTTTAATGGTTAAGGCATTATGGCAAACATCTCTTGGATTTAACCATTTAAGGGATGAGATCCCCTATTTGGGGGACCTTCGGTCCATGGCTCCACTAGGTGGGCTAAGTGCGTTTAGCTCCAATCCGTAGGGTCAACTTTGTGGTCGCGGAGGGGCTGGTTCTGGTCACATTTGGTTTAATTTGGTGAGATTGGGTCATGGGTTCATTTGGGTCACCTTGGGTTAAAATTAGACTAACCGGGGTTCGAGCTTGAATTGAGCCCAAGTATCTTGAGCAACATTAGGTAGATGATTGTAATGAAGATTTTCATGAAGACTCGGAGTGGTTTCGAGTTCATTCGAGGGTTCAATTCGGTGGATTTTGGAGTTTTAGCCAATTTGGGGCAAGTTGGGTCAACTTGGGTTTAGGTTGAGCTAGGTTTGGGTCCAAGACTAATCGAAGGCTCCAAATGTTCCGGGGAATGTGTCGAAGTGTTCTCAACTTCAAGTACGCGGACTAATCAATTTGGTGGATTTTGGGCATGTGTTTAACTTGGGTTACAATCGGTATTTTTGTATTTCAAGTGGATTCGGGTGAGACTTTGGCTCAAATCGGGGAAATTAAATATCGCATGTGATTCATAGGAGTGTTATGGAGGGTTTAGGATTGAAATTTGTGGGGAATTGGTCGACAATGGGTCGATTTGGGGACTTTGAACCATTTAGGCAAAATTGGGGATTTTGAATTTTAAGTGAAATTGAAATCAAATGTGGGTCAAATTGAGCTTGGATTTAGTTTGGATTGGGATCGGAGATTTTGAATTAAATTTTGGATTTGAAATCGGGCAATATTGGGACCAATTAGGTAGACATTGGATTTAATTTGGGCACTTTTGGGTTAAATGGGTCAAATTGGGGCTTTTGGTTAAATTTGGCTAAATTGCCCAAATTGGTTCATGTGGAGTTAAGAGAAATGAAATCGGGAATATTTTAGATGTTTTTGGGAATTTATGGGAATTTTCAAATTTTTAGAATTTTGGCTAAGAGTGGCATTTTGGTCATTTTGGGATTTTTCACGAAATTTAGCAATTTTGGGTTATTTTGAGTAATTTGAGTGGTAGGGGTATTTTGGAATGATTTTTCGGAGAATACTAGATAATTTGGGAGATTTTGTAATACATTCGGAATGTTCTGGGCAAATTAGGATTGGTCGAAGGTGAGTAGTATGAAATTGTTTAAATTGAGCCATGGACTAAGGGTCACCCTCACTTGGTCCTCTATGTGTTGGTACTAGCCAAACCCCAGCCTGAGGCTAAAGGCTTGGGAAAAGCACTTACATGAATTCCCAAAGAGTTAGGGGATCAAAAGGTGATGCGCTTTATTTAGGGTTGTGAGTGTGTAGTGTGAGTGTGGGCTGCGTACCTCCAGCATGTGGATTCGATGGACCGACCTCCTATAAGAGAGTTCCCCGGGCTTCCTTAGCTTGGTCTCTTCCTCCCAAAACCCGAGGTTAGGAGTTAAGCATATGAAAACATCCGAGTGAAGTGGGAAAAGTTCGAATTTTGATAGGAGGGGAGCCATGACTAGTCTTCTAAGGAAATCACCAGGAGAGTCCTATGTCTAGACCCTAGATATTCTAATGTGAGACTAGACCTCAACCAAAAGTGAGGTCAACAAATGGACCCCCAATAAGTGTGGTGTGCTGGGAAAGCACACTGCACGTATTGGTATAGACCGACGAGATCAACAAAACTAACACAATTGTCTAAGTCAAAACTCAAGACAAACACGAGAAAATAGCAAGGAAGTTTCCTCCTGGAGATTGAGGAGATAAATCTTCAAGTCCCGGAACTCTCGCTGGAAGGAAAATGGAATACCTCTCAGCGAGAGAAGCTATGGATTTAAAGCTTTTCAAACGTTGAAGGAGTTCGATCCAAATCGATTTGAAGTTGGAATTTGGATTTAGAATCCGGATTTGATTTCAATTTGAATTTCGAGTTTGAATTTTAATTTAATTTTGTGTTTTAAAATTTAGTTTTAAGCTTTATGGAATTTGTGGAAGTTTCGAATTTGTGGAATCTTAAATTTGAAGATTTTAACTTTGTGGGAAATTTTGAGTGTAGAGGGGAAATCGAATTTCAGCATCGATCCCGGAAGGACGAGAACCGGAATTCGTATTCCGACTTGGAAATGAGAATCGAATTTCAATATCGACCTCGAGATTTCGCGGGTGTGGATAATTTCTCGAAAGGGAAATGGAAAATTAGAGAATTTTAGGGGAATCAGATGACTAAGCTCCGTTATCGCAATATCATGGAAGGCTGAATATTTCTTGGAAGGATGTAGAAAATTAGGGAATTTTGAGGGAAATTGGATGACTAAGTTCTATTCCTGAATTTCATGGAAGGCGGAAAAATTTCTAAGAAGGGAGATGGGAAATCGAGGAATTTTACGAAATCGGATGACTAAGCTCCGTTCCCGTAATTTTATGGATGACGGAAAAATTTCTCGAAGGATGATGGAAAATTAGGGAATTTTGGGAAATCAAGCGACTAAGCTCCGTTTCCGAATTTCATGGAGGGAAGAAAAATTTCTCAAAAGGATGATGCAAAATTAGTGGAATTTAGGAGAAATTGGAGACGACTAAGCTCCGTTCCCGGAATTTCATGGAAGGATGATGGAAAATTAAGAAATTTTGGGAAATCGGACGACTAAGCTCCGAGCCTCAAATTTTCGAGGAGGGCAAAAAAATTTCTCGAATGATGATGGAGATTTAAGGAATTTTGAGGGAAATTGTACGACTAAGCTCCGTTCCCGAATTTCATGGAAGGTGGGAAAATTTCTCGAAAGGATGATGGAAAATTAAGGAATTTTGGGAAATCAGATGACTAAGCTTCGTTCCCAGAATTTCACGGAGGGCGGAAAAATTTCTCGGAAGGATGAAGGAAAATTAGAGAATTTGGTAATCGAACGACTAAGTTCCGTTCTCGGAATTTCGTGGAGGGTGGAGAAATTTCTCAGAAGGATGATGGAAAATTAGAGAATTTTAGGAAGATCTTTAGGAGGAAAGCTCAAGGATTCATATCCGGCCCAAGGTGTCGGAAAGGAAGGAAAGCTCAAAGACTCATATCCAACCGAAGAGGTGACGAAGGGGAATCGAATTTAGGTAATCGATCCCGTAATTTCATTTAGGGAGAATTGGGTAAAACTTGGTATTCGACTTTCAAAGAAAGTGATTTGGTGCAATTTGACCAAGATCGTGTAGCCATTGCAAGAATTGGAGAATTTCAAGATATTTCGAATTTGCGAGAAGCATCGCTATGTGAAAAGTGCCAAATTTTTAGGGCAGTTGATTCGAGAATCTCAAGAGAGAGAAAAAGAGAAAATTATCATTTTGTTTTGTTGTCAATTCATCATATTCTTTTAAATTGTTTTATTTCATTTCCTTTCATTTGATTTAAATTTTGATTTTTATTTCATTTCATTTTCATTTTCATCTGATCTAATTTCGGGTTCATTTCGCGTTTAATTTCATTGTGTTTTCTTTTTATCTTTTTATTCCGCATCATTATTTTTGTCCTTTTCATTTCGGAACCAAACACGTGGTTCAACGGCTTTTGACAATTGTGCCGAAAAAGAAATCATTTCGAAAAATGTAAAATTTCATTAATTCGCTAGAAGTAGTACAACCGATCATATGCTCGACAAACACCCAAAAGTAGATCATGCGTACAAAGCTGAACGGAGTCGACATGTCATATCATTCGATCGCTAAAAAAGTGGCGACACTCAACTTTCATGACCCCTTGTAAGGGGTATCGATTTCGCTATCCGAGATTGTTGCGGGAATGAGCCAACTCGCCAAGGTTACACTTCGCGGAACAAAAGTCCCCTCGCAAATGCCGGAGGTATAGCCTTCGCGATGGCAAAGGATGAAGGCTATCGAGCTATGGATCCGGCTCGCAGTAAATTGGCGCTTTGTTTTCATCCATCCTTCAAAGTGATCGACACCCTTTTTCTTCGAACACCTGGATGCAGTGTTTCGCTAAATCTACTCCATTTCCTTTTAATACCAGCACTGATCCTACTGGTAGGGAGATTTCAACAGAACCTCAGAATTCTCCTGGTCCGACAATCTGGATTTCTCGTCCAAACAAGATATTGCTTTCACTTATAAAGGAGACCGTGCAGAAGGGTCTCACAAAATCATGGTGGTCGATATGAGGCGGAATGCAATTCCCGACCTCATAAATATTTATAATGCAATACATTAGGAATACGGTCGCAGGCAAGACATGCCACTCGACCATCCTCTTTATCATTTTATTGATTTGTGGCGGCATCAGATCCACCTCATCATGCTGCAAAATCCCCGGGGGATTGCCTTATCGATCTATCGTAAAGTTATAACAACAACCACACTAAATAATGACTCTTATTTTTCTACGTTTCCATTTTGATGACTTCGTGTATGTCCTCGGCCTCGGATGGCACCGCTTCCGCCCAATGTCCGTAGAGTGTCGATGGAGTACAAAATTTTTCTTCATCCTTCCTCAAGAATACATCGGTATATAACTCGAGTCCTTCCGAGATATAGACAAACTTTCCTTGTATGTCTTCCGTAATGTTGAAATTCCGGACCTAACAAGTCAACTTTTAACCAAAAATCAACTTCGGTCAAAATGATCAATCCTCGACCCAATTACTTATCCCATCGACCTAATAGGTCAACTTTCGACCAAAATGACAATTTTGGTCAATATAGTCAATTTTGTACCTAATGACCAATTATTCACCAAATAAGTCAATCTTTCGACCAAACGTCAACTTTGGCCAAAATGTCGATCCTTGACTCAATGACTAACCCATCGACCCAATAAGTAAACTTTCGAACAAAAAGTTAACTTTGGTCAAATGAGTCAATCTTTACTCAATGACCAACCCATTGGCCCAATTAGTTAAAATAGTCAATATTCGACTCTAATGACCACCATAATTACCTAATAAGTCAACCTTTAACAGAAAAGTAAAGTTTAGTCAAAATGGTCAATTCTTGACCTAATGACCACCCCATCGATCCGATCAGTCAACTTTCGAAAGAAAATTAAATTATGGTTAAAATAGACAATTTTTGACCTAATGACCAATTATTGACCTAATAACTCAATCTCTACCCAAAAGTCAACTATGGTCAAAATAGTCAATCCTCGAACCAATGACCAACCCATTAACACAATATATCAACTTTTAACCAAAGTCAACTTTTGTCAAAATGATCAATCCTCGAACCATCGAACTAATAAGTCAACTTTCGACTTAAAAGTCAATTTTGGTCAAAACAATATTTTTTGACCTAATGACCACCCCATAGACCGATAAGTCAATCTCTGGTTAAAAAGTGAACTTTGATAAAAAAGGTCAATCCCTGACCCAATTACCAACCCATTGACCCGATAGTCAATTTTCGATGAAAAAGTCAACTTTGATCAAAATGGTCAATTCTCGACCCAAAGACTACGGCATTAACCTAATCGAGTCAACTTTGGACCAAAAAGTCGGTTTTGGTCAAAATAGTCAATTTTTACCTAATGACCAATTATTAACCCAATAAGTCAATCTCTAAACAAAAACTTAATTTTGTCAAAATGGTGAATCCTCGACTCAATGACCAACCCATTAACCCAACAGGTCAAGTTTTGAACAAAAAGTCAACTGTGGTCAAAATTGTCAATTCTTGACCCAATGACCCAATAGGTTAAATTTTGACCAAAAAAGTCAATTTTTGTCAATATAGTTAATTTTTGACCAAATAACCAATTATTGACCCAATAAGTCAATCTCTAACATAAAAGTCAACATTTGGTTAAAATGGTCAATCTTTGATCCAATGACCAACCCATTGATCCAATAGGTCAACTTTTTACAAAAAAGTTAACTTTGGTCAAAATGATCAATCCTTGACTCAGTGACCAACCCATGTACCCAAGAGGTCAACCTTTGACCAAAAAATCAATTATAGTCAAAAAAGTCAATTTTTGATATAATGACCAACTCATTGACCCAATAGGACAACTTCGACAAAAAATTCAACTTTTGACTTAATGACTACCCAATTGACCTAATATGCAACTTTTGACCAAGAGTCAACTTTGGTCAAAATAATCAATGTTCGACCCAATGACCAACCCATCGATCCAACGGTCAAGTTTTGATCAAAAAGTCAACTTTGGTCAAAATAGTCAATTTTCGACATAATGACCAGCTTATCGACCCAATAAGTCAATCTCTAACCAAAAAATCAACTTTGGCAAACATCTCTTGGATTTATCCATTTAAGTGATGAGATCCTCTAGTTTGGGGGATCTTTGGTCCATGGCTCCACTAGGGTGAGCTAGGTGGGTTTACGACAGTCCCTGAGAGTCAACTTTGCGGGCTGTGGAGGGGTTGGTTTGGTCACATTTGGTTCAATTTGGGGAGATTGGGTCATGGGTTCATTTGGTTCACCTTGGGTTAAAATTGGGCTAACTTGGGTTTGAGCTAGAATTGAGCCAAGTATCTTGAGCAACATTGTGTTGATGATTGTAAAGAAGATTTTTCATGAAGACTTGGAGTGGTTTTGAGTTCATTTGAGGGTTCAATTTGGTAGATTTTGTATTTTTGGCCAATTTGAGGCAAGTTGGGTAAACTTGGGTTTAGGTTGAGCTAGGGTTGGGTCCAAGACTAATTGAAGGCACCAAATTGTCTAGGGGAATGTGTTGAAGAGTTCGCAACATCAATTGGGTGGAAATTTTAGGGTTAGACCAATCAATTTGGTGGATTTTTGGCATGTTTTGAACTTGGGTTACAATTGGGTGATTTTGGATTTCAAGTGGATTTGGGTGAGACTTCGGCTCAAATTGGGGGCAAATGATTATTGCATGTGATTCATAGGAGTGTTATGGAGGCCTTAGGATTGAAATGTTAGGGAATTTGTTAACAATAGGTCGATTTGGGGATTTTGAATCATTTAGAAAAAATTGGGGATTTTGGATTTTAAGTGAAATTGAACTTAAATTTGGGTCAAATTGGGCTTGGATTTGGTTTATATTCATATTGGAGATGTTTAATTAAATATTGGAATTGAAATTGGGTAAGATTGGGATGAATTGGGTAGACATTGGGTTTGATTTGGACACATTTGGGTTAAATGGGTCAAATTAAGGCTTTTGGTTAAATTGGACTAAATTGGCCAAATTGGGTCATGTGGTAATTAAGAGAAATGAAATTAGGAAAATTTAGGATGTGTTAGGAATTTATGAGAATTTTGGAATTTTTTGAATTTTGGGCTAAGGGTGGCATTTTAGTCATTTTGGGGATTATTGGTGAAATTTGGTAATTTTGGTTTATTTTGATTAATTTGGGTGGTAGGGGTATTTTAGAATTATTTTTTTTGGAGAAATATGGATAATTTGGGAGATTTTGTAAGACATTTGGAATGTTTGGGCAAATTGGGAATGGTTGAAGGTGAGTATTATGCAATTATTTAGATTGAGCCATGGACCAAGGGTCACCCAAAATTGGTCCTCTTTGTGTTGGTACTAGCCAAACCCCAGCCTGAGGCTAAAGGCTTGAGAAAACCACTTACATGATCCTAAAGATTTAGGGGATCAAAAGGTAATGCGCTTTATTTAGGGTTGTGAGTGTGTAGTGTGAGTGTGGGCTGAGACCTCCCATGGTAGATCATATGGCCTGACCTCCTATAGGAGACTTCCCCTGGGCTTCTTTATGCTTGTTATCTTCCTCCAAAAACTGGAGGTTAGGCCTTAAGCATATGAATACTTCCAGTGAAGTGGGAAAAGTTTGAATTTTTATGGGGAGGGGTGCCATGACTAGTCTTTTAAGGAAATCACCAGGAGAGTCCTATGGCTAGACCTTAGGCTATTCTAAAGAGAGACTAGACCTCAACCAAAAGTGAGGTCAACAAATGGACCTCTAAAAGGTGTGGTGTGCTGGGCAAGCACACTGCATGTATTGGTATTGGCTGACGAGATTAACAAAACTAACACAATTGTCTAAATCAAAACTCAAGACAAACACAGAATTTAGCGAGGAAGTTTCTGCTGGGGATTAGGAGATAGAATTTAAGTCCCAGGAGCTCTCGCCGGGGATGGAAAATGGAATACCTTTATGAGAGAAGCTATGGATTTTAAGCTTAGAAACTTTGAAGGAGTCCGATCTGAATCGATTTGAAGTTTGAATTTGGATTTAGAATTAGGATTTGATTTCAATTTAAATTTTGAGTTTGAATTTTAATTTAATTTTGAGTTTCAAAATTTGGGTTTAAGCTTTATGGAATTTGTGGATGTTTCAAATTTTGTGGAATTTTAAATTTGAAGATTTTAATTTTGTGGGAAATTTTGAGTTTAGAGGGGAAATCGGAATTTCAGTCATCGATCTCGGAAGGATGAGAACCGGAATTTAGGTTCCGGACTTCGTAAATGAGAAACGAGAATTTCAATATCGACTTCGAGATTTCGCATGTGTGGATAATTTCTCGAAAGGTAAATGAAAAAATTAGGGAATTTTGGGGAATTCGACGACTAAGCTCGGTTCTCAGAATTTCATGGAAGGCTGAAAATTTTTCGAAAGGATGTGGAAAATTAGAGAATTTTAAGGGAAATCGATGACTAAGCTCCGTTACCGAATTTGGTGTAAGGCGGAAAAATTCCTAGGAAGGGAGATGGAAAATTAGGGAATTTTAGGAAATCAGACGACTAAGCTAAGTCCCAGAATTTCATGGATGGCGGAAAAAATTTCTCAGAAGATGATGGAAAATTTGGGAATTTTGGGAAATCAGGGGACTAAGCTCCGTTCCTGGAATTTCAAGGAGGCGGAAAAATTTGTCGGAAGGATGATGGAAAATTAGGGAATTTGGGGGAAATCAGACGACTAAGTTTCGTTCTTGGAATTTCATGGAAAGCGGGAAAATTTCTTTGAAGGATGATGGAAAATTATGGAATTTTGGGAAATCGGATGACTAAGCTCTGGTCCCGAAATTTCATGGAGGGAGGAAAAATTTCTCGGAAGGATGATGGAAATTTAGAGAATTTTGAGGGAAATCGTACGACTAAGCTCTGTTCCCGGAATTTTATGGAAGGTGGGAAAATTTCTCCGAAGGATGATGAAAAATTAGGGAATTTTGGGAAATCAGAAGACTAAGCTCGCTCCTGGATTTCAAAATCGTGGTAGTCGATACGAGCGTAAATGTAGTACCCATCCTCAAATATTTATGATGCACGTTTGTTAGGAATACGATCTGAGTAGCAACACGTGCCACTCGACCATCCTCTTTATCATCTTCTTGATATGTAGCGGCATCGGCTCCACCTCATCATGCCGCAAAATCCTCGAAGGATTGCCTTGTCGATCTATAGCGAAAGTTATAACAACAACCACATCGAATAGTCGATCGTACCTTTTCCACGTTTCCATTTTGACGGCTCTGTATATGTCCTCGGCCTCGGATGGTTTTCCTGCTTAATGTCCGTAGAATGCCAATGCGAGTACAAAATTTCTTCTTCATCCTTCCTTGAGAATACATCAGTATGTAACTCGAGTCCTTCCGGGATATTGACAAACTTTTCGTATGTCTTCGTAATGTCGAAATTCGACCAAATAAGTCAACTTTTCGACTCCAATAAGTCAACATTTGACCAAAAAGTCAACTTCGCCGTAATGGTCAATCCTTAACCTAGTGACTAACCCATCGACTTAAAAGGTCAACTTTCCACCAAAATGACAATTTTGGTCAAAATAGCCGCTTTTTACCTAATAACCAATTATTCACACAATAAGTCAATCTTTGACCAAAAAGTCAACTTTGGCCAAAATAGTCAATCCTTGACCCAATGACGAACCCATTAACCCAATAGGCAAAATTTTGAACAAAAAGTTAACTTTGCTCAAAATGGTCAATCCTAAACCCAATGACTAACCCATTGGCCAAATAAGTCAACATTTTACTAAAAAGTCAATTTTAGTTAAAATAGTCAATTTTTTACCTGATGACCACCATAATGACCCAATAGGTCAACCTTTAACCAGAAAGTCAACTTTAGTCAAAACGGTCAATTTCTGACCCAATGACCACCTCATCGACCCAACGGGTTAACTTTTGACCAAAAATTAAATTTTCGTCAAAATAGTCAATTTTTGACCTAATAACCAATTATTGACCGAATAACTCTATCTCTGACCAAATAGTCAACTTTGGTCAAAATAGTCAATCCTTCAACTAATGACCAACCCATTGACCCAATATGTTAGCTTTTAACCAAAAGTCAACTTTTGTCAAAATGGTCAATCATTAACCCAATGAACCAATAAGTCGATTTTGGTAAAAATAGTCATTTTTTGACCTAATGATCACCCCATTGACTTAATATGTCAATCTCTGGCTAAAAAGTCAACATTGGTCAAAATGGTTAATCCTCGACTTAAGGACCAACCCTTTCGACCCAATAGATTAACTCTGACGAAAATGTCAACTTTGGTCAAAATGGTCAATTCTTGACCCAAAGACCAGTGCATTAACCCAAGTCGTCAACTTGGGACCAAAAAGTCAGTTTTGGTCAAAACAATCAATTTTTGACCTTATGACTATTTATTGACCCAATAAATCAATCTTCGATCAAAAACTCAACTTTGGTCTAAATGGTGAATCCTTGACCCATTGACCAACCCATTGACTCAATAGATCAACTTTTCGAACAAAAAGTCGACTCTGGTCAAAATGGTCAATTCTCTGGCCCAATGACACTAATAAGATGAATTTTGACCAAAATGTTAATTTGGGTCAATATAGTTAATTTTCGATCGAATGACTATTTATTGACCCAATAAGTCAATCTCTAACATAAAAGTCAACCTTTGGTCAAAATGGTTAATCCTTGACCTAATGACCAACCCATTGACCCAATAGGTCAACTTTTTTAAAAAAAGTCAACATTGGTCAAAATGATCATTCCATGACCCAATGACCAACCCATGGACCCTAGAGGTCAACTTTTGACCAAAAAATCAATTATTGTAAAAAAGTCAATTTTTGATATATTGACTAACTCATTGAACCAATAGGTCCACTTTTGACCAAAAAGTCGATTTTGGTAAAAATAGTTAATTTAAACTAATGACTACCCAATTGACCCAATAGGTCAACTTTTGACCAAGAAGTTAATTTTGGTCAAAATGGTCAATTTCTGACCCAATGACCAACCCATTGACCCAATAGGTCAAGTTTTGACCAAAAAGTCAAATTTGGTCAATATAGTCAATTTTTGACCTAATGACCAATTATTGACCCAATAAGTCAATCTCTGACCAAAAATTCAACTTTGGCAAACATCTCTTGGATTTAACCATTTAATGGATGAGAACTCTCAATTTGGGGGTTCTTTGTCCATGGCTGCACTTAGGGTGGGCTAGGTGGGTTTAGCCCAGTCCTTAGGGTCAACTTTGTAGTCTGTGGAGAGGTTGGTTTGGTCACATTTTTTCAATTTGGTCAGATTGGTCATGGGTTCATTTAGGCACCTTAGGTTAAAATTGGGCTAACTTGCGTTTGAGCTTGAATTCAGCCAAGTATCTTGAGAAACATTGTGTAGATGATTGTAATGAAGATTTTTCATGAAGACTTGGAGTGGTTTTGGGTTCATTCGAGGGTTCAATTTAGTAGATTTTGGAATTTTGACCAATTTGGGGTAGGTTAGGTCAACTCGGTTTAAGTTGAGCTAGGTTGGGTCCAAGGCAAATTGAAGGCTCCAAAAGGTATAGAGGAATGTGTTGAAGAGTTCTCAACATCAATTGGGTTGAAATTTTAGGGTTAGACCAATCAATTTGTTGGATTTTAGGCATGTGTTGAACTTGGGTTACAATTAGGTACTTTTGGATTTCAAATGGATTTGGGTGAGACTTGGGCTCAAATTTGTGGCAATTGAATATTTCATGTGATTAATAGGAGTGTTATGTAGGGTTTAGGATTGAAACTTGGGGGAATTGGTTGACAATGGGTCAATTTGAGGATTTTGAATCATTTATTCAAATTTGGGGATTTTGGATTTTTGGTGAAATTGAACTCAAATGTGGATCAAATTGAGCTTTGATTTGGCTTATATTGGTGTTGGAGATGTTTAATTAAATTTTGGAGTTGAAATTGGGCAATATTGGGACCAATTGGGTAGACATTGGTTTTAATTTGGGCTCTTTTGGGTTAAATGTGTCAAATTGGGGATTTTGGATAAATTGGGCTAAATTAGCCAAATTGGGTATGTGGTAATTAAGAGAAATGAAATTGGGAATATTTGGGATAGTTTAGGAATTTATGAGAATTTTTAGAATTTTTGTAATTTTTGGCTAAGAGTGGCATTATATTCATTTTGGGGATTTTGGTGAAATTTGGTAATTTTTGGTTATTTTGATTAATTTGAGTGGTAGGGGTATTTTGGAATGATTTTTTAGAGAAATATGGATAATTTTGGAGATTTTGTAAGATATTTGGAATTTTTAGGCAAATTGGGATTGTTTGAAGGTGAGTAGTATGAAATTGTTTAGATTGAGCCATGGACCAAGGGTCACCCTCACATGGTCCTCTATGTGTTGGTACTAGCCAAACCCGGCCACCGAGGCTAAAAGCTTGGGAAAACCACTTACATGAGTTCTCAAAGAGTTTGGGGATCAAAAGGTCATGCGTTTTATTTAGGGTTGTGAGTGTGTATTATGAGTGTGGGCTGCAGAGCTCCCATGGTAGATCCTAAGGCCTGACCTCCTATAGGAGACTTCCCCTGGGCTTCCTTATTCTTGGTCTCTTCCTCCCAAAACGAGGAGGTTAGGCCTTAAGCATATGAAAACTTCCGAGCTGAAGTGGGAAAAGTTTGAATTTCTATTGGGAGGGGTGCCATGACTAGTCTCTAAGGAAATCACCGGGGAGTCCTATGGCTGGACCACTAGGCATGTCTAAAGAGAGACTAGACCCGAATCAAAAGTGAGGTCGACAAATGGACCCCACGATAGGTGTGGTGTCTTATGGTGCACTGCCTTGCACGTATTGAGTATTGACTAATGAGATCAACAAAACTAACACAATTGTCTAAGTCAAAACTCAAGACAAAGACAAAATTTAGCGAGGAAGTTTCCGCTGGGGATTAGGAGATAGAACTTTAAGTCCCGAGAACTCTCACCGGGGAAGGAAAATGGATTACCTTCATGAGAGATGCTTTGGATTTCAAGCTTTCAAACTTTGAAGGAGTTCGACCCAAATTGATTTGAAGTTGAAATTTGGATTTAGAATTAGGATTTGATTTCAATTTGATTTTTTAGTTTGAATTTTAATTTAATTTTGAGTTTCAGAATATGGTTTTAAGCTTTATTGAATTCATGGAAGTTTCAGAATTTGTAGAATTTTAAATTTTAAGATTTTAATTTTGTGGGAAATTTTGAGTGTAGAGGGAAATCATAATTTCAGTACCCACCTCGGAAGGATGAGAACTAGAATTTATGTTCCGACTGTCGAAATGAGAATTAGAATTTCAATATCGACCTCGGGATTTCACGGGTGTGGAAAATTTATCAAAAGGAAATATAAAATTAGGGAGTTTCGGGAGAATTTGATGACTAAGCTCCGTTCTCGGAATTTCATGGAAGGCTGAAAATTTCTCAGAAGGATGTGGATAATTAGGAATTTTGATGGAAATCGGACAACTAAGCTCCGTTCTCGGAATTTCATGGAAGGCGAAAAAATTTCTAGGAAGGGAGATGGGAAATTAGAAAATTTTAGGAAATCGGACGACTAAACTCCATTCCCGGAATTTCATGGATGGCCGAAAAATTTCTTCGAAGGATGATGGAAAATTAAGGAATTTTGGAAAATCAGGCGACTAAGCTCCGTTCCCGGAATTTCATGAAGGGAGGAAAATTTTCTCGGAAGGATGATGGAAAATTAGGAAATTTGGGGAAAATCGGACGACTAAGTTCTGTTCTCGAAATTTCATGGAAGGCGGGTAAATTTTTTTGAAGGATGATAAAAAATTATGGAATTTTGGGAAATAGGATGACTAAGCTCCAGTCCCGAAATTTCATGGAGGGCAGAAAAATTTCTCGGAAGGATGCTGGAAATTTAGAAAATTTTGAGGGAAATCGTAAGACTAAGCTCTGTTCCCGAAATTTTATGGAATGTGGGAAAATTTCTCGAAAGGATGATTGAAAATTAGGGAATTTTAGGATATCGGACGACTATGCTCCGTTCCCAGAATTTCATGAAGGGCGGAAAAATTTCTCAGAAGGATAATGGAAAATTAAGGAATTTTGGGAAATAGGATGACTAAGTTCCGTTCCCGTAATTTCATGGAGGGCAAAAAATTCCTCGAAAGGATGATGGAAAATTAGGGAATTTTGGGAAGATCTTGGGGAGGAAAGCTCAAGGATTCACATCTGGCCCAAGTTGTCACATAGGAAGGAAAGCTCAAGGACTCATATCCAACCTAAGAGGTGACAGAGGGGAATCAGGATTTAGGTACTGATCCCGAAATTTCATTTAGGGAGAATTGGGTAAAACATTGTGTTTGACTTTCAAAGAAAGCTATTTAGTGAAATTCGGCCAAGATCGGCAGCGATTGAAAGAATTGGAGAATTTCAAGATATTTCAAATTTGTGAGAAGCGTCGCTGTATGAAAAGTGCCAAATTTTGTGGAGCGAGGGATTTGAAGATGAGTGCACTGATTCAGAATCTCGAGAGAGAGAAAAAGAGAAAATTATCATTTTGTTTTGTTTTCAATTCATCATTTTCTTTCAATTTGTTTTGTTTCATTTCCTTTCATTTGATTTTAATTTTAATTTTAAATTTTTATTTTGATTTCATTTCAATTTCATTTTCATACTGATCTAAGTTTCGGGTTCATTCCAGTTTTAATTCCATTGTGTTTTCTTTTTATCCTTTTCTTCTGCATCATTCTTTTTGTCCTTTTCATTTTGGAAACAAACACATGGTTCAACGGCTTTCGACTAACATGCTGAAAAGAAATCATTTTTTAAAAACAAAAAATTTCATTAATTCTGCTAGAAGTAGTACAACTGATATATGCTGCAAGCACCTAAAGGTAGATCATGCGTACAAAACTAAATAATGCTGACAAGTCATATGATTTGACTGCCACAAAAATTGGCGGCACCTACAATCATGACCTAGGGTATTACCTTTCTGTTATTTGAGACTATTCGGGGACGAGCCAACCTGCCAAGGTTACACTGCGGAACAAAAGTCCCCTCGCGAACACTCGGAGGAACAGTCGTCACAGTGGCAAAGGACTAAGGCTATCCAGCTCTAGATCTGGCTTATAGTAAAATGGCGCTTTGTCTTCATTCATCCTTCTGAAAGTGACCGACACCCTTTTTCTTCGAACACCTGGGATACAGTGTTTCGCCTATCTCCTTTTAAGACCAGCACTGATCTTACTGGTAGGGAGATTTCAACAGAACCTTGGAATTCTCCCGGTCCGACAATCTTGATTTCTCGTCAAAACAAGATATTGCTTTCACTTATAAAGTTGACCGTGCAGAAAGGTCTAACAAAATCGTGGTGGTCTATATGAGGCGGATTGCAGTCCCTGTCCTCATAAATATTTATGATGCAGCTGTTAGGAACACAGTCTACAGGCAACATGTGCCACTCGACCATCCTCTTTATCATCTTCTTGATCTGTGGCAACATCGGATCCACCTCATCATGCTTCAAAAGCCCCGGGGGATTACCTTGTCGATCTATACCAAAGTTATAACAACAACCACACTGAATAGTGACTCTACCTTTTCCATGTTTCCATTTTGACGGCTCTGTATATGTCCTCGGCCTCAGACGGCCTGCTCTGCCCAAAGTCTGTAGAGTGTCGATGCAAGACAAAGTTTCTTCTAAATCCTTCTTTGAGAATACATTCGTATATAACTTGAGTCCTTCAAGGATATTGACAAAATTTCCTTGTATGTGTTCGTATTGTTGAAATTCTTGACCCAATAAGTCAACTTTTGACCAAAAAGTCAACTTCGGTCAAAATGGTCAATCCTTGACCCAATGTCTAACCCATTGACCTAATAGGTCAACTTTCGACCAAAATGAAAATTTTTGTCAAAATAGTTAATTTTTGACCTAATGCCCAATTATTCACCCAATTAGTCAATCTTTGACCAAAAAGTCAACTTTGGCCAAAATGGTTAATCCTTGACCCATGACTAACTCATTGACTCAATAGGTAAACTTTTGAACAAAAAGTTAACTTTGTTCAAAATGGTCAATCCTAAACTCAATGACCAACCCAATGGCCCAATAAGTTAACATTTTACTAAATAGTCAATTTTTGACCTAATGACCACCACAATGACCCAATAGGTCAACCTTTAACCATAAAGTCAACTTTAGTCAAAATGATCAATTTCTGACCCAATGACCACCCCATCGACCCAATGGGTCAACTTTTGACCGAAAATTAAATTTTGGTCAAAATAGTCAATTTTTTACCTAATTACCACTTATTGACCCAATAACTCAATCTTTGACCAAAAAGTCAACTATGGTTAAAATGGTTAATCCTTGACCTAATGACCAACCTAATGACCCAATATATCAACTTTTAACTAAAAAGTCAACTTTTATCAAAATGATCAATCCTTGACTCAATAAACCAAAAAGTCAACTTTTGACCAAAAAGTCAATTTTGGTCAAAATTGTCATTTTTTTGCCTAATGACCACCCCATCGACCTAATAAGTCAATCTCTGGCTAAAAAGTCAACTTTAGTCAAAATGGTCAATCCTTGACCTAATGACCCACCCATTGACCCAATAGGTCAATTTTTGATGAAAAAGTCAACTTTGGTCAAAATGGTTAATTCTTGACCCAAAGATCAGCGCATTAACCCAATTGGTCAACTTTGGACCAAAAAGTCTTTTTTGGTCAAAACAATCAATTTTTGACCTAATGATCAATTATTGACCCAATAAATCAATCTCTGAACAAAAACTTAACTTTGGTCAAAATTGTGAATCCTTGACCCAATGACCAACCCATTGACCAAATAGGTTAACTTTTGAACAAAAAGTCAACTTTAGTCAAAATGATCAACTCTTGACCCAATGATTCAATAGGTTAAATTTTGACCAAAAAGAAATATTTGGTCAATATAGTTAATTTTTTACCAAATAACCTAAGTCAATCTCTAACATAAAAGTCAACATTTGGTCAAAATGGTCAATCCTTGACCCAATGACCAACACATTGACCCAATAGGTCAACTTTCTTCAAAAAAATCAACTTTGGTCAAAATGATCAATCCTTGACCCAATGACCAACCCATGGATCCAAAAGGTCAACTTTTGACCAAAAAGAAAATTATAATAAAAAAAGTCAATTTTTGATATAATGACCAACTCGTTGACCCAATAGGTTGAATTTTGTTCAAAATGCCAATTTTGGTAAAAAGAGTTAATTTTTGACCTAATGACTACCTAATTGACCCAATAGGTCAACTTTTGACCAAAAAGTTAACTTTGGTCAAAATGGCCAATTTTTGACCCAATGACCAACCCATTCACCCAATATGTCAAGTTTTGACCAAAAAATCAATTTTGGTCAAAATAGTCAATTTTTGACCTAATGACCAACTATTGACCCAATAAGTCAATCTCTGACCAAAAAGTCAAATTTGGTAAACATCTCTTGGATTTAACCATTTAAGGGATGAGATCCTCTAATTTGGGGATCTTTGGTCCATGGCTCCACTAGGGTGGGCTAGGTGGGTTTAGCCCAGTCCTTAGGGTTAACATTGTTGCTCTGGAGGGGTTGGTTTGATCACGATCGGTTCGATTCTGGTGAGATTGGGTCATGGGTTCATTCGGGTAAACTTGGGTTAAAATTGGGCAAACTTGGGTTTGAGCTTGAATTGAGCCCATGTATCTTGAGTAACATTGTGTAGATGATGTAATGAAGATTTTTCATGAATACATGGAGTGGTTTTGAGTTCATTTGAGGGTTCAGTTTGGTAGATTTTGGAATTTTGGCCAATTTGGGGCAAGTTGGGTCAACTTGGGTTTAGGTTGAGCTAGGGTTTGGTCCAAGGCTAATTGAAGTCTCAAAATGGTCTAGAGGAATGTGTTGAAGAGTTCTTAACATCAATTGGGTGGTAATTTTAGGGTTAGACCAATCAATTTGATGGATTTTGGGCATGTGTTGAACTTGGGTTACAATTAGGTGATTTCGGATTTCAAGTGGATTTGGGTGAGACTTGGGCTCACATTGGGGCAATTGAATGTTACATGTGATTCATAAGAGTTTTATGGAGGGTTTAGGATTGAAATTTGAGGGGAATTTGTTGATAATGAGTCAATTAGGGGATTTTGAATCATTTAGTCAAAATTGGGGATTTTGGATTTTATGTGAAATTGAACTCAAATGTGGTCAAATTGAGCTTGAATTTGGTTTATTTTGGTATTGGAGATGTTGAATTAAATTCTAGAATTGAAATTGGGCAATATTGGGACCAATTGGGTTCACGTTGGGTTTAATTTGGGCACTTTTGGGTTAAATGGGTCAAATCGGGGTCATTAGTTTAATTAAGCTAAATTAGGCGAAATTGGGTCATGTGGTAATTAAGAGAAACAAAATTTGGAATATTTGGGTTGTTTTGGGAATTATTGGTAATTTTTGGAATTTTTAGAATTTTGGGCTAAGAGTAGCATTTTAGTCATTTTGGGGATTTTTGGTTAAATTTGGTAATTTTGGATTATTTTGATTAATTTGAGTGGTAGGGGTAATTTGGAATTATTTTTTGGAGAAATATGGATAATTTGGGAGATTTTTTAAGACATTTGGAATGTTTGGGCAAATTTGGGATTGGTTGAAGGTGAGTAGTATGAAATTGTTTAGATTGAGTCGTGGATCAAGGGTCACCCTCACTTGGTCCTTTATGTGTTGGTACAAGCTAAACCCCAGCCTGAGGCTAAAGGCTTGGGAAAACCACTTACATGAGTTCCCAAAAATTTAGGGGATCAAAAGGTGATGCATTTTATTTATTGTGAGTGTGGGATGCAGACCTCCCATGGTAGATCCTATGGCCCGACCTCCTATAGGAGACTTCCCCGGGCTTCCTTATGCTTGGTATCTTCCTCCCAAAACTGGAGGTTAGGCATTAAGCATATGAAAACATCTAGTGTAGTGGGAATAGTTTGAATTTCTATGAGGAGGGGTGCCATGACTAGTCTTCTAAGGAGATCACAAGGCGAGTCCTATGGCTAGACCCTGAGCTATTCTAAAGAGAGACTAGACCTCAACCAAAAGTGAGGTTAACAAATGGACCCCCAATAGGTATGGTGTACTTGGGCAAGCACACAACACGTATTGGTATTGATCGACGAGATCAACAAAGCTAACACAATTATCTAAGTCAAAACTCAAGACAAACACAGAATTTAGCGAGGAAGTTTCCGCTGTGGATTAGGAGATAGAACCTTAAGTCTCTGGAACTCTCGCGGGAAGGAAAATGGAATACCTTCATGAGAGAAGCTATGGATTTCAAGCATTCAAACTTTAAAGGAGTCCGATCTAAATCGATTTGAAGTTGGAATTTGGATTAAGAATTAGGATTTGATTTCAATTTGAATTTTGAGTTGGAATTTTAATTTAATTTTAAGTTTCAAAATTTTGTTTTAAGCTTTATGGAATTCGTGGAAGTTTCAGAATTTGTGGAATTTTTAATTTAAAGATTTTAATTTTGTGTGAAATTTTGAGTGTAGTGGGAAATCGGAATTTCAGTACCGATCCCGGAAGGATAAGAACTGAAATTTAGGTTTCAGCCTCAGAAATGAGAATTGGAATTTCAATACCGACCTCGGGATTTCTCATGTGTGGAAAATTTCTCGAAAAGGAAACGGAGAATTAGGGAATTTCGAGAGAATCAGACGACTAAGCTCCGTTCCCGGAATTTCATGGAAGGCAGAAAATTTCTCGAAAGGATGTGGAAAATTAGAGAATTTTAAGGGAAATCGGACAACTAAGCTCTGTTCCTAAAATTTCGTGGAAGGCAGAAAAATTTCTAGGAAGGTAGATGGGAAATTAGGGAATTTTAGGAAATCGTACGACTAAGTTTCATTCAAGGAATTTCATTTATGGCAGAAAATTTCTCGGAAGGATGATGAAAAATTAGGGAATTTGGGAAACCAGGTGACTAAGCTCTATTTCCGGAAATTCATGGAGGGCGGAAAATTTTCTCTGAAGGATGATGGAAAATTAGGGAATTTGAGGGAAATCGGACGACTAAGTTTCGTTCCCGGAATTTCTTTGAAGGCGGAATATGTCTTTCAAGGATTATGGAAAATTATGGAATTTTAGGAAATTGGACTACTAAGCTCCGGCTTCAAAATTTCATGGAGGGTGGAAAAATTTCTCGGAAGGATGATGGAAATTTAGGGAATTTTTAGGAAATCGTACGACTAAGCTCCGTTCCCGGAATTTTATGGAAGGTGGGAAAATTTCTCAGAAGAATGATGGAAAATTAAGGAATTTTGAGAAATTGGACGACTAAGCTCTGTGCACAGAATTTCATGGAGGGCAAAAAAATTTCTTGGAAGGTTGATGGAAAATTAGGGAATTTTAGGAAATCGGACGACTAAGTTCCGTTTCAATAATTTCATGGAGGGAGAAAAAATTTCTCGAAAGGATGATGGAAAATTAGGGATATTTGGGAAGATCTTAGGGAGGAAAGCTCAAGGATTCACATACGGCCCAAGTTGTCACATAGGAAGGAAAGCTCAAGGACTCATATCCAACCTAAGAGGTGATAGAGGGGAATTAGGATTTAGGTACTGATCTCGGAATTTAATTTAGGCAGAATTGGGTAAAACTTGGTATTTGGCTTTCAAAGAAAGAGATTTGGTGCAATTCGGCCAAGATCGGTAGCCATTGCAAGAATTAGAGAATTTCAAGATATTTCAAATTTGTGAGAAGCGTCGTCATGTGAAAAGTGCCAAATTTTGCGAAGCTGAGGGATTTGAAGATGAGTGCAATGATTCAAAATCTCGAGAGATAGAAAAAGAGAAAATTATCATTTTGTTTTGTTTTCAATTCATCATTTTCTTTCAATTTGTTTTGTTTCATTTCATTTCATTTGATTTAAATTTTGATTATAAATTTCAATTTTGATTTCATTTCAATTTCATTTTCATCTGATCTAAGTTTTAGGTTCATTTCAATTTTAATTTCATTGTGTTTTCTTTTTATCCTTTTCTTCTGCATCATTCTTTTTGTCCTTTACATTTTGGAACCAAACACGTGGTTGAACAGCTTTCGACTATCGTGCTGAAAAGAAATCATTTCGGAAAAACAGAAAGTTTCATTAATTCTGCTAGAAGTAGTACAACTGATCACATGCTGACAAGCACCCAAAAGTAGATCATGCGTACAAAACTGAATAGAGCTGACATGTCATATCATCTGACTGCTACAAAAAGTGGAGAAACATACTGTCATGTACAGTTGTAAGAGATACTAGATTTCTGCTATATGAGACTATTGCAGGGACGAGCCAACCTGCCAAGGTTACGCTGCAGAACAAAAGTCCCCTTGCGAACACCTAGAGGCACAAACTTCACAAAGGCAAAGGACGAAGGCAGTCCAGCTCTGGATCTGGCTCATTGTAAAATGGCGCTTTGTCTTCATCCATCCTTCTGAAAGTGACCGACACCCTTTTTCTTCGAACACCTGGGATCCAGTGTTTTGCTAAATCTGTTCCATCTCCTTTTAATATCAGCACTGATCCTACTGGTAGGGAGATTGCAACAGAACCTCGGAATTCTCCCGGTCTGACAATCTGGATTTCTCGTCCAAACAAGATATTGCTTTCACTTATAAAGGAAACTGTGCAGAAGGGTCTCACAAAATCATGGTGGTCAGTAAGAGGCATAATGCAATCCCCGACCTCATAAATATTTATGATGCAAGTGTTAGAATACGAGTAGCAGGCAGCACGTGCCACTCGACCATCCTCTTTATCATCTTCTTGATCTGTGGCGGCATCAAATCCACCTCATCATGCTGCAAAATCCCCAGGGGATTGCCTTGTCGATCTATCGCGAAGTTATAACAACAACCACACTGAATAGTGACAATACCATTTCCACATTTCCATTTTCGACGACTCCGTATATGTCCTCGGCCTCGACGAGCATGCTTCGCTCTAATGTCTGTAGAGTGTCGATGTAGTACAAAATTTCTTCTTCATCCTTCCTCGAGAATATATCAGTATATAACTCGAGTCCTTCCGGGATATTGACAAACTTTCCTTGTATGTCTTCATAATGCTAAAATTCTTAACCCAATAAGTCAACTTTTGACCCAATAAGTTAACTTTTGACCAAAAAGTCAACTTCGGTCAAAATGGTCAATCCTTAACTTAATGACTAACTCATTGACCTAATAGGTCAACTTCCGACCAAAATGACAATTTTTGTCAAAATAGTCAATTTCGACCTAATGACCAATTATTCAACCAATAAGTCAATCTTTGACCAAAAATTTAACTTTAGCAAAAACGGTCAATCCTTGACCCAATGACCAACCCATTGAACCAATAGGTAAACTTTTGAACAAAAAGTTACTTTGTTAAAAATGGCAAAGCCTTGACCCAATGACCAACCCATTAGCCCAATAAGTCAAGATTTTACAAAAAAGTCAATTTTGGTCAAAATAGTCGATTTCGACCTAATGATCCACCACAATGACCCAATAAGTCAACCTTTAACCGAATGTCAACTTTAGTCAAAATGGTCAAATTCCGACCCAATGAACACCCCATCGACCTAATGAGTCAACTTTCGACTAAAAATTAAAATTTGGTCAAAATAATCAATTTTTCGACCTAATGACAAATTATCGACCAATAACTCAATCTATAGTCAAAAAGTCAACTATAGTCAAAATGGTCAATCCTCGACCCTATGACCAACCCATCGTGCCCAAAGTAGTCAACTTTTAACCAAAAAGTTAACTTTTGTCAAAAATTAAATTTTGGTCGAAATAGTCAATTTTTGACCTAATGACCACCCCATCGACCTAATAAGTCAATCTTCGGCTAAAAAGTCAACTTTGGTCAATCCTCGACCTAATGACCAACTCATCGACCCAATAAGCCAACTTTCGACGAAAAGACCAACGTACGTAACTCCAATCAGGTCAACTTTGGTCAAAAGAGTTAATTTTTGACCTAATGACCAATTATTGACCCAATAAGTCAATCTCTGAACAAAAAGTCAACTTTGGTCAAAATCATTAATTCTTGACCCAAAGACAAACCCATTAACCCAACAGATCAAATTTTGACCAAAAAGTCAACTTCGATCAAATTGGTCAATTCTCGAATTAATGACCAACAAATTGACCAATATGTCAACTTTTCACCAAAAAAGTCAAATTTGGTCGTATTAAGTCAATCCGAATCTGATGAAGCAACCCATCGACTAATAGAGTCAATATTTGACCAAAAAGTACATTTTGGTCAAATTAGTCAATTTTGACCTAATGACCAATTATCGACCCAATAAGTCAATATTTTACCAAAAGACAACTTTAGTCAAAATGATCAATCCAAGACCCAATGACTAACCCATCGACTCTAAAAGGTCAATTTTCGACTCGTAAAGTCAACTTTGGTCAAAATGGTCGATCATGACTCTAATAACCAACTCATCGACCCAATAGGTCAACTTTCGACCAAAAAGTTATGTTTGAGTCAAAATGGTCAATTTCTGTATCCAATGACTCAACTCATCGACCCAACAGTCATTTTTCGATCAAAAGTCAATATTGGTCAAAATGGTCAATTTATGACATAATGACTCACTTCAACGACCCATGGGTCAACTTTTGACCAAAATTCAATTTTGGTCAAAATAATCAATTTTTTATCGAATGACTAATTATCGATCTAATAAGTCAATCTCTGACTAAAAAGTCAAGTTTGGTCAAAATGGTCAATCCTTGACGGAATAAGTCAACTTTTGTCCAAAAAGTCAAGTTTTGTCAAAATGGTCAATCTTTGACCCAATGACCAACCCATTAACTCAATTGGTCAACTTTTGAACAAAAAATCACTTTTGGTCAAAATAATATTTCGAACTAATGACAACGCAATTGACCTAATAGGTTAACTTTTGACCAAAAAGTTAACTTTGGTCAAAAAAGGTCAATTTCTTTCCAATGACCAACCCATTGACCTAATAGGTCAAGTTTTAACAAAAAAAAGTCAAATTTGGTCAAAATTTTCAAGCCTTGACCCAATGACCAACCATTGACCCAATAGGTCAACTTTTACCCAAAAAGTCAATTTTGGTCAAACTTTTTAATTTTTGACCTAAGGACCACCCCATTAACCATATAGGTCAACCTTTGAGCAAAAAGTCAACTTTGGTTAAAATGGTCAATTTTCGACCAAATGACTAACCCATCGACTCGACAGTCAACTTTCGACCAAAAGTCAACTTTAGTCAAAATGTTCAATCTGCGACCCAATGACCAACCCATCGACCTAACAGTCAACTTTTAACCAAAAGTCAACTTTGGTCAAAATAATCAATTTTTTACCTAATGACCATCCACCGAACCCAACAGGTCAACTTTCGATTAAAAAGTCAACTTTTGTCAAAATGGTCGATTTTTACCCAATGAACAACCCATCGACCCAATATGTCAACTTTCGACCAAAAAGTCAAATTTTCAAAATGTTTAATCCTCGATCGAATGATCGTACCCATCGATCCAATAGTCAACTTTCGACCAAAAGTCAACTTTGGGTCAAAATGGTCAATCATCGACCCAACGACTACTCGTTGACAAAATGGGTGAACTTTCGACCAAAAATTAGATTTCGCTCAAAATAGTCATTTTCGACCCAAAAAGTAAACTCGGTCAACTTTTCAACAAAAAAGTTAATTTTGGTCAAAATACCAAAATTTCGACCTAATGACCAATTATCGACCTAATAAGACAATCTCCGACCAAAAAGTCGACTTTAGTCATAATGCTCAACCTTCGACCAAATGACCAACCCATCGAACCCGATAGATCAACTTTTACCAAAAGTCAACTTTAGTAAAAATGGTCAATCCTTAACCCAATGACCAACCCATCGACCCGATAGATCAACTTTTAACAAAAAGTCAATTTTGGGCAAAGATAAGTTAATTTTTTACCTAATGACAACCCATTGACCCAATAGGTATACTTTTGACCAAAAATTCAACTTTAGACAAAATGTTCAATTTCTGACCCAATGATAAACCCATTAATGCAATAGGTCAACTTTTGACCCAAAAGTTAACTTTTGGTCAAAATGCATCGATTCTCGACTCATCGACTCAACTCATTGACCCAAGAGGTCAATTTTTGAAAAAAAAATCAATTTTGGTCAAAATAGCCAATTTTTGACCTAATGACAAATTATTGAGCCCATAAGTAAATCTCTGACCAAAAAGTCAACTTTGGTCATAATGGTCAATCCTTGACTAAATGACCAACTCATCGACCCGATACGATCAACTTTCGACCAAAAAGTGAACTTTAGTTAAAATGGTCAATCCTCAGCCACAATGACCAACCCATCGACCCAATAGCTCAACTTTCGACTTAAAAGTTAACCTGCAGTCAAAATGGTCAACTTCGACCCAACGACTAACCCATCGACACAAAAGGACGAATTTCGACCAAAAAGTCAATTTTAGTCAAAATTGACTTTTTGGTCAAAATTGACAATTTTTGATCTAATGACCACCTGATAGACCCAATATGTCAACTTTTGACCAAAAAGTAAAATTTGGTCAAAATGGTCAATTTCTGACACAGTGACCACCACATTGACTCAATGGGTCAACTTTTGACAAAAAATTCAGTTTAGGTCAAAATTGTCAATTGTTGACCTAATGACCAATTATTTACCCAATAAGTCAATCTCTAACCAAAAGGCAACTTTGGTCAAAAGAGTCACTCCTTGAACCAATGACCAACCCATTGGCCCAACGGTCAACTTTTGACCAAAAAGTCAATTTTTGTCAAAATAGTTAATTTTTGACCAAATGACCAATTATTGACCTAATAAGTCAATCTCTGACCAAAAGTTAACTTTGAAAAAAATGGTCAATCATTGACACAATGACCAACCCATTGACCAAATAGGTCAACTTTTGACCAAAAAGATAATCTTGGTCAAAATAGTCATTTTTTACCTAATCACCACCCCATCGATCTAATAGGTCAAATTCGACAAAAAGTCAACTTTGGTCAAAATTGTGAATTTCTCACCCAATAAAGTCAAAATTCGACTAAGAAGTCAATTATGGTCGAAATAGTCAATTTTCGACCTAATGACCATCCCATTAACCAAATAGAGTCAACTTTGAGAGCAAGAAGTTAACTTTGGTCGAAATGGTCAATTATTCGACCCAACTAACCACCAGTCGACCGAATGGATTGACTTTTAACCAAAAATTTAATTTTCGTGATAAAATAAATCAATTTTTGACTAAATGACAAATTATCGACCAAATAAGTCAATCTCTAACAAAAAAGTCAACTTCGGTCGAAATGGTCTAATCCTTGACCAAATGACAAACCGATCGACCAAATAGTAAATTTTCGACAAAAAGGTCAACTTTGGTCAAAATGCTCAATCATCGACCCAATGACCCAATAAGACAACTTCTGACCCGAAAAGTTAATTTCGTAAAAATCAATTTTCGACCTAATCAACCATGCCATTCACCCAAAAGGTTAACTTTTAACCAAAAGGCAACTTTGGTCAAAATGGTTAATTTCTGAACTCTATGACCAACCGATTGATCCAATAGATCGGTTTTTAACCAAAAAGTTAATTATAAACCAAAAAGTCAACTTTGGTCAAAATGGTCAATCCTTGACCCACTGACCAACCCCTTGACCCAATAGGTCAACGTGTGACCAAACAATCAACTTTGGTCAAAATTGTCAATCTTTACCCAATGAACAACCAATTATCCCAATATGTCAACTTTTGACCAAAAAGTCAACTTTAGTCAAAATGGTCAATCCTTGAACCAATGACATACCAATTGATCAAATGGGTCAACTTTTAACCAAAAATTTATTTTTGGTCAAAATAGTCAATTTTTAAGCTAATGACCACCCATTGGCCCAATAGGTCAACTTTTGACCAAAAAGTGAACTTCGGTTAAAATGGTTAATTTCTAACCCAATGACCAATTGTTGACCAATAAGTCAATCTTTTTCCAAAAATTCAACTTTGGTCAAAATGGTCAATCTTTGCCTAATGACAAATCCATTGACCCAATTGGTCAAACTTTGACCAAAAAGTCAACTTTGATCAAAATGTTCAATTTCACGACATAATGATCAACAAATCGACACAATATGTCAAGTTTTAACCAAAAAGTCAACTTTGGTCAAATTGGTCGATCCTTGACCCAATGACCAACCCATTGACCAAATAGGTCAATATTTGACCAAAAAGTTAATTTTGGTCAAAATTGTCAATTTTTGACCTAATAACCAATTATTTACCCAATAAGTCAATCTCTTACCAAAAAATCAACATTCATCAAAATTATCAAACCTTGGCCCATTGACCAACACATCGACCAAATAGGTTACCTTTTGACTAAAAAGTTAACTTTGGTCAATATGGTCAATTCTTCAATTCAATGACTAACCCTCTGACCTAACAAAGTCGAGTTTTGAACAAAAAATCAATTTTGGTTAAATAAATCGACTTTTGACCTAATGACCATCCCATTGACCCAATAAGTAAACTTTTAACCAAAAAATCAATTTTGATTAAAATAGTCAAATTTTGACCCCATGACCACCCCATTAACCCAATAAGTCAACTTTTGACCGAAAAGCCAACTTTGTCGAAATGGTCAATTTCCGACCACCCCATTAGCCCAATGGGTTAACTTTTGACAAAAAATCAATTTTGGTCAAAATAGTCACTTTTTGACCTAATGACCAATTATTGACAAAATAAGTTAATATCTGACCAAAAAACTAACTTTGGTCAAAATGGACAATCCTTGACCCAATGCCCAAACCATTGACCCAATTTGTCAACTTTAGACCAAAAAGTCAATTATGGTCAAAATGGTTAATCTTTGACACAAAGGCCAAATAGATAACCTTTGACTAAAAAGAAATATTGGTCAAAATAGTCAATTTTTGACCTAATGACCACTGAATTGACCCAATATGTTAACTATGACCAAAAAGTCGACTCTGGTCAAATTGGTCAATTTCTGACTCAATGACCAACCCATTGACTCAATAGGTCAACTTTGACCAAAAGACAACTTTGGTCAAAATGGTCAATCCTTGACCCAATGACCAACCCATTGACCCTATAGGTCAAGTTTTGTCAAAAAAGTCAATTTTGGTCAAAATAATCAAATTTTGGTCAAAATAGTCAAATTTTATCCTACTGACCAATTACTGACCCAATAAGTCAATCTCTTACCAAAAAGCCAACTTTGGTCAAAATAGTCAATCCTTGACCCAATGACTCAACCCTTTGACCCAATAGGTCAACTTTTAATCAAAAAGTCGGCTACTGACAAAATGGTCAATCCTTAACCCAATGACCAACTAATTAACCCAATAGAGTCAACTTTTAATCAAAAATTCAATT
The DNA here is from genome assembly GCA_022702705.1 of Papilionanthe hookeriana x Papilionanthe teres. NCBI lineage: Eukaryota > Viridiplantae > Streptophyta > Magnoliopsida > Asparagales > Orchidaceae > Papilionanthe > Papilionanthe hookeriana x Papilionanthe teres. The sequence continues at coordinate 92,124,648 of CM040428.1, read as the reverse complement.
TTGGTCAAATTAGTCAATTGTTGACCTAATGACAATCCCATTGATCCATTAGGTCAAATTTTGACACAAAGTCAACTTTGGTCGAAATTGTCAATTTATGACCTAATAATCTACCCTATCGACCCAATGGGTCAAATTTTAATTAAAAATTCAATTTTGATCAAAATAATCAATTTTTAACCTAATGACCAATTATTGACCTAATAAGTCAATCTCTGACCAAAAAATCAACTTTGGTAAAAATGATCAATCAATGACCTAATGACCAATTCATCGACCCAATAGGTCATCTTTTGATCCAAAAAGTCAAGTTTGGTTAAAATGGTCAGTTTCGACCACATGACCAAACACTTGACTCGATGAGTCAACTTTCGTCCAAAAGTCAAGTTTGGTCAGAATGGTCAATTTTTGACCCGATGGCCACCACATTGACCCAATCTATTAAGTTTTGATCAAAAATTTAATTTTGGTCAAAATAGTCAATTTTTAACATAATGACCAATTATCAATCTAATAAGTTAATCCCCGACAAAAAGTCAACTTTAGTCAAAATGGTCAATCTTTCACTCAATGACCAACTCATCGACCCAATAAGTCCACTTTCGACCAAAAAGTCAACTTTGGACAAAAATGGTTAATCCTCGACCCAATGACTCAATAGGTCATGTTTTGACCAAAAGTCAGCTTTTGTTATAATAATCAATTTTTGTCCTAATTCCCACTATCGACCTAACATGTTAATCTACGACCAAAAAGTTAACTTTTGTCAAAATGGTCAATCATTGAAAAAAATGACCAACCCATCGACGCAATCGGTCAACTTTCGAACAAAAAGTCAACTTTGGTCAAAATTGTCAATCCTCGACCTAACGACCAACCCATCGACCCAAAAGATCAACTTCGACCAAAAAGTCAATCTTGGTCAATATAGTTAAGTCTGAAGCTAATGACCACCCCATTGACCCAATAGGTCAACTTTTGACCAAAAAGTCAACTTTAGTTAAAATGGTAAATTTCTGACCAAATGACTAACCCATTGACCCAATAGGTCATTATTTGACCAAAAAGTCAACTTTGGTCCAAAATTGCTAATTTTTCGACCAAATGACCAATTATTGACATAATAAAGTAAATTTCGACCCAAAAGTACGACTTTGGTCATAATGGTTAATCCTCGACCCATCGACCAACTCATTGACCCAATATATCGGCTTTTCGACGAAAAAGTTAACTTTGTTCCAAATGGTAAATCCTTGACGCAATGACTAACCTATCGACCCAATAGATCAACTTTTGACCAAAATGTCAATTTTGGTAAAAATAGTTAACTTTTCACCTAATGACCAATTATTGATCCAATATGCTAATCTCTGACTCAAACATCAACTTTGGTCAAAATGGTCAAACTTTAACCTAATGACCAACCCATTGACCCAATAGGTAAACTTTTGACCAAAAAGTCAACTTTGGAAAAAATGATCAATCCTTGAACCAAAGACCAACCCATTTACCCGATAGGTCAAGTTTCGACAAAAATTCAACTTTGGTCAAAATTGTGAACACTTGACCCAATGACCAACACATTGACCAAATAGGTTAACTTTTGACCAAAAAGAAAATTTTTTGTCAAAATGGTCAATTTCTGACCCAATGACCACCTCATTGAGCCAATGGGTCTACTTTTGACCAAAAATTCAATTTTGGTCAAAATAGTCAATTGTTGACCCTATGACCCAATAGGTCAACTTTTGACCAAAAAGTCAATTTTGGTCAAAATAGTTAATTTTTGACCTAATGACCACCCCATTGACCAAAAAATTCAGCTTTTGACCAAAAAGTCAACTTTAGTCAAAATGGTTAATTTCTCGACCACAATGACCAACCTATCGATCCGATCGGTCGCCTTTTAACAAAAAAGTTTGGTTAAAATGGTCAATCCTCGTCCAAATGACCAATTCATTGATGCAATAAGTCAAATTTTGAACAAAAAGTCAACTTTGATCAAAATGGTCACTCCTTGATCGAATGACTAACCAATTGACCCATAAAGTCAATTTTTGACCAAAATGTCAACTTTCGTCAAAATGGTCAATCCTTGAACCGATGATACGCATATTAACCCATCAGTCAACTTTTGACCAAAAAGTCAATTTTGGTCAAAATAGTCAAATTTTAACCTAATAACCACCCATCGATCCAATAGGTCAACTTTCGACGAAAAAGTCAACTTTGGCTAAAATGGTCAATTTCGACACAACGACCAACCCATTAACTTATTAGGCGAAATTTTGACCAAAAATTAACTTTCGACAAAATGATTAATCCTTTACTCCAATGACGCAAAAGTCAACTTTTGACTAAAAGGTCACTTTTGATCAAAATAGTCAAATTTCGACCTAATGACCATTTATTGATCCAATAAGCCAATCTCTAACCAAAATGTAAACTTTGGTCAAAATGGTCAATCCTCGACCCAATGACCAATAAGGTCAACAATATACTCAAAAAGTAAACTTTGTCAAAATGATCAATCCTCGACACAATGACCAACCCATCGACCCAATAGTAACTTTCGACTAAAAGGTCAATTTTGGAAAAAGTCAATTTTCAACATAAAGAACAATTATTGACCCAATAAGTGAATCGATGACCAAAAAGTCTACTTTGGTCGAAATGGTAAATCCTTGACCCAAACACCATATCGACCTAATTGGTCAACTTTCACCAAAAAGTCAACTTTGGTCAAAATGGTTAATCCTTGATCCAACGACTCAACACATCGACCCAACAGTAAACTTTCGACCAAAAAGTCAACTTTGGTCAAAATGTTCAAATCTCGACTCTATTGACCAACCCATTGACCTAACAGTCAACTTTCGACCAAAAGTCAACTTTGGTCAAAATGTTCAAATCTTCGATCTATTGACTAACCCATTGACCTAACAATCAACTTTAATCAAAAAGTCAATTTTGGTCATAATAATCATTTTTGACTTAATGACCATCCCATTGACTCAATAAGTCAACTTTGGTCAAAATGGTCAATTTAGTGTGCCAATGACCACCCCTTTACCTAACGAGTCAACTTCGACCAAAAATCAATTTTGGTCAAATAGCCAATCCTCGATCAAATGACCAACTCATCGATCGAATAGGTCAACATTGGACTAAAAAGTTAATTTTGGTTGTTATAGTCAATTTTGACCTAATGACCACCGAATTGACCCAATAGGTCAACTTTTGACCAAAAAGTCAACTTTGGTCAAGATATTCACTTTCTGACCCAATGACAACCCCATTAATCCATCAGTCGAAGTTCTGATCTCAAAAGATCAATTTATGGTCAATATGGTCAATTTTTGACCAAATGACCAACTAATCGACCTAATAAGTCAACCTTTGAACAAAATGTTAATTTTGGTCAAAATAGCCAATTTTTGACCTAATGACCAATTATTGACCCAATAAGTCAATTGTTGACCAAAAGGTCAACTTTGGTCATAATGGTCAATCCTCGATCGTATGACTAACCCAATAACCCAATAGGTCAACTTTTCGACCGGAAAGTCGAACTTTGGTCGAAATAGTTAATCCTCGACGCAAGTACTCAACCCACCGACGCATGATATCAACTTTCAACCAAAAAGTCAATTTTGGTCAGAACCGTCAAATTATAACTTAATGACCAATTATTGACCCAATAAGTCAACTTCTCGAATCAAAACGTCAACTTTGGTCGAAATCGCTCAATCGTCGACCAAAGGACCAACCCATCGACTCAATAAAGTAAACTTTTGACCAAAAAGTCAACTTTGAAAAATTGGTCATTGTTCGACCAATGATCAACCCATTGACTCAATATAATCAACTTCTGACCAAAATTCAATTTTAGGTCGATATAATCGATTTATAACTCTAATGACCACTTCATTGACACGATAGGTCCACTTCTGACCAAAAAGTTAACTTTGGTCAAAATGGTCATATCTCGACTAAATAGGTCAATTTTGACTCAAAAGTTAACTTTGGTCAAAATGGTTTATCCTTGACCCAATGATTAACCCATCGACTCGATCAAGTCAACTTTTGAACAAAATCAACTTTGGTCAAAATGGTACATCCTTAACGAATGACCAACCCATTGATCCAATCGAGTGAACTTTCGACCAAAAAATTAATTTTTGTCATAATAGTCAATCTCTGAACCAATGACCACCCCATTGATCCAATGAATAACTTTTGACCAAAAAGTCAACTTCGGTGAAAACGTTCTATCCTTGACCCAATGACGAACACATTAACCCAATTGAGTCGACTTTTGACCAAAAAGTCAATTTTGGTCAAAATAGCCAATTTTTTAACTCTAATGAACAATTATTGACCCATTAAATCAATCTCTAACCAAAAAGTCTACTTGTTTAAAAACTAAGATATCCTCGACCTAACATGACCAACCGCATTGACCCAGTATATCGACTCGACTGAGAAGTTGACTTCGTCAAAATGGTCAATCATCGAATTCAATGACCAACCCATCGACCTAATAGAGTCAACTTTCGACCAAAAGTCAATATGAGGTCAAAATATTCAACTCTGACCAATTAACACCCGCAATGACCTCACCAGGTCAACTTCGTTAGAATGGCTACAATTTTAAACTCAACGACTAAACCATCGATCTAATAATCAACTTTCGACCGAAAAGTCAACTTTGGTCAAAAAGGTTAATCCTCGACCCCAATGACCAACCGATTGACCAAATAGATCAACATTTGACCAAAAAGTCAACTTGGTCAAATCGGTCAATCCTTCACCCAATGACTCATCAGGTCAACTTTTGACCAAAAGTCAATTTTGGTCAAAATAATCAATTTTCGATCTAATGACCACCCCATCGACTCAAAAATTCAGATTTTCGACAAAAATGTCAACTTTTGTCAAAATGGTTAATTTCTGACCAAATAACCAACCTATTGATCCAATCGGTCAATTTTTGACCAAAAAGTTAAATTTGGTCAAAATAGTCAATCTTTGACCAAATGACCAATCCATTGACGCAATAAGTCAACTTTTGAACAAAAAGTCAACATTGATCAAAATGGTCACTCCTTGACCGAATGACTAACCAATTGACCCAATAGGTCAACTTTTGACCAAAATGTCAACTTTCGATCAAAATGGTCAATCCTCGAACCAATGATATACACATTAACCAAATTTGTGAAATTTTTGACCAAAAGTCAATTTTGGTCAAAATAGTCAATTTTTAACCTAATAGCTACCCATTGACCCAATAGGTCAACTTTTGATGAAAAATTCAACTTTGGCTAAAATGGTCAATTTCTGACCCAATGACCAACCCATTAACTTAATAGGTGAAATTTTGACCAAAAATTAACTTTAGATAAAATGATTAATCCTTTACCCAATGTACGTGAAGGTCATCTTTTTACCAAAAAGTTAATTTTGGTCAAAATGGTCAAATTTCGACCTAGTGACCATTTATTGACCCAATAAGTCAATCTCTAACCAAAATGTAAACTTTGGTCAAAATGGTCAATCCTTGACCCAATGACTAATAAGGTCAACAATAGACCAAAAAGTAAACTTTGGTCAAAATGATCAATCCTTGACCCAATGACCAACCCGTTGATCCAATAGAACTTTTGACTAAAAGGTCAATTTTGGAAAAAAAAAGAAGTCAATTTCCGACATAAAGAACAATTATTGATCCAATAAGTGAATCAGTTGCCAAAAAGTCTACTTTGGTCAAAATGGTAAATCCTTGACCCAATGTGGTCCAAAAAGTCTACTTTGGTCAAAATGGTAAATCCTTGATCCAATGACTACATTATTGATCCAATAGTCAACTTCTGACCAAAAAGTCAACTTTAGTCAAAATGGTTAATCCTTGATCCAATAGATCGACTTTTGACCAAAAGTCAACTTTGGTCAAAATGTTCAAATCTTGACCCAATGATCACTTCGTTGACTCTAATAGATCAATTTTGACCAAAAATTCAATTTTGGTGATAATAGTTAATTTTTTACCTAATGACCAATTATTGACCGAGTAAGTCAATCTCTGACGAAAAGGTCAACTTTGGTCAAAATGGTCAATCAATGACCTACTGACCAACACATTGACCTAATAGGTCAACTTTTGACCAAAAAAGTCAAGATTGGTCAAAATGTTCAGTTTCTGGCCACATGACAAAACCCTTCACTCAATTGGTCAACTTTTGACCAAGAAGTCAACTTTGGCAAAATGGTCAATTTCTGACCCAATGACCTTCCTAATGACCAAATAGGTCAACTTTTGATCAAAATTTTAATTTTGGTCAAAATAGTCAATTTCTGACATAGTGACCAACCCATTGACTCAATGGGTCAACTTTTGACCAAAAAGTCAATTTTCGTCAAAATAGTCAATTTTCGACCTAATGACAACCCCATTGACCCAATAGGTCAACATTTGACCAAAAAGTCAACTTTGGTCAAAATTGTTAATTTCTCACCCAATGACCAAAAAGTCAAGTTTGGTCAAAATGATCAATTCTTGACCCAATAACCAACACATTGACCCAATAGGTCAACTTTTGACCAATAAGTCAACTTCTGTTAAATAGGACAATCCTTGACCTAATGACCAATTCATTGACCCAAATGATCAACTTTTGACTAAAAAGTCAATTTTTGTCAAAAAAGTAATTTTTTAACTAATGACTATCCCATTGACCCAATATGTTAACTTTTGACAAAAAAGACAAGTTTGGTTAAAATTGTAAATTTTTGATCCAATGACCAACCCATCGACCCAACAGTCAACTTTTAACAAAAAGTCAACTTTGACAAAAATGGTCAAATTCTGACATAATGAACACCCAATTGACCCAATGGGTCAACTTTTGACACAAAATTATAATTAGGTCAAAATAATCAATTTTTGATCGAATGACCAAGTATTGACCTAATAAGTCAATCTCTGACCAAAAGTTAACTTTAGTCAAAAAGGTCAATCTTTGACCCAATGACTAACCCATTAACCCAATAGGTCAACTTTTGACCAAAAAGTCAACTTTGGTCAAAATGGTCAATCCTTTACTCAATGACCATCCCATTAACCCAACAGATCAACTTTTAACCAAAAAGTTAACTTTGATCAATATTGTCATTTTTCGACCTAATGACCACCCCATAAACCCTATCGACAACTTTTGACAAAAACATCAAGTTTGGTTAAAATGGCCAATTTCTGACACATAGACCAACCCATTAAACCCGATATGTCAAATTTCGACACAAAAAGTCATTTATGGTAAAAATTGTCAATCCTTCGACCTAATGACGAACCCATTGACCCAATAGGTTAACTTTTGACAAAAAATTTAATTTTGGTCAAAATTATCAATTTTTGACCTATTGTCCAATTATTGACTCAATAAGTCAATCTCTGACCAAAAAGTAACTTTGGTAAAAATGGTCAATCCTTGACCCAATGAACAAACCATTGACCCAATTCGTCAACTTTTGACCAATAAATCAACTTTAGTCAAAATGGTCAATCCTTGACCCAATGACAAACCCATTGGCCCAATTGGTCATATTTTGAACAAAAAGTCCATTTTGGTCAAAATACTCAATTTTTGACCTAATGATCATCCCATGAACCCAATAGCTTAACTTTTGACCAATAAGTCAACTTTGGTCGAAATGGTCAATTTTCGACCCAATGACCATCCCGTTGACCGAATGCGTTAAATTTTGACAAAAAATTCAATTTTAGTCAAAATTGTCAATTTTTGATCTAATTACCAATTATTGACCCAATAAGTCAAACTCTGACCAAAAAGACAACTTTAGTCAAAATGGTCAATCCTTGACAACATGAACAACAAATAGGTAAATTTTGACCAAAACGTTAACTTTGGTAAAGGTCAATCTTTGACCCAATGACCCAATAGTACAACTTTTGACCTAAATATCAATTTCGGTCAAAAAGATCAATTTTCTACTTAATGACCACGCTCGATTGACCCAAAAGGTTAACTTTTGACTAAAACTCAACTTTAGTTAAAATGGTCAATTTCTGACTCAATGACCAACCCATTGATCTAATAGGTCAACTTTTGACCAAAAAGTCAACTTTAGACTAAAAAGTCAACTTTGGTTAAAATGGTCAATCCTTGACCCAGTGACCAACCCACTGACCCAATAGGTCAACTTTTGACTAAAAAGTCAACTTTGGTCAAAATCGTCAATCCTCGACCCAATGACCAACCAATTGTCCCAATATGTCAACATTTGACCAAAAAGTCAACTATAGTCGAAATGGTCAAACCTTGAAACAATGACTTGCCCATTAATCCAATGGGTCAACTTTTAATCAAAAATTTAGTCAAAATAGTTAATTTTTAACCTAATGATCACCCATTGGCTCAATAGTCAACAATTGACAAAAAAGTTCACTTTGGTTAAAATGGATAATTTCTGACCCAACGACAAAGCCATTGACCCAATTGTCAACATTTAACCAAGAAGTCAACTTTGGTCAAAATGATCAATCATTGACCCAATGACCAACCCATTAACCCAATAGGTCAAGTTTTGACTCAAAAGTCAATTTTTGTCAAAATATTCAATTTTTGACCTAATGACCAATTATTGCCCAATAAGTCAATCTCTTACCAAAAAGTCCACTTTGGTCAAATTGGTTAATCTTTGGCTAAATGACAAACCCATTGACTCAACAGGTCAAACTTTGACCAAAAATTTAACTTTGATCAAAATGGTTAATTTTTGACTCAATGACCAACAAATTGACCCAATATGTTAATTTCTGACTAAAAAGTCAACTTTGGTTAAATTGGTTAATCCTTGACCCAATGACCAACCCGTTGACCCAATAGGTCAATATTTGACCAAAAACTCAATTTTGGTAAAAAATAGTAAATTTTTTTCCTAATGACAATTTATTAACCCAATAAGTCAATCTCTTACCAAAAAGTCAGCTTTGGTCAAACTGTTAAATTTCTGACCCAATGTCAAAACCCATTAATCCAATAGGCCAACTTTTGTGTAAAAAGTGAACATTGGTCAGAATGGTCAATTCTTGACCCAATAACCAACTCATTGACCCAATCGGTCAACTTTTGAAAAAAAAGTTAGTTTTGGCCAAAATAGTAAATGTTTGACCTAATGACCAATTATTGACCCAATAAGTCTATCTCTGACCAAAAGTAAACTTTGGTCATAATGGTCAATCCTTGACCAAATGACCAACCCTTAGACCAAATAGCTCAACTTTTGACCAAAAAGACAACTTTGGTAAAAATGGTCAATCCTTTAGCCCATGAATAACCCATTGACCCAATAAGTCAACTTTTGAACCAAAAAGTCAATTTGGGTCAAAATATTCAATTTTTGACCTAATGACGACCCATTGACCCAATAGGTCAACTTTTGACCAAAAAGTCGACTTTGGACAAAATATTTAATTTCGACCGAATGAAAAACCCATTAATCCATTAGGCCAACTTTTGACCAAAAAGTAAATTTTGGTCAAAATGATCAATTAACCCATGACCAACTCATTGACCCAATAGGTCAACTCTTGAAATAAAAGTCAATTTAGGTTAAAATAGCCAATTTTTTACCTAAAGACCAATTATTGACCCCATAAGTCAATTTCTGACCAAAAAGTCAACTTTTGACCTAATGACAAACCCATTGTCCCAAAAGATCAACTTTTGACTAAAAAGTCAATTTTGGTTAAAATAGTCATTTTTTTACTTAATGACCACATTCGATCGACCTAATAGATCAATATTTGACAAAAAAGTTAAGTTTGGTCAAAAAGGTGAATTTCTGATCTAATGACCTACCCATTGACCCAATAGGTCAACTTTTGACAAAATGTTAACTTTGGTCAAAATGGTCAATTTTTGACATAATGACCACCTAATTAACCCAATGTGTCAACTTTTGACCAAAAATTCAAATTGGGTCAAAATAATCAATTATTGACCGAATGACTAATTATTGACACAATAAGTCAATCTCTGACCAAAGGTCAACTTTGGTCAAAATGGTCATCATTGGCCCAATGACTAACCCATTGACCCAATAGGTCAACTTTTGACCAAAAAGTCAACATTGGTCAAAATGGTCAATCCTTTACCCAATGACCATCCCATTGACCCAACATGTCAACTTTTGACCAAAAAGTTTAACTTTGATAAAAATTATCAATTTTGACCAAATAACCACCCCATTTACACAGTTGGACAACTTGTGGCCAAAACATCAAGTTTTGTTAAAATGGTCAATTTCTAACCCAATGACCAACCCATTAACCCGATAGGTCAACTTTCAACCCAAAAAGCCAACTATGGTAAACATTGTCAATCCATGACCCAATGATGAACCCATTGACCCAGTAGGTCCTCTTTTGACAAAAAATTCAGTTATGGTCAAAATAGTCAATATTTGACCTATTGACCAATTATTGACCCAATAAGTCAATCTCTGACCAAAAAGTAACTATCGTCAAAATGGTCAATCCTTGACCCAATGACCCAATTGGTCAACTTTTAACCAATAAATCAACTTTGCTCAAAATTGTCAATCCTTGACCCAATGACCAACCTAGTGACTCAATAGATCAAATTTTCACCAAAAAGTCAATTTTGATCAAAATAGTCAAATTTTAACCTAACGACCATCTCATTGACCCAATAGGTTAACTATTGACCAAAAAGTCAAGTTTGGTCGAAATGGTTAATTTTTGACCCAAATACCACACCGTTGACCGACTGGGTCAACTTTTAACCAAAATTTCAATTTTGGACAAAATAGTTAATTTTTGTCCTCATGACCAATTATTGATCCAATAAGTCAATCTCTAATGAAAAAGTCAACTTTTGTCAAAATGGTCAATCCTTGACCAAATGACTAACCCATAGACCAAATAAGTAAACTTTTGACCAAAAAGTCAACTTTAGTCATAATGGTCAATCATTGACACAATGACCCAATAGGACAACTTTTGACCAAAAAGTCAATTTCGGTCAAAAAAATTAATTTTTGACCTATTGATCATGTCATTGACCCAAAAGGTTAACTTTTAACAAAAAGTCAACTTTGTTCATAATGGTCAATTTCTGACCCAATTACCAACTCATTCATCCAATAGGACAACTTTCGACCAAAAGTCAACTTTAGACCAAAAAATTAACATTGGTTAAAATGGTCAATCCTTGACCCAATGACCAACCCATCAATCCATCGCTCAACTTTTGACCAAAATGTCAACTTTGGTCAAAATGGTTAATTCTTGACGCAATGACCAACCAATTGTCCCAATATGTAAATTTTTGACCAAAAAGTCAACTTTTGTCAAAATGGTTAATCCTTGAACTGATGACCTGCCCATTGATCCAATGGGTCTACTTCTAAAAAAAATTTAATTTCGGTCAAAATAGTCAATTTTTTACCTAATGACCACCCAATGGCCCAATGGGTCAACTTTTGACCAAAAAGTCAACTTTGGTTAAAACGAACTATTTCTGAGTCAATGATCAACCCATTAACCCAATGGTCAACATTTAACCAGGAAGTCAACTTTGGTCAAAATGATCAATCCTTCACCCAATGACAGACCCTTTGACCCAAAAGGTCAACTTTTGACCAAAAAGCAAATTTTTATCAAAATAGTCAAATTGACCTAATGACCAATTATTGTCCAATAAATTAATCTCTTACCAAAAAGTCAACTTTGGTCAAAATGGTCAAAATTTGACCCAATGACAAACCCATTGACCGAACAGGTCAAACTTTGACCAAAAAGTCAACTTCGATAAAATATGTTAATTTCGAATGACCAACAAATTGACCAATATGTCAACTTTTGACCAAAAAGTCAACTTTCGTCAACCGGTCAACTTTGACCCAATGACCAACCCATCGACCCAATAGGTTAATAATCGACCAAAAAGTTAATTTTGGTCAAAAAAATAAATTTTTACCTAATGACAAATTATTGACCCAAAAATAAATTTCTTACCAAAAAGTCAACTATGGTCAAAATTATCAATCCTTGACTAAATGACCAACTCATTAACCAAATAGGTCAACTTTTGACCAAGAATTCAACTTTGGTCAAAGTGGTCAATGCTTGACCTAATGAAAACCCATTAGCCCAACATGTCAGGTTTTGCACAAAAAGTTAATTTTGGTCAAAATAGTCAATTTTTGACCAAATAACCATCCCATTAACCCAATATGTCACCTTTTGACCAAAAAGTCAACTTTGGTCGAAATGCTCAATTTCTGGCCCAATGACCACCCGTTGACCCAATGGGTCAAATTTTGACCAAAAATTAAAATTTTGTTAAAATAATCAATTTTAGACCTAACGACCAATTATCGACCCAATAAGTTAATCTCCGACCAAAAAGTCAACTTTGGTCAAAATGGTCAATCATTGACCAAATAACCAAACCATTGACATAATAGGTCAACTTTTGACTAAAAAGTTAAGTTTGGTCAAAATGGACTATTTTTGACCTAATGACCAATTAATGACCCAATAAGTCAATCTCTAACCAAAATGTAAACTTCGGTCAAAATGGTTAATCCTTGACCCAATGACCAAATAAGTCAACTATTGACCTAAAAGTCAACTTTGGTCAAAATGATTAATCCTTGACCCAATGACCAAGCCAATGACCCAATTGGTCAACTTTTGACCAAAAGGTCTATTTTGGTAAAAAAAAAGTCAATTTTCGACCACCTCATTGACCCAATAGGTCAACTTTTGACCAAAAAGTCAACTTTGGTCAAAATGGCCCAAGTTGTCACATAGGAAGGAAAGCTCAAGGACTCATATCCAACCTAAGAGGTGATAGAGGGGAATTAGGATTTAGGTACTGATCTCGGAATTTAATTTAGGCAGAATTGGGTAAAACTTGGTATTTGGCTTTCAAAGAAAGAGATTTGGTGCAATTCGGCCAAGATCGGTAGCCATTGCAAGAATTAGAGAATTTCAAGATATTTCAAATTTGTGAGAAGCGTCATCGTGTGAAAAGTGCCAAATTTTGCGAAGCGAGGATTTGAAGATGAGTGCGTAGATTCAAAATCTCGAGAGATAGAAAAAGAGAAAATTATCATTTTGTTTTGTTTTCAATTCATCATTTTCTTTCAATTTGTTTTGTTTCATTTCATTTCATTTCGATTTAAATTTTGATTATAAATTTCAATTTTGATTTCATTTCAATTTCATTTTCATCTGATCTAAGTTTTAGTGTTCATTTCAATTTTAATTTCATTGTGTTTTCTTTTTATCCTTTTCTTCTCGCATCATTCTTTTTGTCCTTTACATTTTGGAACCAAACACGTGGTCGAATGTACTTTCGACTATCGTGCCGAAAAGAAATCATTTCGGAAAACGAAAGTTTCATTAATTCTCGCTAGAAGTAGTACAACCGATCACATGCCGACAAGCACCCAAAAGTAGATCATGCGTACAAAACCGAATAGAGCCGACATGTCATATCATCTGATCGCTACAAAAGTGGAGAAACATACCGTCATGTACAAGCTGTAAGAGATACTAGATTTCTGCTATATGAGACTATCGAGTAGGACGAGCCAACTCCGCCAAGGTTACGCTGCAGAACAAAAGTCCCCTTGCGAACACCTAGAGGCACAAACTTCACAAAGGCAAAGGACGAAGGCAGTCCAGCTCTGGATCTGGCTCATTGTAAAATGGCGCTTTGTCTTCATCCATCCTTCTGAAAGTGACCGACACCCTTTTTCTTCGAACACCTGGGATCCAAGAGTTTTGCTAAATCCGTTCCATCTCCTTTTAATATCGCACCGATCCTATCGGTAGGAGACTGCAATGCAACCTCGGAATTCTCCCGGTCCGACAATCTGGATTTCTCGTCCAAACAAGATATTGCTTTCACTTATAAAGGAAATCCAAGTGCGAATGGTCTCACAAAATCATGGTGGTCGAGTATGAGGCATAATGCATCCCCGACCTCATAAATATTTATGATGCGAACTGTTAGGAATACAACTAGCGGAGCAACACGTGCCACTCGACCATCCTCTTTATCATCATCTTGATCCGTGGCGGCATCGGATCCACCTCATCATGCTGCAAAATCCCCAGGGGATTGCCTTGTCGATCTATAGCGAAGTTATAACAACAACCACACTAAATAGTGACAATACCATTTCCACATTTCCATTTTGACGACTCTGTATATGTCCTCGGCCTCAGACAGCATGCTCTGCCTAATGTCTGTAGAGTGTCGATGTAGTACAAAATTTCTTCTTCATCCTTCCTCGAGAATATATCAGTATATAACTCGAGTCCTTCCGGGATATTGACAAACTTTCCTTGTATGTCTTCATAATGCTAAAATTCTTAACCCAATAAGTCAACTTTCGACCCAATAAGTTAACTTTTCGACCAAAAAGTCAACTTCGGTCAAAATGGTCAATCCTTAACTTAATGACTAACTCATCGACCTAATAGGTCAACTTCCGACCAAAATGACAATTTTTGTCAAAATAGTCAATTTCCCGACCTAATGACCAATTATTCAACCAATAAGTCAATCTTCGACCAAAAATTTAACTTTAGCAAAAACTGGCCAATCCTGACCCAATGACCAACCCATCGAACCAACAGTAAACTTCTGAACAAAAAGTTACTTTGTTAAAAATGGCAAAGTCTCGACCCAATGACCAACCCATTATGCCCTCAATAAGTCAAGATTTTACAAAAAAGTCAATTTTGGTCAAAATAGTCAATTTTCGACCTAATGACCACCACAATGACCCAATAGGTCAACCTTAACCGTAATGTCAACTTTAGTCAAAATGGTCAAATTCGACCCAATGAACACCCCATCGACCTAATGGGTCAACTTTTGACTAAAAATTAAAATTTGGTCAAAATAATCAATTTTTGACCTAATGACAAATTATTGACCAATAACTCAATCTATAGTCAAAAAAGTCAACTATAGTCAAAATGGTCAATCCTTGACCCTATGACCAACCCATTGGCCCAGTAGGTCAACTTTTAACCAAAAAGTTAACTTTTGTCAAAAATTAAATTTTGGTCGAAATAGTCAATTTTTGACCTAATGACCACCCCATTGACCTAATAAGTCAATCTTTGGCTAAAAAGTCAACTTTGGTCAATCCTTGACCTAATGACCAACTCATCGACCCAATAGGCCCAACTTTTGACGAAAAAGACCAGTCAGACTAACCCAATCGGTCAACTTTGGTCAAAAGAGTTAATTTTCGACCTAATGACCAATTATTGACCCAATAAGTCAATCTCTGAACAAAAAGTCAACTTTGGTCAAAATCATTAATTCTTGACCCAAAGACAAACCCATTAACCCAACAGGTCAAATTTTGACCAAAAAGTCAACTTTGATCAAATTGGTCAATTTCTGAATTAATGACCAACAAATTGACCAATATGTCAACTTTTCACCAAAAAGTCAAATTTGGTCGGATTGGTCAATCTCGAATTCGATGAGCAACCCATCGACTAATAGTCAATATTCACCAAAAAGTACATTTTGGTCAAATTAGTCAATTTTTGACCTAATGACCAATTATTGACCCAATAAGTCAATATTTTACCAAAAAGACAACTTTGGTCAAAATGATCAATCCAAGACCCAATGACCAACCCATTGACCCAAAAGGTCAATTTTTGACCAGAAAGTCAACTTTGGTCAAAATGGTCAATTCATGACACAATAACCAACTCATTGACCCAATAGGTCAACTTTTGACCAAAAAGTTATGTTTGGTCAAAATGGTCAATTTCAGACCCAATGACCAACTCATTGACCCAACAGGTCATTTTTTGATCAAAAAGTCAATATTGGTCAAAATGGTCAATTTATGACATAATGACCACCCCAATGACCCATGGGTCAACTTTTGACCAAAAATTCAATTTTGGTCAAAATAATCAATTTTTTTACCGAATGACTAATTATTGACCCAATAAGTCAATCTCTGACTAAAAAGTCAAGTTTGGTCAAAATGGTCAATCCTTGACGGAATAAGTCAACTTTTGTCCAAAAAGTCAAGTTTTGTCAAAATGGTCAATCTTTGACCCAATGACCAACCCATTAACTCAATGGTCAACTTCTAACAAAAATCACTTTTGGTCAAAATAGTCAATTTTTGAACTAATGACAACGCAATTGACCTAATAGGTTAACTTTTGACCAAAAAGTTAACTTTGGTCAAAAAGGTCAATTTCTTTCCCAATGACCAACCCATTGACCCAATAGGTCAAGTTTTAACAAAAAAAAGTCAAATTTGGTCAAAATTTTCAAGCCTTGACCCAATGACCAACCATTGACCCAATAGGTCAACTTTTACCCAAAAAGTCAATTTTGGTCAAACTTTTTAATTTTTGACCTAAGGACCACCCCATTAACCATATAGGTCAACCTTTGAGCAAAAAGTCAACTTTGGTTAAAATGGTCAATTTTTGACCAAATGACCAACCCATTGACCCGATAGGTCAACTTTTGACCAAAAAGTCAACTTTGGTCAAAATGTTCAATCTGTGACCCAATGACCAACCCATTGACCCAATAGGTCAACTTTTAACCAAAAGTCAACTTTGGTCAAAATAATCAATTTTTTACCTAATGACCATCCAATTGACCCAACAGGTCAACTTTTGATTAAAAAGTCAACTTTTGTCAAAATGGTCAGATTTTTACCCAATGAACAACCCATTGACCCAATATGTCAACTTTTGACCAAAAAGTCAAATTTTCAAAATGTTTAATCCTTGACCGAATGACAGACCCATTGATCCAATAGGTCAACTTTTGACCAAAAAGTCAACTTTGGTCAAAATGGTCAATTACTGACCCAACGACTACTCTGTTGACAAAATGGGTGAACTTTTGACCAAAAATTAGATTTTGCTCAAAATAGTCTATTTTTGACCCAAAAAGTAAACTTGGTCAACTTTTGAACAAAAAGTTAATTTTGGTCAAAATACCAAAATTTTGACCTAATGACCAATTATTGACCCAATAAGACAATCTCTGACCAAAAAGTTGACTTTAGTCATAATGCTCAATCCTTCGACCAAATGACTAACCCATCAACCCGATAGAATCAACTTTTACCAAAAAGTCAATTTAAGTCATAATGGTAAATCCTTAACCCAATGACCAACCCATTGACCCAATAGATCAACTTTAACTAAAAAGTCAATTTTGGGCAAAAATAGTTAATTTTTTACCTAATGACAACCCATTGACCCAATAGGTATACTTTTGACCAAAAATTCAACTTTAGACAAAATGTTCAATTTCTGACCCAATGATAAACCCATTAATGCAATAGGTCAACTTTTGACCTAAAAGTTAACTTTTGGTCAAAATGGTCAATTTCGACTCATCGATCAACTCATCGACCCAAGAGGTCAATTTTTGAAAAAAAATCAATTTTGGTCAAAATAGCCAATTTTTGACCTAATGACAAATTATTGAGCCCATAAGTAAATCTCTGACCAAAAAGTCAACTTTGGTCATAATGGTCAATCCTTGACTAAATGACCAACTCATTGACCCAATAGATCAACTTTTGACCAAAAAGTGAACTTTAGTTAAAATGGTCAATCCTTGACACAATGACCAACCCATTGACCCAATAGCTCAACTTTTGACTTAAAAGTTAACCTTGGTCAAAATGGTCAATCCTTGACCCAACGACTAACCCGATTGACACAAAAGGACGAATTTCGACCAAAAAGTCAATTTTAGTCAAAATCGACTTTTGAGTCAAAATCGACAATTCTTGATCTAATGACCACCTTGATAGACCCAATATGTCAACTTTCGACCAAAAAGTAAAATTTGGTCAAAATGGTCAATTTCGACACGATGACCACCACATCGACATCAATGGGTCAACTTTGACGAAAAATTCAGGCTTAAGGTCAAAATCGTCAATTGCTGATCTAATGACCAATTATTTACCCAATAAGTCAATCTCTAACCAAAAGGCAACTTTGGTCAAAAGAGTCACTCCTTGAACCAATGACCAACCCATCGTGCCCAATCTGGCCAACTTCGACCAAAAGTCAATTTTTGTCAAAATAGTTAATTTTCGACCAAACGACCAATTATCGACCTAATAAGTCAATCTCCGACCAAAAGTTAACTTTGAAAAAATGGTCAATCATCGACACAATGACCAACCCATCGACCAAACAGGTCAACTTTTGACCAAAAAGATAATCTCGGTCAAAATAGCCATTTTTTACCTAATCACCACCCCATCGACCCAATAGGTCAAATTTTGACAAAAGTCAACTTTGGTCAAAATCGCGAATTTCTCACCCAATAAGTCAAATTCGACTAAGAAGTCAATTATGGTCAAAATAGTCAATTTTTGACCTAATGACCATCCCATTAACCAAATAGGTCAACTTTTGAGCAAGAAGTTAACTTTGGTCGAAATGGTCAATTTTTGACCCAATAACCACCCCGTTGACCGAATGGGTCAACTTTTAACCAAAAATTTAATTTTCGTGAAAATAGTCAATTTTTGACCAAATGACAAATTATTGACCAAATAAGTCAATCTCTAACAAAAAAGTCAACTTTGGTCAAAATGGTCAATCCTTGACCAAATGACAAACCGATTGACCAAATAGGTAAATTTTTGACAAAAAGGTCAACTTTGGTCAAAATGCTCAATCATTGACCCAATGACCCAATAGGACAACTTCTGACCAAAAAGTTAATTTCGGTAAAAAAAATCAATTTTTGACCAATCAACCATGCCATTCACCCAAAAGGTTAACTTTTAACCAAAAGGCAACTTTGGTCAAAATGGTTAATTTCTGAACCTATGACCAACTGATTGATCCAATAGGTCAGTTTTTAACCAAAAAGTTAATTATAAACCAAAAAGTCAACTTTGGTCAAAATGGTCAATCCTTGACCCAATGACCAACCCCTTGACCCAATAGGTCAACGTGTGACCAAACAATCAACTTTGGTCAAAATTGTCAATCTTTACCCAATGAACAACCAATTATCCCAATATGTCAACTTTTGACCAAAAAGTCAACTTTAGTCAAAATGGCCAATCCTTGAACCAATGACATACCAATTGATCAAATGGGTCAACTTTTAACCAAAAATTTATTTTTGGTCAAAATAGTCAATTTTTAAGCTAATGACCACCCATTGGCCCAATAGGTCAACTTTTGACCAAAAAGTGAACTTTGGTTAAAATGGTTAATTTCTAACCCAATGACCAATTGTTGACCAATAAGTCAATCTTTTTCCAAAAATTCAACTTTGGTCAAAATGGTCAATCTTTGCCTAATGACAAATCCATTGACCCAATTGGTCAAACTTTGACCAAAAAGTCAACTTTGATCAAAATGTTCAATTTCTGACATAATGACCAACAAATTGACACAATATGTCAAGTTTTAACCAAAAAGTCAACTTTGGTCAAATTGGTCAATCCTTGACCCAATGACCAACCCATTGACCAAATAGGTCAATATTTGACCAAAAAGTTAATTTTGGTCAAAATTGTCAATTTTTGACCTAATAACCAATTATTTACCCAATAAGTCAATCTCTTACCAAAAAATCAACATTCATCAAAATTATCAAACCTTGGCCCATTGACCAACACATCGACCAAATAGGTTACCTTTTGACTAAAAAGTTAACTTTGGTCAATATGGTCAATTTTTTGACCCAATGACCAACCCTTTGACCCAACAGGTCAAGTTTTGAACAAAAAATCAATTTTGGTTAAAATAGTCAACTTTTGACCTAATGACCATCCCATTGACCCAATAAGTAAACTTTTAACCAAAAAATCAATTTTGATTAAAATAGTCAAATTTTGACCCCATGACCACCCCATTAACCCAATAAGTCAACTTTTGACCAAAAAGCCAACTTTGGTCAAAATGGTCAATTTCTGACCACCCCATTGGCCCAATGGGTTAACTTTTGACAAAAAATCAATTTTGGTCAAAATAGTCACTTTTTGACCTAATGACCAATTATTGACAAAATAAGTTAATATCTGACCAAAAAACTAACTTTGGTCAAAATGGACAATCCTTGACCCAATGCCCGAACCATTGACCCAATTTGTCGACTTTAGACCGAAAAGTCGATTATGGTCGAAATGGTTAATCTTTGACACAAAGGCCAAATAGATAACCTTTGACTAAAAAGAAATATTGGTCAAAATAGTCAATTTTTGACCTAATGACCACTGAATTGACCCAATATGTTAACTATGACCAAAAAGTCGACTCTGGTCAAATTGGTCAATTTCTGACTCAATGACCAACCCATTGACTCAATCAGTCAACTTTGACCAAAAGACGACTTTGGTCGAAAATGGTCGATCCTTGACCCGATGACTAACCCATTGACCTATAGGTCGAGTTTTGTCAAAAAGTCAATTTTGGTCAAAATAATCAAATTTTGGTCAAAATAGTCAAATTTTATCCTACTGACCAATTACTGACCCAATAAGTCAATCTCTTACCAAAAAGCCAACTTTGGTCAAAATAGTCAATCCTTGACCCAATGACCAACCCTTTGACCCAATAGGTCAACTTTTAACCAAAAAGTCAGCTTTTGACAAAATGGTCAATCCTTAACCCAATGACCAACTAATTAACCCAATAGGTCAACTTTTAATCAAAAATTCAATTTTGGTCAAATTAGTCAATTGTTGACCTAATGACAATCCCATTGATCCAATAGGTCAAATTTTGACACAAAAGTCAACTTTGGTCGAAATTGTCAATTTATGACCCAATAACTACCCCATTGACCCAATGGGTCAAATTTTAATTAAAAATTCAATTTTGATCAAAATAATCAATTTTTAACCTAATGACCAATTATTGACCTAATAAGTCAATCTCTGACCAAAAAATCAACTTTGGTAAAAATGATCAATCAATGACCTAATGACCAATTCATTGACCCAATAGGTCATCTTTTGACCCAAAAAGTCAAGTTTGGTTAAAATGGTCAGTTTTTGACCACATGACCAAACACTTGACTCGATAGGTCAACTTTTGACCAAAAAGTCAACTTTGGTCAAAATGGTCAATTTCTGACCCAATGGCCACCCTGATGACCCAAAAGGTTAATTTTTGATCAAAAATTTAATTTTGGTCAAAATAGTCAATTTTTAACATAATGACCAATTATTGACCCAATAAGTTAATCCCTGACAAAAAAGTCAACTTTAGTCAAAATGGTCAATCCTTGACTCAATGACCAACTCACTGACCCAATAAGTCCACTTTTGACCAAAAAGTCAACTTTGGACAAAAATGGTTAATCCTTGACCCAATGACTCAATAGGTCATGTTTTGACCAAAAAGTCAGTTTTTGTTATAATAATCAATTTTTGTCCTAATTCCCACTCATTGACCCAACATGTTAATCTACGACCAAAAAGTTAACTTTTGTCAAAATGGTCAATCATTGAAAAAAATGACCAACCCATTGACGCAATTGGTCAACTTTTGAACAAAAAGTCAACTTTGGTCAAAATTGTCAATCCTTGACCCAACGACCAACCCATTGACCCAAAAGATCAACTTTTGACCAAAAAGTCAATCTTGGTCAATATAGTTAAGTTTGAAGCTAATGACCACCCCATTGACCCAATAGGTCAACTTTCGACCAAAAAGTCAACTTTAGTTAAAATGGTAAATTTCTGACCAAATGACCAACCCATTGACCCAATAGGTCATTATTTGACCAAAAAGTCAATTTTTGGTCCAAAATTGCTAATTTTTGACCAAATGACCAATTATTGACATAATAAGTAAATTTCTGACCAAAAAGTCAACTTTGGTCATAATGGTTAATCCTTGACCCATTGACCAACTCATTGACCCAATATATCAGCTTTTGACGAAAAAGTTAACTTTGTTCCAAATGGTAAATCCTTGACGCAATGACCAACCCACTGACCCAATAGATCAACTTTTGACCAAAATGTCAATTTTGGTAAAAATAGTTAACTTTTCACCTAATGACCAATTATTGATCCAATATGCTAATCTCTGACTCAAACATCAACTTTGGTCAAAATGGTCAAACTTTAACCTAATGACCAACCCATTGACCCAATAGGTAAACTTTTGACCAAAAAGTCAACTTTGGAAAAAATGATCAATCCTTGAACCAAAGACCAACCCATTTACCCAATAGGTCAAGTTTTGACAAAAAATTCAACTTTGGTCAAAATTGTGAACACTTGACCCAATGACCAACACATTGACCAAATAGGTTAACTTTTGACCAAAAAGAAAATTTTTTGTCAAAATGGTCAATTTCTGACCCAATGACCACCTCATTGAGCCAATGGGTCTACTTTCGATCAAAATTCAATTTTGGTCAAAATAATCAATTGTTGACCTCATGACCCAATAGGTCAACTTTTGACCAAAAAGTCAATTTTGGTCAAAATAGTTAATTTTTGACCTAATGACCACCCCATTGACCAAAAAATTCAACTTTTGACCAAAAAGTCAACTTTAGTCAAAATGGTTAATTTCTGACCCAATGACCAACCTATTGATCCAATTGGTCAGCTTTTAACAAAAAAGTTTGGTTAAAATGGTCAATCCTTGTCCAAATGACCAATTCATTGATGCAATAAGTCAAATTTTGAACAAAAAGTCAACTTTGATCAAAATGGTCACTCCTTGATCGAATGACTAACCAATTGACCCATAAAGTCAATTTTTGACCAAAATGTCAACTTTCGTCAAAATGGTCAATCCTTGAACCGATGATATGCATATTAACCCAATTGGTCAACTTTTGACCAAAAAGTCAATTTTGGTCAAAATAGTCAAATTTTAACCTAATAACCACCCATTGACCCAATAGGTCAACTTTTGACGAAAAAGTCAACTTTGGCTAAAATGGTCAATTTCTGACACAACGACCAACCCATTAACTTAATAGGCGAAATTTTGACCAAAAATTAACTTTCGACAAAATGATTAATCCTTTACCCAATGACGCAAAAGTCAACTTTTGACTAAAAGGTCACTTTTGGTCAAAATAGTCAAATTTTGACCTAATGACCATTTATTGATCCAATAAGCCAATCTCTAACCAAAATGTAAACTTTGGTCAAAATGGTCAATCCTTGACCCAATGACCAATAAGGTCAACAATATACCAAAAAGTAAACTTTGGTCAAAATGATCAATCCTTGACACAATGACCAACCCATTGACCCAATAGAACTTTTGACTAAAAGGTCAATTTTGGAAAAAAGTCAATTTTCAACATAAAGAACAATTATTGACCCAATAAGTGAATCGATGGCCAAAAAGTCTACTTTGGTCAAAATGGTAAATCCTTGACCCAAACACCATATTGACCCAATTGGTCAACTTTTGACCAAAAAAGTCAACTTTGGTCAAAATGGTTAATCCTTGATCCAATGACCAACACATTGACCCAATAGGTAAACTTTTGACCAAAAAGTCAACTTTGGTCAAAATGTTCAAATCTTGACCTATTGACCAACCCATTGACCTAACAGGTCAACTTTTGACCAAAAAGTCAACTTTGGTCAAAATGTTCAAATCTTGACCTATTGACCAACCCATTGACCTAACAGGTCAACTTTTGACCAAAAAGTCAATTTTGGTCACAATAGTCAATTTTTGACTTAATGACCATCCCATTGACCTAATATGTCAACTTTGGTCAAAATAGTCAATTTGTGTCCCAATGACCACCCCCTTTACCCAACGAGTCAACTTTTGACCAAAAATTCAATTTTGGTCAAAATAGTCAATCCTTGATCAAATGACCAACCCATTGACTGAATAGGTCAACATTGGACTAAAAAGTTAATTTTGGTTGTTATAGTCAATTTTGACCTAATGACCACCAAATTGACCCAATAGGTCAACTTTTGACCAAAAAGTCAACTTTGGTCAAGATATTCACTTTCTGACCCAATGACAACCCCATTAATCCAATAGGTCGAGTTTTGACCAAAAGATCAATTTTGGTCAATATGGTCAATTTTTGACCAAATGACCAACTAATCGACCTAATAAGTCAACCTTTGAACAAAATGTTAATTTTGGTCAAAATAGCCAATTTTTGACCTAATGACCAATTATTGACCCAATAAGTCAATTGTTGACCAAAAGGTCAACTTTGGTCATAATGGTCAATCCTTGATCTAGTGACTAACCCAATAACCCAATAGGTCAACTTTTGACCAGAAAGTCAACTTTGGTCAAAATAGTTAATCCTTGACGCAAGTACCAACCCACCGACCCATGATATCAACTTTTAACCAAAAAGCCAATTTTGGTCAAAACCGTCAAATTTTAACTTAACGACCAATTATTGACCCAATAAGTCAATCTCTGACCAAAACGCCAACTTTGGTCAAAATGCTCAATCGTTGACCAAAGGACCAACCCATTGACTCAATAGGTAAACTTTTGACCAAAAAGTCAACTTTGGAAAAATTGGTCATTGTTTGACCCAATGATCAACCCATTGACCCAATATGTCAACTTTTGACCAAAAATTCAATTTTGGTCGATATAATCAATTTTAACCTAATGACCACTTCATTGACCCAATAGGTCTACTTTTGACCAAAAAGTTAACTTTGGTCAAAATGGTCATATTCTGACCAAATAGGTCAATTTTTGACCCAAAAGTTAACTTTGGTCAAAATGGTTTATCCTTGACCCAATGATTAACCCATTGACCCGATAGGTCAACTTTTGAACAAAAAATCAACTTTGGTCAAAATGGTCCATCCTTTACCAAATGACCAACCCATTGATCCAATAGGTGAACTTTTGACCAAAAAATTAATTTTTGTCATAATAGTCAATCTTTGAACTAATGACCACCCCATTGATCCAATAGGTCAACTTTTGACCAAAAAGTCAACTTCGGTGAAAATGGTCAATCCTTAACCCAATGACCAACACATTAACCCAATTGGTCAACTTTTGACCAAAAAGTCAATTTTGGTCAAAATAGTCAATTTTTAACCTAATGAACAATTATTGACCCATTAAATCAATCTCTAACCAAAAAGTCTACTTGTTTAAAAACGGTATATCCTTGACCCCATGACCAACCCATTGACCCAATATGTCAACTTTTGACCAAAAAGTTAACTTTGGTCAAAATGGTCAATCATTGACCCAATGACCAACCCATTGACCTAATAGGTCAACTTTTGACCAAAAAGTCAATATGGGTCAAAATAGTCAATTTTTGACCTAATTACCACCGCAATGACCTACTAGGTCAACTTTGGTTAAAATGGCCAATTTTAAACTCAACGACTAGCTCATTGACCCAATAGCTTAACTTTTGACCAAAAAGTCAACTTTGGTCAAAAAGGTTAATCCTTGACCCAATGACCAACTGATTGACCAAATAGATCAACATTTGACCAAAAAGTCAACTTTGGTCAAATTGGTCAATCCTTCACCCAATGACCCAATAGGTCAACTTTTGACCAAAAAGTCAATTTTGGTCAAAATAGTCAATTTTTGACCTAATGACCACCCCATTGACCCAAAAATTCAGCTTTTGACAAAAATGTCAACTTTTGTCAAAATGGTTAATTTCTGACCAAATAACCAACCTATTGATCCAATCGGTCAATTTTTGACCAAAAAGTTAAATTTGGTCAAAATAGTCAATCTTTGACCAAATGACCAATCCATTGACGCAATAAGTCAACTTTTGAACAAAAAGTCAACATTGATCAAAATGGTCACTCCTTGACCGAATGACTAACCAATTGACCCAATAGGTCAACTTTTGACCAAAATGTCAACTTTCGTCAAAATGGTCAATCCTTGAACCAATGATATACACATTAACCAAATTTGTGAAATTTTGACCAAAAAGTCAATTTTGGTCAAAATAGTCAATTTTTAACCTAATAGCTACCCATTGACCCAATAGGTCAACTTTTGATGAAAAATTCAACTTTGGCTAAAATGGTCAATTTCTGACCCAATGACCAACCCATTAACTTAATAGGTGAAATTTTGACCAAAAATTAACTTTCGACAAAATGATTAATCCTTTACCCAATGACGCAAGGTCATCTTTTTACCAAAAAGTTAATTTTGGTCAAAATGGTCAAATTTCGACCTAGTGACCATTTATTGACCCAATAAGTCAATCTCTAACCAAAATGTAAACTTTGGTCAAAATGGTCAACTCTCGACCCAAATGACTACTAAGGTCAACAATACCCGAAAGTAAACTTCGGTCAAAATGATCAATTCTCGACCCAATGACCAACCCGTCGATCCAATAGTAACTTTGACTAAAAGGTCAATTTTGGAAAAAAGAAGTCAATTTCCGACATAAAGAACAATTATTGATCCAATAAGTGAATCAGTTGCCAAAAAGTCTACTTTGGTCAAAATGGTAAATCCTTGACCCAATGTGGTCCAAAAAGTCTACTTTGGTCAAAATGGTAAATCCTTGACCCAATGACCACATTATTGACCCAATAGGTCAACTTTTGACCAAAAAGTCAACTTTGGTCAAAATGGTTAATCCTTGACCCAATAGGTCAACTTTTGACCAAAAAGTCAACTTTGGTCAAAATGTTCAAATCTTGACCCAATGACCGCCCCGTTGACCCAATGGGTCAAATTTTGACCAAAAATTCAATTTTGGTGATAATAGTTAATTTTTTACCTAATGACCAATTATTGACCGAGTAAGTCAATCTCTGACGAAAAGGTCAACTTTGGTCAAAATGGTCAATCAATGACCTACTGACCAACACATTGACCTAATAGGTCAACTTTTGACCAAAAAGTCAAGATTGGTCAAAATGTTCAGTTTCTGGCCACATGACAAAACCCTTCACTCAATTGGTCAACTTTTGACCAAGAAGTCAACTTTGGCAAAATGGTCAATTTCTGACCCAATGACCTTCCTAATGACCAAATAGGTCAACTTTTGATCAAAATTTTATCTTGGTCAAAATAGTCAATTTCCGGGCATAGTGACCAACCCATTGACTCAATGGGTCAACTTTTGACCAAAAAGTCAATTTTCGTCAAAATAGTCAATTTTCGACCTAATGACAACCCCATTGACCCAATAGGTCAACATTTGACCAAAAAGTCAACTTTGGTCAAAATTGTTAATTTCTCACCCAATGACCAAAAAGTCAAGTTTGGTCAAAATGATCAATTCTTGACCCAATAACCAACACATCAACCTAACAGTCAACTTCAATCAATAAGTCAACTTCTGTTAAATAGGACAATCCTTGACCTAATGACCAATTCATTGACCCAAATGATCAACTTTTGACTAAAAAGTCAATTTTTGTCAAAAAAGTAATTTTTTAACTAATGACTATCCCATTGACCCAATATGTTAACTTTTGACAAAAAAGACAAGTTTGGTTAAAATTGTAAATTTTTGATCCAATGACCAACCCATCGACCCAATAGGTCAACTTTTAACAAAAAGTCAACTTTGGACAAAATGGTCAAATTCTGACATAATGAACACCCAATTGACCCAATGGGTCAACTTTTGACACAAAATTATAATTAGGTCAAAATAATCAATTTTTGATCGAATGACCAAGTATTGACCTAATAAGTCAATCTCTGACCAAAAGTTAACTTTAGTCAAAAAGGTCAATCTTCGACCCAATGACTAACCCATTAACCCAATAGGTCAACTTTTGACCAAAAAGTCAACTTTGGTCAAAATGGTCAATCCTTTACTCAATGACCATCCCATTAACCCAACAGATCAACTTTTAACCAAAAAGTTAACTTTGATCAATATTGTCATTTTTTGACCTAATGACCACCCCATAAACCCTATTGGACAACTTTTGACAAAAACATCAAGTTTGGTTAAAATGGCCAATTTCTGACACATAGACCAACCCATTAAACCCGATATGTCAAATTTCGACACAAAAAGTCATTTATGGTAAAAATTGTCAATCCTTGACCCAATGACGAACCCATTGACCCAATAGGTTAACTTTTGACAAAAAATTTAATTTTGGTCAAAATTATCAATTTTTGACCTATTGTCCAATTATTGACTCAATAAGTCAATCTCTGACCAAAAAGTAACTTTGGTAAAAATGGTCAATCCTTGACCCAATGAACAAACCATTGACCCCGATTCGTCGACTTTTGACCGATAAATCAACTTTAGTCAAAATGGTCGATCCTTGACCCGATGACAAACCCATTGGCCCAATTGGTCATATTTTGAACAAAAGTCCATTTTGGTCGAAATACTCGATTTTTGACCTAATGATCATCCCATGAACCCAATAGCTTAACTTTTGACCAATAAGTCAACTTTGGTCGAAATGGTCAATTTTCGACCCAATGACCATCCCGTTGACCGAATGCGTTAAATTTTGACAAAAAATTCAATTTTAGTCAAAATTGTCAATTTTTGATCTAATTACCAATTATTGACCCAATAAGTCAAACTCTGACCAAAAAGACAACTTTAGTCAAAATGGTCAATCCTTGACAACATGAACAACAAATAGGTAAATTTTGACCAAAACGTTAACTTTGGTAAAGGTCAATCTTTGACCCAATGACCCAATAGTACAACTTTTGACCTAAATATCAATTTCGGTCAAAAAGATCAATTTTCTACTTAATGACCACGCCATTGACCCAAAAGGTTAACTTTTGACTAAAACTCAACTTTAGTTAAAATGGTCAATTTCTGACTCAATGACCAACCCATTGATCTAATAGGTCAACTTTTGACCAAAAAGTCAACTTTAGACTAAAAAGTCAACTTTGGTTAAAATGAGTCGATCCTTGACCCAGGTGACCAACCCATGACCCCAATAGGTCAACTTTTTGACTAAAAGTCGACTTTGGTCAAAATCGTCGATCCTCGACCCAATGACCGACCAATTGTCCCGATATGTCGACATTTGACCAAAAAGTCGACTATAGTCGAAATGGTCGAACCTTGAAACAATGACTTGCCCATTAATCCAATGGGTCGACTTTTAATCGAAAATTTAGTCAAAATAGTTAATTTTTAACCTAATGATCACCCATTGGCTCGATAGTCGACAATTGACAAAAAGTTCACTTTGGTTAAAATGGATAATTTCGACCCAGCACGAAAGCCATTGACCCGATTGTCGACATTTAACCAGAAGTCAACTTTGGTCGAAAATGATCGATCATTGACCCGATGACCAACCCATTAACCCGATAGAGTCGATTTTGACTCAAAAGTCGATTTTGTCAAAATATTCGATTTTTGACCTAATGACCGATTATTGCCCGATAAGTTCGATCTCTTACCAAAAAGTCACTTTGGTCGAATTGGTTAATCTTTGGCTAAATGACAAACCCATTGACTCGACGAGTCGAACTTTGACCCAAAAATTTAACTTTGATCAAAATGGTTAATTTTTGACTCAATGACTCGACAAATTGACCCAATATGTTAATTTCGACTAAAAAGTCGACTTTGGTTAAATTGGTTAATCCTTGACCCGATGACTCGACCCGTTGACCCAATAGGTCAATATTTGACTAAAAACTCGATTTTGGTAAAAAATAGTAAATTTTTTTCCTAATGACAATTTATTAACCCAATAAGTCAATCTCTTACCAAAAAGTCGGCTTTAGTCGATGTTAAATTTCGACCCGATGTCAAAACCCATTAATCCAATAGGCCAACTTTTGTGTAAAAGTGAACATTAGTCGGAATGGTCGATTCTTGACCCGATAACCGACTCATTGACCCGATCAGTCGACTTTTGAAAAAAAGTTAGTTTTGGCCAAAATAGTAAATGTTTGACCTAATGACCAATTATTGACCCAATAAGTCTACTCTCGACCAAAGTAAACTTTGGTCATAATGAATCAATCCTTGACCAAATGACCAACCCTTGGACCAAATAGCTCAACTTTTGACCAAAAAGACAACTTTGGTAAAAATGGTCAATCCTTTAGCCCATGAATAACCCATTGACCCAATAAGTCAACTTTTGAACAAAAAGTCAATTTTGGTCAATATAGTCAATTTTTGACCTAATGACAACCCATTGACCCAATAGGTCAACTTTTGACCAAAAAGTCAACTTTGGACAAAATATTTAATTTCTGACCGAATGAAAAACCCATTAATCCATTAGGCCAACTTTTGACCAAAAAGTAAATTTTGGTCAAAATGATCAATTAACCCATGACCAACTCATTGACCCAATAGGTCAACTCTTGAAATAAAAGTCAATTTAGGTTAAAATAGCCAATTTTTTACCTAAAGACCAATTATCGACCCCATAAGTCAATTTCTGACCAAAAAGTCAACTTTTGACCTAATGACAAACCCATTGTCCCAAAAGATCAACTTTTGACTAAAAAGTCAATTTTGGTTAAAATAGTCATTTTTTTACTTAATGACCACCCCATTGACCTAATAGGTCAATATTTGACAAAAAAGTTAAGTTTGGTCAAAAAGGTGAATTTCTGATCTAATGACCTACCCATTGACCCAATAGGTCAACTTTTGACAAAATGTTAACTTTGGTCAAAATGGTCAATTTTTGACATAATGACCACCTAATTAACCCAATGTGTCAACTTTTGACCAAAAATTCAAATTGGGTCAAAATAATCAATTATTGACCGAATGACTAATTATTGACACAATAAGTCAATCTCTGACCAAAGGTCAACTTTGGTCAAAATGGTCATCATTGGCCCAATGACTAACCCATCGACCCAATAGGTCAACTTTTGACCAAAAAGTCAACATTGGTCAAAATGGTCAATCCTTTACCCAATGACCATCCCATTGACCCAACATGTCAACTTTTGACCAAAAAGTTTAACTTTGATAAAAATTATCAATTTTGACCAAATAACCACCCCATTTACACAGTTGGACAACTTGTGGCCAAAACATCAAGTTTTGTTAAAATGGTCAATTTCTAACCCAATGACCAACCCATTAACCCGATAGGTCAACTTTCAACCCAAAAAGCCAACTATGGTAAACATTGTCAATCCATGACCCAATGATGAACCCATTGACCCAAAGAGGTCCTCTTTTGACAAAAAATTCAGTTATGGTCAAAATAGTCAATATTTGACCTATTGACCAATTATTGACCCAATAAGTCAATCTCTGACCAAAAAGTAACTATCGTCAAAATGGTCAATCCTTGACCCAATGACCCAATTGGTCAACTTTTAACCAATAAATCAACTTTGCTCAAAATTGTCAATCCTTGACCCAATGACCAACCTAGTGACTCAATAGATCAAATTTTCACCAAAAAGTCAATTTTGATCAAAATAGTCAAATTTTAACCTAACGACCATCTCATTGACCCAATAGGTTAACTATTGACCAAAAAGTCAAGTTTGGTCGAAATGGTTAATTTTTGACCCAAATACCACACCGTCAACCGACTGGGTCAACTTTTAACCAAAATTTCAATTTTGGACAAAATAGTTAATTTTTGTCCTCATGACCAATTATTGATCCAATAAGTCAATCTCTAATGAAAAAGTCAACTTTTGTCAAAATGGTCAATCCTTGACCAAATGACTAACCCATAGACCAAATAAGTAAACTTTTGACCAAAAAGTCAACTTTAGTCATAATGGTCAATCATCGACACAATGACCCAATAGAGACAACTTTTGACCAAAAGTCAATTTCGGTCAAAAAAATTAATTTTGACCTATTGATCATGTCATTGACCCAAAAGGTTAACTTTTAACAAAAAGTCAACTTTGTTCATAATGGTCAATTTCTGACCCAATTACCAACTCATTCATCCAATAGGACAACTTTCGACCAAAAGTCAACTTTAGACCAAAAAATTAACATTGGTTAAAATGGTCAATCCTTGACCCAATGACCAACCCATTGACCCAATCGCTCAACTTTTGACCAAAATGTCAACTTTGGTCAAAATGGTTAATTCTTGACGCAATGACCAACCAATTGTCCCAATATGTAAATTTTTGACCAAAAAGTCAACTTTTGTCAAAATGGTTAATCCTTGAACTGATGACTCGCCCATTGATCCAATGGGTCTACTTCTAAAAAATTTAATTTCGGTCAAAATAGTCAATTTTTGACCTAATGACCACCCAATGGCCCAATAGGTCAACTTTCGACCAAAAAGTCAACTTCGTTAAAACGAACTATTTCTGAGTCAATGATCAACCCATTAACCCAATGGTCAACATTTAACCAGGAAGTCAACTTTGGTCAAAATGATCAATCCTTCACCCAATGACAGACCCTTTGACCCAAAAGGTCAACTTTTGACCAAAAAGCAAATTTTTATCAAAATAAATAAATCGACCTAATGACCAATTATTGTCCAATAAATTAATCTCTTACCAAAAAGTCAACTTTGGTCAAAATGGTCAAAATTTGACCCAATGACAAACCCATTGACCGAACAGGTCAAACTTTGACCAAAAAGTCAACTTTGATAAAATATGTTAATTTCTGAATGACCAACAAATTGACCAATATGTCAACTTTTGACCAAAAAAGTCAACTTTTGTCAAACTGGTCAATCCTTGACCCAATGACCAACCCATTGACCCAATAGGTTAATAATTGACCAAAAAGTTAATTTTGGTCAAAAAAATAAATTTTTACCTAATGACAAATTATTGACCCAAAAATAAATTTCTTACCAAAAAGTCAACTATGGTCAAAATTATCAATCCTCGACTAAACGACCAACTCATTAACCAAATAAGTCAACTTTCGACCAAGAATTCAACTTTGGTCAAAGTGGTCAATGCTTGACCTAATGAAAACCCATTAGCCCAACATGTCAGGTTTTGCACAAAAAGTTAATTTTGGTCAAAATAGTCAATTTTTGACCAAATAACCATCCCATTAACCCAATATGTCACCTTTTGACCAAAAAGTCAACTTTGGTCGAAATGCTCAATTTCTGGCCCAATGACCACCCGTTGACCCAATGGGTCAAATTTTGACCAAAAATTAAAATTTTGTTAAAATAGTCAATTTTAGACCTAATGACCAATTATTGACCCAATAAGTTAATCTCCGACCAAAAAGTCAACTTTGGTCAAAATGGTCAATCATTGACCAAATAACCAAACCATTGACATAATAGGTCAACTTTTGACTAAAAAGTTAAGTTTGGTCAAAATGGACTATTTTCGACTCTAACGACCAATTAATGACCCAATAAGTCAATCTCTAACCAAAATGTAAACTTCGGTCAAAATGAGTTAATCCTCGAATCCAATGACCAAATAAGTCAACTATCGACCTAAAAGTCAACTTTGGTCAAAATGATTAATCCTTGACCCAATGACCAAGCCAATGACCCAATTGGTCAACTTTTGACCAAAAGGTCTATTTTGGTAAAAAAAAAGTCAATTTTCGACCACCTCATTGACCCAATAGGTCAACTTTTGACCAAAAAGTCAACTTTGGTCAAAATGGTCAATCTCTGACCCAATGACTAACTCATTGACCCAATAGGTCAACTTTTGACTAAAAAGTCAACTTTGGTAAAATTATTCACTTTTGGCCCAATGACAACACCATTAATCCAGTAAGTCGACTTTTGATCAAAAACTCAACTTTGGTCAAAATGATCAATTCTTGACCCAATGACCAACTAATTGACCCAGTAGGTCAACTTTTGAACAAAAAGTCAATTTTGGTCAAAATAGTCAATTTTTTACCTAATGACCAAGTATTAACCCAATATGTCAATTGCTGACCAAAAAGTCAACTTTGGTCATAATGGTGAGTCCTTATCCCAATGATCAACCCATTAACTCAATAGGTCAACTTTTGACCAAAAAGTCAACTTTGGTCAAAATGGTAAATCCTTTACGCAATGAACAACCCACTGACCCATGATATCAACTTTTTAACAAAAACGTCAATTTTTGCCATAATCGTTAAATGCTGACCTAATGACCAATTATTGACCCGATAAGCCAATCTCTAATTAGAACGTTAACTTTGGTCAAAATGTACAATCGTTGACCTAATGACCAACACATTGACCCAATAGGTCCACTTTTGACCAAAAAGTAAACTTTGATCAAAATGGTCAATGCTTGACCAAATGAACAATCTATTGACCTAATATGTCAACTTTTGACCAAAAAGTCAATTTTGGTCGATATAGTCAATTTTGACATAATGAACACCCCATTGACACAATAGGTCAACTTTTAACCAAAAAGTCAGCTTTGGTCAAAAGGGTCATATTCTGACCCAATGACCAACCCATTGACTCAATTGGTCAGTTTTCGACCAAAAAGTTAACTTTGGTCAAAATGGTCAATCTTTGACCCAATGATTAACCCATTGACCCAATAGGTCAACTTTTAAACAAAAAATTAACTTTTGTCAAAATGGTCATCCTAGGCCCAATGACTAACCCATTGATCCAATAGGTGAACTTTTGACCAAAAAGACAATTTTGGTCATAATAGTCAATTTTTGAACTAATGACCGCCGCATGCCCAACAGGGCAACTTTTCACCCAAAAGTCAACTTTGGTTAAAATTGTCAATTTTTGACCCAATGACCAACCCATTGACCCAATAAGTCAACTTTTGAACGAAAAGTCAACTTTAGTCAAAATGGTCAAACCTTGACCCAATTAGTCAACTTTTGACCAAAAAGTCAACTTTGGTCAAAATGGTCAATTTTTTACCTAATGACCAATTATTGACCCAACAAGTCAATCTCTAACCAAAGAGTCAACTTTGTCAAAACGGTATATCCTTGACCCCATGACTAACCCACTGACACAATAGGTCAACTTTTGACAAAAAAGTTAACTTTGGTCAAAATGGTCAATCCTCGACCCAATGACCAACCCATTGGCCTAAAAGGTCAACTTCTAACCAAAAAGTCAATTTGGGTCAAAATAGTTAATTTTTAAGCTAATTACCACCTCATTGACCCAATAGGTCAACTTTGGTTAAGATGATCAATTTATAACCCAACAACTAACCCTTTGACCCAATATGTCAACTTTTGAACAAAAAGACAACTTTGGTCAAAATGATCATTCCTTGACTCAATGACCAACTCATTAACCCAATAGCTTAACTTTTGACCAAAAAGATAATTTTGGTCAAAATAGTCATTTTTTGACTTATTGTCCAATTATTGACCCAATATGTCAATATCTGACCAAAAAGTCAGCTTTGGTCAAAATGGTCAATCATTGACCCAATGACCAACCCATTGACTCAACATGTCAACTTTTGACAAAAAGTCAACCTTGGTAAAAAATGACAATCCTTGAGCCAACTTCCAACCCATTGACCCAATCGGTCAACTTTTGACCAAAAAGTCAAGTTTAGTCAATATAGTCAATCTTTGACCTAATGACCAACCTAATAGGCCAACATTTGACCAAAAAGTTAACTTAGGTTAAAATGGTTAATTTTTGACCCAATGACCAGCCCATTGACCCAATGGGTTAACCTTTGTCCAAAAATTCAATTTTTGTCAAATAGTCAGTTTTGACCTAATTACCACCTCATTGACCCAATAGGTCAACTTTAATCAAAATGATTAATTTCTGACCCAACGACTAACCCATTAACCCAATAGGTCAACTTTTGACCAAAAAGTCAACTTTGGTTAAAATGATTAATCCTTGACTCAATGACCAACTCATTAACCCAATAGGTCAACTTTTCACCAAAAAGTCAATTTAGGTTAAAATAGTCAGTGTTTGACCTAATGACCACAATAAATCAATCTCTGATTAAAAAATCAACTTTGTTCAGAATGGTAAATCATTGACTCAATGACCAACCCATAGACCCAACAGGTCAACTTTTGACAAAAAGTCAACTTTGGTCAAAAATGTCAATCCTTGACCCAACTTCCAAACCATTAACCCAATAGGTCAACTTTTGGCCAAAAAGTCAATTTTGGTAAATATAGTCAATTTTGGTCAATATAGTCAATTTTTTACCTAATGACCACCCCATTTACCCACTAGGTCAACTTTTGACCAAAAAGTTAACTTTGGTTAAAATGTTTAATTGCTGACCCAATGACCACCTTATTCACCCAATGGGTCATCTCTTGACCAAAAATTCAGTTTTGATCAAACTAGTCAATTTTTAACTTAATGTCCAATCACTGACCTAATAAGTCAAACTCTGACCTAAAAGTCAACTTTGGTCAAAATTGTCAATCCTTGACCGAATGACCAACCCTTTGACCCAATAGGTCACCTTTAGATAAAAAAGTTAATTTTGGTCAAAAAAGTCAATTTTTGTCCTACTATCCAATTTTTGACCCAACAAGTCAATCTCCTACCAAAAAGTTAACTTTGGTCAAAATAATCAATCCTTAACCCAATGACAAACCATTTGACACAATAGGTCAACTTTTGACCAAAAACTGAAATTGGGTCAGAATGGTCAATCTTGACCTAATGACCAATCTATTGATCCAATAGGTTAACTTTTGCCCAAAAATTTATTTTTTGTCGAAATAGTCAATTTTTTACCTAAGGACCATCCCATTGACCCAAAAGTCAATATCGATCAAAAAAAATTAATTTTTGACCTAATGACCACCCTATTGACCCAAAAGGTCAACATTTAACCAAAAGTCAACTTTGGTCAAAATAGTCAATTTCTGACCAAATGACAAACCCATTGATTCAATAATTCAACTTTTGACCAAAATGTCAACTTTGGTCAAAAAGTACAATCCTTGACCCAATGACCAACCCGTTGATCCAATAGGTTAACTTTTGACCAAAAGTCAACTTTGGTCAAAATGATCAATCCTTGACCAAATGACAAACAAATTGACCAAATATGTTAACTTTAACCTAAAAGTCAACTTTAGTCAAAATGGTCAATCCTTGAACCGATGACATACCCATTGACCCAAAAGGTCAACTTTTAATTGACTATTGACCAAAAAGTCATTTTTGCTCAAAATAGTAATTTTTTACCTAATGACCACCCATTGACCCAATAGGTCAACTTTTGACCAAAAAGTAAACCTTGGTTAAATTGGTCAACTTCTAACCCAATGACCAACCCATTGACGCAATGGTCAACGTTTGATCAAAAAGTCAATTTCGGTCAAAATCATCAATCCTTAACCCAATGACCAACCCATTGACCCAATAGGTCAACTTTTAACTTAAAAGTTAATTTTGGTCAAAATAGTCAATTTTTAACCTAATGGCCAATTATTGCCCAATAAGTCAATCTCTTACCAAAAAGTCAACATTGGTCAAAATGGTTAATCCTTGACCCAATGACAAACACATTAACCCAACAGTTCAAATTTTGACCAAAAATTTAACTTTGATCAAAATAGTCAATTTCTGACCCAATGACCAACAATTTGAACCAATATGTGAAATTTTGACTAAAAAGTAAACTTTGGTCATATTGGTCAATCCTTGACCCAATGAGCAACCCATTGACCCAATAGGTCAATATTTAACCAAAATGTACATTTTGGTCAGATTAGCCAGTTTTTGACCTAATGACCAGTTATTGACACAATAAGTCAATCTTTTATCAAAAAGTCAACTTTAGTCAAAATGATCAATCCATGACCCAATGACCAACCCATTGACCCAAAAGGTCAACTTTTGAACAAAAAGTCAACTTTGGTTTAAAAAGTCATTCCTTGACCCAATGACCAACTCATTAACCTAATATGTCAACTTTTGACAAAAAAGTCAGTTTTAGTCAAAATGGTCAATTTCTGACCCAATGACTAACCCATTGACCAATAGGTCATCTTTTGACCAAAAAGTCAACTTTGGTCAAATGGTCATTTCTGACACATTGACCACCCCTTTGACACAATGGGTCTTGTGACAAAAAAATTAATTTTGGTCAAAATAATCAATTTTTGGCAGAATGACTAATTTTTGACCCAATAAGTCAATCTCTGACCAAAAAGTCAAGTTTGGTCAATATGGATAATCCTTGACCCAATAGGTCAACTTTTGACAAAAAAGTCAACAATAGTCAAAATGGTCAATCGTTGACCCAATGACTAACCCGTTGACCCAATAGGTCAACTTTTGACCAAAAAGTCTCCTTTGGTCAAAATAGTCAATTTTTGACCTAATAACTACCCAACCGGCCTAATAGATCAACTTTTGTCCAAAAAGTCAACTTTCGTCAAAATGGTTAATTTCTGACCCAATGGCCAACCCGTTTACCCAATAGGTCAACTTTTGACAAAAAAAGTCAAATTTGGTCAAAATGGTCAATCCTTGACCCAATGACCAACCCTTTGACCTAAAAGATCAATTTCTGACCCAATGACCACCCCATTAACCATATAGGTCAACCTTTGAACAAAAAGTCAACTTTCGTTAAAATGGTCAAATTTTGACCAAATGACTAACCAATTGACCCAATTGGTTAACTTTTGACCAAAAAGTCAACTTTGGTTAAAATGGTCAATTCTTCACCCAATGACCAACCCATTGACTCAATAGGTAGACTTTTTACTAAAAAGTCTACTTTGGTCAAAGTAATCAATTTTTACCTAATGACCACCCAATTGACTCAATAAGTCAACTTTTGACCAAAAAGTCAACTTTAGTCAAAGAGGTCAATTTCTGACCTAATGAGCTACCCATTGACCCAATATGTAACCTTTTGACCAAAAAGTCAAATTTTGTCAAAATGGTCAATCCTTGACCCAATGAACGACCCATTGATCCAATAGGTCAACTTTTAACCAAAAAGTCAACTTTGGTCAAAATGGTCAAATTCTGAACCAACGACCACTCCTTTGACCCAATGGATTAACATTTGACCAAAAATTTAATTTTAGTCAAAATAGTCAATTTTGGCCTAATGACAATTTATTGACCCAATAAGTCAATCTTTGACCAAAACGTCAACTTTGTCAAAATGGTCAATTCTTAACCCAATGACCAACGCATTGGCCCAATAGTGGTCAACATTGGTCAAAATGGTCAATCCTTGACCCAATGACCAACCCATTGACCTAATATATCAACTTTTGAATAAAAAGTCAATTTTGGTCAAAATAGTCAATTTTTGACCTAATGACAACTCATTAACCCAATAGGTCAACTTTTGACTAAAAAGTCAACTTTGGTCAAAATGTTCACTTTCTCACCCAATGACAAACTCATTAATCCAATAAGTCAACTTTTGTCCAAAAAGTGAACTTGGTCAAAATGGTCAATTCTTGACCCAATGACCGAACTCATCGAATCCAATTCGGTCAACTTTTCAACAAAAAGTCAATTTTGGTCAAAATAAGCAAATTTTTAACCTATTGACCAATTATCGACCTAATAAGTCAATCTCCGACCGTAGAAGTCGATATTGGTCATACTGGTCAATCCTTGACCAAATGACCAACCCATTGACCCAATAGGTCAACCTTTGACCAAAAAGTCAACTTTGGTAAAAATGGTCAATCCTTCACCCAATGATCAACCCAGTTGACTCAATAGGTCAACTTTCGATCAAAAAGTCAACTTTGGTCAAAATGGTCAATTTCTGACACAATGAGCTACCCATTGAGCCAATATGTCACCTTTTGACTAAAAAGTCAAATTTTGTCAAATTGGTCGATCCTTAACCCAATGATCGACCCATTGATTCAATTGGTCAACTTTTGACCAAAAAGTCAACTTTGGTCAAAATGGTCAATTTCTGACCCAACGACCACTCCGTTGACTAAATAGGTTAAATCTTAAACAAAAAGTCAATTTTGGTCAAAATAGCCAATTTTTGACCTAATGACCAATTATTGACCCCATAAGTCAATCTCTAACCAAAATGGCAACTTTTGTCATAATGGTCAATCCTTGACTAAATAACCAACCCATTGACCCAATAGGTCAAGTCTTGACCAAAAAGTGAACTTTAGTCAAAATAGTCAATCCTTGACCTAGTGGTCAAAAAGTCAATTTTGGTCAAAATTATCAATTTTTGACATAATGACCACCTTAAAATTGGTCAGAATGGTCAATTTCTGCCACAGTGACCAACCATTGACTCAATGGGTCAACTCTTGACAAAAAAGACAATTTTGGTCAAAATAGTCAATTTTTGACCTAATGACCACCCCATTGACCCAATAAGTCAACTTTTGACCAAAAAGTCAACTTTGGTCAAAATTGTTAATTTCTCACCCAATGACACAAAAGTTAACTTTGGTCAAAATGATCAATTCTTGACCCAAAAACCATCACATTGACCCAATAGGTCAACTTTTGACTAATAAGTCAACTTTTGTTAAAAAGGACAATCCTTGACCTAATGACCAATTCATTGTCCAAAAAGATCAACTTTTGACTAAAAAGTCAATTTTGGTTAAAATAGTGAATTTTTTAATTTATTACCACACCTTTGACCCAATAGGTCAACTTTTGACAAAAGAGAAGTTTGGTTAAAATGGTGAATTTTTGATCTAATGACCAACCCATCGACCCAATAGGTAAACTTTTAACAAAAAGTCAACTTTGGTCAAAATGGTCAAATTCTGACATAATGACCACCCAATTGACCCAATGGGTCAACTTTTGACCCAAAATTCAAATTTGGTCAAAATAATCAATTTTTGATCGAATGACCAATTATTGACCTAATAAGTCAATCTCTGACCAAAAGTCAACTTTGGTCAAAAAGCTTAATCTTTGACCCAATGACTAACCCATTGACCTAATAGGTCAACTTTTGACCAAAAAGTCAACTTTGGTCAAAATGGTCAATCCTTTAACCAATGACCATCCCATTAACCCAACAGATCAACTTTTAACCAAAAAGTTAACTTTGTTCAATATTGTCAATTTTTGACATAATGACCACCCCATTAACCCTGTTGGACAACTTTTGACAAAAACATCAAGTTTGGTTAAAATGGTCAATTTCTGACACATAGACCAACCCATTAAGCCCGATAGGTCAAATTTCGATACAAAAAGTCATTTATGGTAAAAATCATCAATCCTTGACCCAATGACGAACTCATTGACCCAATAGGTCAACTTTTCACAAAAAAATTAATTTTGGTCAAAATAGTCAAATTTTGACCTGCTGTCCAATTATTGACTCAATCAGTCAATCTCTGACCAAAAAGTAACTTTTGTCAAAATGGTTAATCCTTGACCCAACGAACAAACCATTGACCTAATTGGTCAACTTTTGACCAATAAATCAACTTTGGTCAAAATGGTCAATCCTTGACCCAATGACAAACCCATTGACCCAATTGGTCATATTTTGACCAAAAAGTCCATTTTGGTTAAAATAGTCAATTTTTGACCTAATGATCATCCCATTAACCCAATAGGTTAACTTTTGACCAATAAGTCAACTTTGGTCGAAATGGTCAATTTCTGACCCAATGACCATCTCATTGACCGAATGGGTCAAATTTTGACAAAAAATTCAACTTTAGTCAAAATAGTCAATTTTTGACCTAATGACCAATTATTGACCCAATAAGTGAAACTCTGACAAAAAAGTCAACTTTGGTCAAAATGGTCAATCTTTGACAACATGATCAACAAATAGGTAAACTTTTGACCAAAAAAGTTAACATTGGTAAAAAGGTCAATCTTTGACCCAATGACCCAATAGTACAACTTTTGACCTAAATATTAATTTCGGTCAAAAAAAATAAATTTTTGACTTAAAGACCACGCCATTGACCCAAAAGGTT
Organism: Papilionanthe hookeriana x Papilionanthe teres; assembly: GCA_022702705.1. Lineage (NCBI taxonomy): Eukaryota > Viridiplantae > Streptophyta > Magnoliopsida > Asparagales > Orchidaceae > Papilionanthe > Papilionanthe hookeriana x Papilionanthe teres. The sequence goes on along the minus strand of CM040428.1, from coordinate 92,082,787 downwards.
AACGTTTGACCAAAACTCGACTTTGGTCAAGATGATCAATTTCTCACTCAATGACCAACCCATTGATCCAATAGGTCAACTTTTAGACTAAAGAGTCAACTTTGGTTAAAATGGTCAATCCTTGACCAAATGACCAACCCACTGACCCAATAGGTCAACTTTTGACCAAAAAGTCAACTTTGGTCAAAATCGTCAATCCTCGACCCAATGACCAACCAATTGTCCCAATATGTCAACTTTTGACCAAGAAGTCAACTTTAGTCGAAATGGTCAAACCTTGAACCAATGACTTGCCCATTGATCCAATGGGTCAACTTTTAACCAAAAATTTAATTTTGGTCAAAATAGTTAATTTTTAACCTAATGACCACCCATTGGCCTAATAGGTCAACATTTGACAAAAAAGTTAACTTTCGTTAAAATGGATAATTTCTGACCCAATGACAAAGCCATTTACCCAATTCTCAACATTTAACCAAGAAGTCAACTTTAGTCAAAATGATCAATCCTTGACCCAATGACCAACCCATTGACCCAATATGTCAACTTTTGACAAAAAAGTCAATTTTTGTCAAAATATTCATTTTTTGTCCTAATGACCAATTATTGCCCAATAAGTCAATCTCTTACCAAAAAGTCCACTTTGGTCAAATTGGTTAATCTTTGACCAAATGACAAACCCATTGACCCAACAAGTCAAACTTTCACCAAAAAGTCAACTGATCAAAATGGTTAATTTCTGACCCAATGACTAACAAATTGACCCAATATGTTAATCTTTGACCAAAAAGTCAACTTTGGTCAAATTGGCTAATCCTTGACCCAATAACGAACCCATTGACACAATAAGTCAATATTTGACCAAAAAGTCAACTTTGGTAAAAAAAGTTAATTTTTTGCCTAATGACCAATTATTGACCCAATAAATCAATCTCTTACCAAAAAGTCAACTTTGATCAAACTGTTCAATTTCTGACCCAATGTTAAACCCATTAATCCAATAGGCCAACTTTTGTCCAAAAAGTGAACATTGGTCAGAATGGTCAATTCTTGACCCAATGACCAACTCGTTGGCACAATAAGTCAACTTTTGAACAAAAAGTCAATATTGGCCAAAATAGTAAATTCTTGACCTAATAACCAATTATTGACCCAATAAGTCTATCTCTTACCAAAAAGTAGACTTAGATCATAATGGTCAATCCTTGACTAAATGACCAACCCTTTAACCCAATAGGTTAACTTTTAACCAAAAAGTCAACTTTGGTAAAAATGGTCAATCCTTGAGCCAATGACCAACCCATTAACCCAATAGGTCAACTTTTGAACAAAAAGTCAATTTTGGTCAAAATAGTCAAATTTTGACCTAATGACAACCCATTGACCCAATAGGACAACTTTTGACCAAAAAGTCAACATTGGACAAAATGTTCAATTTCTGACCTAATGACAAACTGATTAATCCATTAGGTCAACTTTTAACCAAAAAATAAATTTTAGTCAAAATGATCAATTAACCCAATGACCTACTCATTAACCCAATATGTCAACTTTTGAAATAAAAGTCAATTTTGATTAAAATAGCCAATTTTTACCTAATGACCAATTATTGACCCCATAAGTCAATTTCTAACCAAAAAGTCAACTTTTGACCTAATGACAAACTCATTGTCCCAAAAGATCAACTTTAGACTAAAAAGTCAATTTTGGTTAAAATAGTCAATTTTTTACCTAATGACCAACCCGTTGACCTAATAGGTCAACTTTTGACAAAAAAGTCAAGTTTGGTCAAAATGGTGAATTCTGATCCAATGACCTACCCATTGACCCAAAAGGCCAACTTTTGACAAAAAGTTAACTTTGGTCAAAATGGTCAAATTCTAACATAATGACCACCTAATTAACCCAATGGGTCAACTTTTGACCAAAAATTCAAATTAGGTCAAAATAATCATTTTTCGATGTAATGACCAATTATCGACATAATAAGTCAATCTCTCACCAAAATGCTCAACTTTGTTAAAATGGTCAATCTTTGCCCAATGACAAACCCATCGACTCCAATAGGTTAACTTTTCGACCAAAAAGTCAACTTTGGTCAAAATGGTCAATCCTTTACTCAATGACCATCCCGTCGACCCAACATGTCAACTTTCGACCAAAAAGTTAACTTTGATCAAAATTGTTAATTTTCGAGCTAATAACCACCCCATTAACCCATTGGACAACTTTCGACCAAAACATCAAGTTTGCTTAAAATGGTCAATTTCTGCACCCAATGACCAACCCATTAACCCTATAGGTCAGCTTTCGACCCAAAAAGTCAACTATGGTAAAAATGGTCAATCCATGACCCAATGATGAACCCTTTGAACCAGAAGGTCCACTTTTGAGAAAAAATTCAATTATGGTCAAAAAAGTCAATTTTTTACCTACTGACCAATAATTGACCGAATAAGTCAATCTTTGACCAAAAAGTAACTTTGGTCAAAATGACCAATCCTTGACCCAATGACCAACCCATTGACCCAATTGGTCAACTTTTGACCAATAAATCAACTTTGCTCAATCCTTGACCCAATGACCAACCCATTGACCCAATAGATCAAATTTTGACCAAAAAGTCAATTTTGATCAAAATTGTCAATTTTTGACATAACGACCATCCCATTGACCCAAAAGGTCAACTATTGACCAAAAAGTCAACTTTGGTCGAAATGATCAATTTCTGACTGAAATACCACACCGTTGACCGACTGGGTCAACTTTTAACCAAAATTTCAATTTTGAAAAAAATAGCGACTTCGACTCGATGACCAATTATTGACCCAATAAGTCAATCTCTAACGAAAAATTCAACTTTTGTCAAAATGGCCAATCCTTGACCAAATGACCAACCAATAGACCAAATAGGTAAACTTTTTCCCAAAAAGTCAACTTTAGTCAAAATGGTCAATCATCGACACAATGACCCGATAGACAACTTCGACCAAAAAGTCAACTTCTGGACAAAATGATCAATTTCGACCTAATGACAATCCGATTAATCCATCGAGTCAACTTTTAACCAAAAAATAAATTTTAGTCAAAATGATCAATTAACCCAATGACCTACTCATTAACCCAATAGTCAACTTTTGAAATAAAAGTCAATTTTGATTAAAATAGCCAATTTTTTACCTAATGACCAATTATTGACCCCATAAGTCAATTTCTGACCAAAAAGTCAACTTTTGACCTAATGACAAACCCATTGTCCCAAAAGATCAACTTTAGACTAAAAGTCAATTTTGGTTAAAATGGTCAATTTTTTACCTAATGACCACCCCGTTGACCTAATAGGTCAACTTTTGACAAAAAAATCAAGTTTGGTCAAAATGGTGAATTTCTGATCCAATGAACTACCTATTGACCCAAAAGGCCAACTTTTGATAAAAAGTTAACTTTTGTCAAAATGGTCAAATTCTAACATAATGACCACCTAATTAACCCAATGGGTCAACTTTTGACCAAAAATTCAAATTAGGTCAAGATAATCATTTTTTGACAGAATGACTAATTATTGACATAATAAGTCAATCTCTCACCAAAATGCTCAACTTTGTCAAAATGGTCAATCTTTGGCCCAATGACTAACCCATTGACCCAATAGGTTAACTTTTGACCAAAAAGTCAACTTTGGTCAAAATGGTCAATCCTTTACCCAATGACCATCCCATTGAACCAACATGTCAACTTTTGACCAAAAAGTTAACTTTGATCAAAATTGTTAATTTTTGAGCTAATAACCACCCCATTAACCCAATTGGACAACTTTTGACCAAAACATCAAGTTTGCTTAAAATGGTCAATTTTTGACCCAATGACCAACCCATTAAACCTATAGGTCAACTTTCGACCTAAAAAGTCAACTATGGTAAAAATGGTCAATCCATGACCCAATGACGAACCCTTTCGAACTGCATGTCCTCTTTTGACAAAAATTCAATTATGGTCAAAAAAGTCAATTTTTTACCTACTGACCAATTATTGACCCAATAAGTCAATCTTTGACCAAAAAGTAACTTTGTTCAAAATGGCCAATCCTTGACCCAATGACCAACCCATTGACCCAATTGGTCAACTTTTGAACAATAAATCAACTTTGCTCAATCCTTGAGCCAATGACCAACCCATTGACCCAATAGATCAAATTTTGACCAAAAAGTCAATTTTAATCAAAATTATCAATTTTTGACATAGCGACCATCCCATTGACCCAAAAGGTCAACTATTGACCAAAAAGTCAACTTTGGTCGAAATTGTTAATTTCTGACCCAAATACCACACCGTTGACCGACTGGGTCAACTTTTAACCAAAATTTCAATTTTGAAAAAAAAATAGTTAATTTTTGACATGATGATCAATTATTGACCCAATAAGTCAATCTCTAACGAAAAAGTCAACTTTGGTCAAAATGGCCAATCCTTGACCAAATGACCAACCGATAGACCAAATAGGTAAACTTTTTCCCAAAAAGTCAACTTTAGTCAAAATGGTCAATCATTGACACAATGACCCAATAGGACAACTTTTGACCAAAAAGTCAACTTTGGACAAAATGTTCAATTTCTGACCTAATGACAAACCGATTAATCCATTAGGTCAACTTTTAACCAAAAAATAAATTTTAGTCAAAATGATTAATTAACCCAATGACCTACTCATTAACCCAGTAGGTCAACTTTTGAAATAAAAGTCAATTTTGGTTAAAATAGCCAATTTTTTACCTAATGACCAATTATTGACCCCATAAGTCAATTTCTGACCAAAAAGTCAACTTTTTACCAAATGACAAACCCATTGTCCCAAAAGATCAACTTTAGACTAAAAAGTCAATTTTGGTTAAAATGGTCAATTTTTTACCTAATGACCACCCCGTTGACCTAATAGTTCAACTTTTGACAAAAAAAGTCAAGTTTGGTCAAAATGGTGAATTTCTGATCCAATGACCTACCCATTGACCTAAAAGACCAACTTTTGACAAAAAGTTAACTTTTGTCAAAATGGTCAAATTCTAACATAATGACCACCTAATTAACCCAATGGGTCAACTTTTGACCAAAAATTCAAATTAGGTCAAAATAATCATTTTTTGACAGAATGACCAATTATTGACATAATAAGTCAATCTCTCACCAAAATGCTCAACTTTGTCAAAATGGTCAATCTTTGGCCCAATGACTAACCCATTGACCCAATAGGTTAACTTTTGACCAAAAAGTCAACTTTGGTCAAAATGGTCAATCCTTTACCCAATGACCATCCCATTGACCCAACATGTCAACTTTTGACCTAAAAGTTAACTTTGATCAAAATTGTTAATTTTTGAGCTAATAACCACCCCATTAACCCAATTGGACAACTTTTGACCAAAACATCAAGTTTGCTTAAAATGGTCAATTCCTGACCCAATGACCAATCCATTAACCCTATAGGTCAACCTATGACCCAAAAAGTCAACTATGGTAAAAATGGTCAATCCATGACCCAATGACGAACCCTTTGAACCAGAAGGTCCTCTTTTGACAAAAAATTCAATTATGGTAAAAAAAGTCAATTTTTTACCTACTGACCAATTATTGACCCAATAAGTCAATCTTTGACCAAAAAGTAACTTTGGTCAAAATGGCCAATCCTTGACCCAATGACCAACCCATTGACCCAATTGGTCAACTTCTGACCAATAAATCAACTTTGCTCAATCCTTGACCCAATGACCAACGCATTGACCCAATAGATCAAATTTTGACCAAAAAGTCAATTTTGATCAAAATTGTCAATTTTTGACATAGCGACCATCCCATTGACCCAAAAGGTCAACTATTGACCGAAAAGTCAACTTTGGTCGAAATGGTCAATTTCTAACCCAAATACCACACCGTTGACCGACTGGCTCAACTTTTAACCAAAATTTCAATTTTGAAAAAAAAATAGTTAATTTTTGACCTTATGACCAATTATTGACCCAATAAGTCAATCTCTAACGAAAAAGTCAACTTTGGTCAAACTGGCCAATCCTTGACCAAATGACCAACTGATAGTACCAAACAGTAAACTTTTTCCCAAAAAGTCAACTTTAGTCAAAATGGTCAATCATCGACACAATGACCTAATAAGACAACTTTCGACCAAAAAGTCAACTTTGGACAAAATGATCAATTTCTGACCTAATGACAATCCGATTAATCCATCAGGTCAACTTTTAACCAAAAAATAAATTTTAGTCAAAATGATCAATTAACCCAATGACCTACTCATTAACCCAATAGGTCAACTTTTGAAATAAAAGTCAATTTTGATTAAAATAGCCAATTTTTTACCTAATGACCAATTATTGACCCCATAAGTCAATTTTTGACCAAAAAGTCAACTTTTGAGCTAATGACAAACCCATTGTCCCAAAAGATCAACTTAAGACTAAAAAGTCAATTTTGGTTAAAATGGTCAATTTTTTACCTAATGACCACCCCGTTGACCTAAGAGGTCAACTTTTGACAAAAAAATCAAGTTTGGTCAAAATGGTGAATTTCTGATCCAATGAACTACCCATTGACCCAAAAGGCCAACTTTTGACAAAAAGTTAACTTTTGTCAAAATGGTCAAATTCTAACATAATGAACACCTAATTAACCCAATGGGTCAACTTTTGACCAAAAATTCAAATTAGGTCAAAATAATCATTTTTCGACGTAATGACCAATTATTGACATAATAAGTCAATCTCTCACCAAAATGCTCAACTTTGTCAAAATGGTCAATCTTTTGCCCAATGACTAACCCATTGACCCAATAGGTTAACTTTTGACCAAAAAGTTAACTTTGGTCAAAATGGTCAATCTTTTACCTAATGACCATCCCATTGACCCAACATGTCAACTTTTGACCAAAAAGTTAACTTTGATCAAAATTGTTAATTTTTTAACTAATAACCACCCCATTAACCCAATTGGACAACTTTTGACCAAAACATCAAGTTTGCTTAAAATGGTCAATTTCTGACCCAATGACCAACCCATTAACCCTATAGGTCAACTTTCGACCCAAGAAGTCAACTATGGTAAAAATGGTCAATCCATGACACAATGACGAACCCTTTGAACCAGAAGGTCCTCTTTTGACAAAAAATTCAATTATGGTCAAAAAAGTCAATTTTTACTCATCGACCAATTATTGACCCAATAAGTCAATCTTTGACCAAAAAGTAACTTTGGTCAAAATGGCCAATCCTTGACCCAATGACCAGCCCATTGACCTAATTGGTCAACTTTTGACCAATAAATCAACTTTGCTCAATCCTTGACCCAATGACCAACCCATTGATCCAATAGATCAAATTTTGACCAAAAAGTCAATTTTGATCAAAATTGTCAATTTTTGACATAACGACCATCTCATTGACCCAAAAGGTCAACTATTGACCAAAAAGTCAACTTTGGTCGAAATGGTCAATTTCTGACCCAAATGCCACACCGTTGACCGACTAGGTCAACTTTTAACCAAAATTTCAATTTTGAAAAAAAAATAGTTAATTTTTGACCTTATGACCAATTATTGACCCAATAAGTCAATCTCTAACGAAAAAGTCAACTTTGGTCAAAATGGCCAATCCTTGACCAAATGACCAACCGATAGACCAAATAGGTAAACTTTTTCCCAAAAAGTCAACTTTAGTCAAAATGGTCAATCATTGACACAATGACCCAATAGGACAACTTTTAACCAAAAAGTCAACTTTGGACAAAATGTTCAATTTCTGACCTAATGACAAACCGATTAATCCATTAGGTCAACTTTTAACCAAAAAATAAATTTTAGTCAAAATGATCAATTAACCCAATGACCTACTCATTAACCCAATAGGTCAACTTTTGAAATGAAAGTCAATTTTGATTAAAATAACCAATTTTTTACCTAATGACCAATTATTGACCCCATAAGTCAATTTCTGACCAAAAAGTCAACTTTTGACATAATGACAAACCCATTGTCCCAAAAGATCAACTTTAGACTAAAAAGTCAATTTTGGTTAAAATAGTCAATTTTTTACCTAATGACCTCCCCGTTGACCTAATAGGTCAACTTTTGACAAAAAAGTCAAGTTTGGTCAAAATGGTTAATTTCTGATCCAATGACCTACCTATTGACCCAAAAGGCCAACTTTTGATAAAAAGTTAACTTTTGTCAAAATGGTCAAATTCTAACATAATGACCACCTAATTAACCCAATAGGTCAACTTTTGACCAAAAATTCAAATTAGGTCAAAATGATCATTTTTTGACAGAATGACCAATTATTGACATAATAAGTCAATCTCTCACCAAAATGCTCAACTTTATCAAAATGGTCAATCTTGGCCCAATGACTAACCCATTGACCCAATAGGTTAACTTTTGACCAAAAAGTCAACTTTGGTCAAAATGGTCAATCCTTTACCCAATGACCATCCCATTGACCCAACATGTCAACTTTTGACCAAAAAGTTAACTTTGATCAAAATTGTTAATTTTTGAGCTAATAACCACCCCATTAACCCAATTGGACAACTTTTGACCAAAACATCAAGTTTGCTTAAAATGGTCAATTTCTGACCCAATGACCAACCCATTAACCCTATAGGTCAACTTTCGACCCAAAAAGTCAACTATGGTAAAAATGGTCAATCCATGACCCAATGACGAACCCTTTGAACCAGAAGGTCCTCTTTTGACAAAAAATACAATTATGGTCAAAAAAGTTAATTTTTTACCTTCTGACCAATTATTGACCCAATAAGTCAATCTTTGACCAAAAAGTAACTTTGTTCAAAATGGCCAATCCTTGACCCAATGACCAACCCATTGACCCAATTGGTCAAATTTTGACCAATAAATCAATTTTTCTCAATCCTTCACCCAATGACCAACCGATTGACCCAATAGATCAAATTTTGACCAAAAAGTCAATTTTGATCAAAATTGTCAATTTTTGACATAACGACCATCCCACTGACCCAAAAGGTTAACTATTGACCAAAAAGTCAACTTTGGTCGAAATGGTCAATTTCTGACCCAAATACCACACCGTTGACCGACTGGGTCAACTTTTAACCAAAATTTCAATTTTGAAAAAAAAAATAGTTAATTTTTGACGTGATGACCAATTATTGACCCAATAAGTCAATCTCTAACGAAAAAGTCAACTTTGGTCAAAATGGCCAATCCTTGACCAAATGACCAACCGATAGACCAAATTGGTAAACTTTTTCCCAAAAAGTCAACTTTAGTCAAAATGGTCAATCATTGACACAATGACCCAATAGGACAACTTTTGACCAAAAAGTCAATTTCGGTCAAAAAATCAATTTTTGACCTATTGATCATGCCATTGACCCAAAAGGTTAACTTTTAACGAAAAGTCAACTTTGGTCAAAATGGTGAATTTTTGACCCAATTACCAACCCATTCATCCAATAGGTCAACTTTCGACCAAAAAGTCAACTTTAGACCAAAAAATCAACTTTGGTTAAAATGGTCAATCCTTGACCCAATGACCAACCCATTGACCCAATAGCTCAACTTTTGACCAAAATGTCAACTTTGGTCAAAATGGTTAATTCTTGACGCAATGACCAACCAATTGTCCCAATATGTCAATTTTTGACCAAAAAGTCAACTTTAGTCAAAATGGTTAATCCTTGAACCAATGACTTGCCCATTGATCCAATGGGTCTACTTCTAACCAAAGATTTAATTTCGGTAAAAATAGTCAATTTTTTACCTAATGACCACCCAATGGCCCAATTGGTCAACTTTTGACCAAAAAGTCAACTTTGGTTAAAATGGACTATTTCTGACTCATTGATCAACCCATTGACCCAATGGTCAACATTTAACCAAGAAGTCAACTTTGGTCAAAATGATCAATCCTTGACCCAATGACAAACCCATTGACCCAAAAGGTCAATTTTTGACCAAAAAGTCAATTTTTATCAAAATAGTCAAATTTTGACCTAATGACCAATTATTGCCCAATAAGTTAATCTCTTACCAAAAAGTCAACTTTGGTCAAAATAGTCAATATTTGACCCAATGACAGACCCATTGACCCAACAGGCCAAAGTTTGATCAAATAGGTCAATTTCTGACCTAATGACCAACAAATTGACCTAATATGTCAACTTTTGACAAAAAGTCAACTTTTGACAAAAAGTCAACTTTGGTCAAAATGATCAATCTTCGACCCAATGACCAACCCATTGACCTAAAAGGTCAACTTCTGCCCAAAAAGTCAATTTAGGTCAAAATAGTCAATTTTTGAGCTAATTACCACCTCATTGATCCAATAAGTCAACTTTGGTTAAAATGGTCAATTTCTAACCCAACGACTAACCCTTTGACCCAATATGTCAACTTTTGACCAAAAAGTCAACATTGGTCAAAATGATCAATCCTTGACTAAATGACCAACTCATTAACCCAATAGCTTAACTTTTGACAAAAAAGATAATTTTGGTCAAAATAATCAATTTTTGACCTATTGTCTAATTACTGACCTAATATGTCAAAATCTGACCAAAAAGTCAACTTTGGTCAAAATGGTCAATCATTGACCCAATGACCAACACATTGACTCAACATGTCAACTTTTGAAAAAAAGTCAACCTTGGTAAAAAATAACAATCCTTGAGCCAACTTTTAACCAATTGACCCAATCGGTCAGCTTTTGACCAAAAAGTCAAGTTTAGTCAATATAGTCAATTTTTGACCTAATGACCAACCTAATATGCCAACTTTTGACCAAAAAGTTAACTTAGGTTATTATGGTTAATTTCTGACCCAATGACCACCCCATTGACCCAATGGGTTAACTTTTGTCCAAAAATTTATTTTTTATTAAATAGTTAGTTTTTGACCTAATTACCACCTCATTGACCCAATAGGTCAACTTTGATTAAAGTGATTAATTTTTGACCCAACAACTAAACCATTGACCCAATAGATCAACTTTTGACCAAAAAGTCAACTTTGGTCAAAATGATCAATCCTTGACTCAATGACCAACTCATTAACCCAAAAGGTCAACTTTTCACCAAAAAGTCAATTTTGGTTAAAATAGTTAATTTTTGACCTAATGACCACAATAAATAAATCTCTGACGAAAAAATCTACTTTGGTCAAAATGGTAAATCATCGACTCAATGACCAACCCATTGACCCAACAGATCAACTTTTGACAAAAAGTCAACTTTGGTCAAAAATGTCAATCCTTGACCCAACTTCCAACCCATTGACCCAATAGGTCAACTTTTGGCCAAAAAGTCAATTTGGGTCAATATAGTCAATTTTGGTCAATACAGTTAATTTTTGACTTAATGACCAATATTTACCTAATATGTATACTTTTTGACCAAAAAGTTAACTTTGGTTAAAATGTCTAATTGCTGACCAAATGACCACACTATTGACCCAATGGGTCAACTTTTGACCAAAAATTCAATTTTGGTCAAAATAGTCAATTTTTGACCTAATGACCAATTACTGACCCAATAAGTCAAACTCTGACCTAAAAGTCAACTTTGGTCAAAATTGTCAATCCTTGACCCGATGACCAACCCGTTGACCCAATAGGTCAACTTTAGAGAAAAAAGTCAATTTGGTCAAAAAAGTTAATTTTTATCCTTCTATCCAATTATTGACCCAACAAGTCAATCTCCTACCAAAAAGTTAACTATGGTCAAAAAAGTCAATCCTTGACCCAATGACAAACCATTTGACACAATAGGTCAACTTTTGACCAAAATCTGAATTTAGGTCAAAATGGTCAATCCTTGGACCAAAATTTTTTTACCTAAGGACCATCCCTTTGACCCAATAGGTCAACTTTTGAGCAAAAAGTCAAGTTTGGTCGGAAAGGTTAATTTTTGACCTAAGACGCAACTTTTGACCAAAAATTAAATTTTGGTCAAAATTGTGAATTTTTGATTTAATGACCAATTGTTTACCCAATAAGTCAAACTCTGACGAAAAAGTCAACTTTGGTCAAAATGGTCAATCAATGACCTAATGACCAACACTTTGACCCAATAGGTCAACTTTTGACCAAAATGTCAAGCTTGGTCAAAATTGTTAGTTTCTCACCCCATGACCAAACCCTTGACTCAATAAGTCAACTTTTGAGCAAAAAGTCAACTTTGGTCAAAATGGTAAATTTTAACACAATCACCACCCCGTTGTCCCAATGGGCCAACTTTTGACAAAAAATTCAATTTTGGCCAATATAATCAATTTTTGAACTAATGACCAATTATTGACCCAATAAGTCAATCTTTGGCCAAGAAGTCAACATTGCTTAAAATGGTCAATCCTTGACCCATTGACCAACCGATTGACCAATTAGGTAAACTTTTGACCAAAAAGTCAACTTTGGTCAAAATGGTCAAACCTTGACCCAAAAAGTCAATTTCGGTCAAAAAAATAATCTTTGACCTAATGATCACCCTATTGATCCAAAAGGTCAACATTTGACAAAAAGTCAACTTTGGTCAAAATGGTCAATTTCTAATCAAATGACCAACCCATTGATCCAATAAGTCAACTTTGGACCAAAAAGTCAACTTTGGTCAAAAAGTTCAATCCTTGACCCAATGACCAACCCGTTGATCCAATAGGTCAACTTTGACCCAAAGTCAACTTTGGTCAAAATGATATATCCTTGACCAAATGACAAACAAATTGGCCCAATATGTTAACTTTTAACCTAAAAGTCAACTTTAATCAAAATGATCAATCCTTAAACCAATGACATACTCATTGACCCAAAAGGTCAACTTTTAATTAACTTTATGACCAAAAAGTCATTTTTGGTCAAAATAGTAATTTTTTACCTAGTGACCACCCATTGACCCAATAGGTCAACTTTTGACCAAAAAGTAAACCTTGGTTAAAATTGTCAATTTCCGACCCAATGACCAACCCATTAGCGCAATGGTCAACGTTTGACAAAAAAGTCAATTTTGGTCAAAATCATTAATCCTTAACCCAATGACCAACCCATTCACCCAATAGGTCAACTTTTAACCAAAAAGTCAATTTTGGTCAAAATAGTCAATTTTTAACCTAATGGCCAATTATTGCCCAATAAGTCAATCTCTTACCAAAAAGTCAACATTGGTCAAAATGGTTAATCCTTGACCCAATGACAAACCCATTAACCAAACAGCTCCAATTTTGACCAAAAATTCAACTTTGATCAAAATGGTCAATTTCTGACCCAATGACCAACAATTTGAACCAATATGTGAACTTTTGACCAAAAAGTAAACTTTGGTCAAATTGGTCAATGCTTGACCCAATGAGCAACCCATTGACCCAATAGGTCAGTATTTGATCAAAAAGTACATTTTGGTCAGATTAGCCAGTTTTTGACCTAATGACCAATTATTGACCTAATAAGTCAATCTTTTATCAAAAAGTCAACTTTGGTCAAAATGATCAATCCATGACCCAATGACCAAACCATTGACCCAATATGTCAACTTTTGACAAAAAAGTCAATTTTGGTCAAAATGGTCAATTTCTGACCCAATGACCAACCAATTGACCCAATAGATCATCTTTTAACCAAAAAGTCAACTTTTGTCAAAATGGTCCATTTCTGACACATTGTTCACATATTGGTTAAAATAATCAAACTTTGGCCCAATGGGTCTTGTGAACAAAAATTTAATTTTGGTCAAAATAACCAAACTTTGGCCGAATGACTAATTTTTGACCCAATAAGTCAATCTCTGACAAAAAAGTCAAGTTTGGTTAAAATGGTCAATCCTTGACCCAATAGGTCAACTTTTGACCAAAAAGTCAAAGGTAGTCAAAATGGTCAATCCTTGACCCAATGACTAACCCAATGACCCAATAGGTCAACTTTTGACCAAAAAGTCTCCTTTGGTCAAAATAATCAATTTTTGACCAAATGACCACCCAACTGGCCTAATAGAGCAACTTTCGACGAAAAAGTCAATTTTGGTCAAAATGGTTAATTTCTGACCCAATGGCTAACCCGCAGACCCAATAGGTCATGTTTTGACAAAAAAGTCAAATTTGATCAAAATGGTCAATCCTTAACCCAATAACCAACTCATTGACCTAAAAGGTCAATTTTTAACCAAAAAGTCAAATTTGATTAAAGTCTTCAATTTTTGACCTAATGACCGCCCCATTAACCATATAGGTCAACCTTTGAGCAAAAAGTCAACTTTGGTTAAAATGGTCAAATTTTGACCAAATGACTAACCAATTGACCCAATTAGTTAACTTTTGACTAAAAAGTCAATTTTGGTTAAAATGGTCAATTCTTCACCCAATGACCAACCCATTGACCCAATAGGTAGACTTTTTACTAAAAGTCTATTGTTGGTCAAAATAATCAATTTTTACATAATGACCACCCAATTGAGTCAAAAAGTTAACTTTTGACCAAAAAATCAACTTTGGTCAAAAAGGTCAATTTTTTACCCAATGAACTACCCATTAACCCAATATGTCACCTTTTGACCAAAAAGTCAAATTTTGTCAAAATGGTAAATCCTTAACCCAATGACCGACCCATTAATCAATTTCTGAACCAACAACCACTCCATTGACCCAATGGGTCAACATTTGACGAAAAATTCAATTTTATTCAAATAGTCAATTTTTGGCCTATTGATAAATTATTGACCCAATAAGTAAATCTCTGACCAAAACGTCAACTTTGTTAAAATGGTCAATCCTTGACCCAATGACCAACCCATTGACCCAATAGGTCAACTTTTTACAAAAAAGTCAACATTGGTCAAAATGGTCAATCATTGACCCAATGACCAACCCATTGACCTTATATGTCAACTTTTGAACAAATAATTAATTTTGGTCAAAATAGTCTATTTTTTACCTAATGACAACCCATTGACCCAATAGGTTAACTTTCGACCAAAAAGTAATCTTTGGTCAAAATGTTCACTTTCTCGACCCAAAGACAAACTCATTGATCCAACAGGTCAACTTTTGTCCAGAAAGTGAACTTTGGTCAAAATGGTCAATTCTTGACCCAATGACCAACTCATTGACCCAATCGGTCAACTTTTGAACAAAAAGTCAATTTTTGTCAAAATAAGAAATTTTTAACATATTGACCAATTATTGACCCAATAAGTCAATCTCTGACAAAAAATTTGATATTGGTCATACTGGTCAATCCTTGACCAAATGACCAACGCATTGACCCAATAGGTCAAGTTTTAACCGAAAAGTCAACTTTGGTAAAAATGGTCAATCCTTGACCCAATGACCAACCCAATTGACTCATTAGGTCAACTTTTGATCAAAAAGTCAACTTTGGTCAAAATGGTCAATTTCTGACACAATGAACTACCCATTGACCTAATATGTCACCTTTTGACCAAAATGTTAAATTATGTCAAAATGGTCGATCCTTGACCCAATGATCTACCCATTGATTCAATAGGTCAACTTTTGACCAAAAAGTTAACTTAGGTCAAAATGGTCAATTTCTGGCCCAACAACCCCTCCGTTGACCAAATAGGTCAACTCTTGAACAAAAAGTCAATTTTGGTCAAAATAGCTAATTTTTGACCTAAAGACCAATTATTGACCCCATAAGTCAATCCCTGACCAAAAAGGCAACTTTTGTCATAATGGTCAATCCTTGACCAAATAACCAACCCATTTACCCAATTGGTCAAGTCTTGACCAAAAAGTGAACTTTAGTCAAAATTGTCAATCCTTGACCTAGTGGTCAAAAGTTAATTTTGGTCAAAATTATCAATTTTTGACATAATGACCACCTTAAATTTGGTCAGAATGGTCAATTTCTGACACAGTGACCAACCCATTGACATAACCGATCAAGTTTTGAATAAAAAGTCAATTTTGGTCAAAATAGTCAATTTTTGACCTAATGATCAAACCATTGACTCAATAGATCAAGTTTTGACCATAAAGTCAACTTTAGTCGAAATGCACAATTTCTGACCCAATGACAACCCCGTTGACCCGATGGGTCAACTTTTGACCAAAAATTCAATTTTTATAAAAATAGTCAATTTTAGACCTAATGACCAATTATTGACCCAATATGTCAATCTCTAACCAAAACGTCAGCTTTGGTCAAAATGGTCAATCTTTGACCTAATGACCAACCCATTGACCCAATAGGTCAACTTTTGACTAAATAGTCAGGTTTGGTCAAAATGGTCAACTTTTGTCCAGAAATTAAATTTTGGTCAATATAATTAAATTTTGGCCTACCCAATAGGTCAACTATAGTCAAAATGATCTATCTTTGACCCAATGACCCTATAGGTCAACCTTTGACCAAAAAGCAATTTTGGTCAAAATACTCAAATTTTGACCTAATGACCACCCAATTAATCCAATATGTCAACTTTGACCAAAAAGTTAACTTTTGTCAAAATGGTCTATTTTTTACCTAGTGACCAACCCATTAACTAAATAGGTCAACTTTTGACCAAAAAGTCAGCTTTGGTCAAAATGGTCAATCCTTGACGCAATGACCAACCAATTGACCTAATAGGTCAACTTTTGACCAAAAAGTCAACTATGGTTGAAAAGGTCAATCTTTGACCCAATAACCTAGTAGATCAACCTTTGACCAAAAAGCAATTTGATCAAAATAGTCAATTTTTTACCTCATGATCACCCAATTGACCCAAAATGTCAACTTTTACCACATAGTTGTCTTTGGTTAAAATGGTCAATTTCTTACCCAATGACAAACCCATTGACTCAATAGGTCAACTTTAGACCAAAAAGTCAACTTTTGTCAAAATGGTTAATCTTGACCCAATGACTAACCCATTGACCCAATATGTCAACTCTAGACAAAAAAGTCAAATTTGGTCAAAATAGTCAAATTTTGTCATATTAACAAATTAGTGACCCAAAAAGTCAATCTCTTACGAAAAAGTCAACTTTGGCGAAATGATCAATCCTTGACCCAATGACCAACCCTTTGACACACAGTCAACTTTTGACCAAAAAGTCAACTTCGGTCAAAATGGCTAATCCTTGACCCAATGACCAAGACATTGACCCAATAGGTCAACTTTTGATAAAAAATTCAATTTTGGTCAAAATAATCAATTTTTTACCTAATGTCCATCCCATTGACCAAATAGGTCAACTTTTGACCACAAAGTAAACTTTGGTCGAAATTGGCAATTTCTGATCCAATGACCACCCCGTTGACCCAATGGGACAAATTTTGACCAAAAATTCAATTTTGGTCAAAATAATCAATTTTTGACCTAATGACCGATTATTGACCCAATAAGTTAATATCTGATATAAAAGTCAACTTTGGTCAAAATGGTCAATCAATGACCTAATGACAAATACATTGACCCAATAGGTCAATTTTTGACTAGATGACTAACCAATTGACCCAACTGGTCAACTTTTGACCAAAATGTCAACTTTGGTTAAAATGATCAATCCTTGACCCAATGACCAACTAATTGACCCAATAAGTCAACTTTGGTAAAAATAATCAATTTTTTACCTAATGACCACTCAATTGATTAAATAGGTCAACTTTTGACCAAGAAGTCAACTTTGGTCAAAATGGTCAATTTTCTGACCCCATGAACTACCCACTGACCCAATATGTCACCTTTTGACCAAAAAGTCAAATTTTGTCAAAATGGTCAATCCTTGACCCAATGACAGACACATTGATCTAATAGGTCAACTTTTAACTAAAAAGTCAACTTTGGTTAAAATGGTCAATTTCTGACTCAACGACCACGTCGTTGACCCAATAGGTCAACTTTTAAGCAAAAATACAATTTTGGTCAAAATAGTCAATTGTTGGCCTAATGACGAATTATTGACCTAATAAGTCAATCTCTGACGCAAAACTTTGTTCAATATGGTCAATCCTTGACCCAAAGACCAATCTATTGATCCAATGAGTCAACTTTTGACCAAAAAATCAACATTGGTCAAAATGGTCAATCCTTGACCCAATGACCAACGGATAGACCTAATAGGTCAACTTTTGAGCAAAAAGTCAATTTTGGTCAAAATAGACAATTTTTGACCTAATGACAACCCATTGACCCAATAGATCAACTTTTGACCAAATTGTCAACTTTTGTCAAACTGATCAATTTCTTACCCAATGACAAACCCATTAATCCAGTAGGCCCACTTTTGTCCAAAAAGTAAACATTAGTCAAAATGGTCAATTCTTGACCCAATGACTAACTCATTGACCCATTCGGTCAACTTTTGAACAAAAAGTCTATTTTGGTCAAAATAGTAAATTTTTGACCTAAGGGCCAATTATTGACCCAATAAGTCAATCTCTGACCAAAAAGTAGACTTTGGTCATAATGGTCAATCCTTAACCAAATGACCAACCCTTTGACCCAATAGGTCAACTTTTGTCCAAAAAGTCAACTTTTGTAAAAATGGTCAATCCTTGTCCCAATGACCAACCCATTGACCCAATAGGTCAACTTTTGAACGAAAAGTCAATTTTGGTCAAAATAGTCAATTTTTGACCTAATGACAACTCATTAACCCAATAGGTCAACTTTTGACCAAAAAGACAACTTTGGACAAAATGTTCAATTTCTGACCCAATGACACCCATTAATCCAATATGTCAACTTTTGACCAAAAAGTAAATTTTGGTTAAAATGGTCAATTTACGTGATGACTAACTCATTGACCCAAAACGTCAACTTTTAAATTAAAGGTCAATTTTGGTCAAAATAACTAATTTCTTACCTAATGAACAATTATTGACCCCATAAGTCAATTTTTGACCAAAAAGTCAACATTTGTCATAATGGTCAATCCTTGACCAAATGACCAACCTATTTGCCCAATAGGTCAACTCTTGACCAAAAAGTGAACTTTAGTCAAAATAGTTAATCCTTGACACAATGACTAACCCATTGACCCAATAGCTCAACTTTTGATCGAAAGTGAACTTTGATTAAAATGGTCAATCCTTGACCCAATGACTAACCCATTAATCCAAAAGGATAACTTTTGACCAAAAACTCAATTTTGGTCAAAATTGTCAATTTTTGACCTAAAGGCCACCTCATTGACCCAGTAGGTCAACTTTTAATGAAAAAATTAAATTTGGTTAAAATGGTTAATTTCTGACACAGTAACCACCCCATTGACTCAATGGATCAACTTTTGACCAAAAATTCAATTTTAGTAAAAATAGTCAATTGTTGACCTAATGACCAATTATTGACCCAATAAGTCAATCTCTGACCAAAAAACCAACTTTCGTCAAAATGATCAATCCTTGACCCAATGACCAACCCATTGACCTAATGGTCAACTTTTGACCAAAAAGTCAATTTTGGTCAAAATAGTCAAATTTTGAACTAATGAACAACTATTGACCTAATAGGTTAATCTCTGATGAAAAAGTCAACTTTGGTCAAAATGGTCAATCATTGACACAATGACGAACCCATTGACCAAATAAATCAACTTTTGACCTATGACCACCCCATTAACCCAATAGGTCAACTTTTGACCAAAAAAGTCAACTTTAGACAAAATTGTCAATTTCTCACCCAATGACCAAAAAGTCAACTTTAGTCAAAATGATGACTTCTTGACCCAATAACCAACACATTAACCCGATAGGTCAACTTTTGGCCAAATAGTCAACTTTAGTTAAAAAGGTCAATCCTTGACCTAATGACAAACTCATTGTCCCAAAAGATTAAATTTTGACTAAAAAGTCAATTTTTGTTAAGATAGTCAATTTTTTGCCTAATGACCACCCCATTGACCCAAAAGGTCAACTTTTGACAAAAAAGTCAAGTTTCGTCAAAATGGTGAATTTCTGAGCCAATGACCTACCCATTGACTCAATAGGTCAACTTTTGACAAAATGTCAACTTTGGTCAAAATTGTCAATTTCTGACATAATGTCCACCTAATTAACTCAAGGAGTCAACTTTTGACCAAAAATTCAAATTGGGTCGAATTAATCAATTTTTGACCGAATGACCTATTATTGACCCAATAAGTCAATCTCTGAACAAAAGTCAACTTTGGTCAAAATGGTGAATCTTTGGCCCAATGACTAACCCATTAACCCAATAGGTCAACTTTTGACCAAAAAGTCAACTTTGGTCAAAATGGTCAATCCTTTACCCAATGAACGTCCCATTGACCCAACAGGTCGACTTTTGACTAAAAAGTTAACTTTGATCAAAATTGTCAATTTTTTACCTAATAACCACCCCATTAACCCAATTGGACAATTTTAGACCAAAAACATCAAGTTTGGTTAAAATGCTCAATTCCTGACCCAATGACCAAACCATTAACCCGATAGGTCAACTTCCGACCCAAAAAGATGTTAAAAATGGTCAATCCATGAGCCAACGACGAACCCATTGACCCAGTAGGTCAACTTTTGACAAAAAATTCAATTATGGTCAAAATATTCAATTTTTGACCTACTGACAAATTATTGACCCAATAAGTCAATCTCTGACCAAAAAGTAACTTTGGTCAAAATGATCAATCCTTGACCCAATGACCAACCCATTGACCCAATTGGTCAACTTTTGACCAATAAATCAACATTGGTCAAAATGGTCAATCCTTGACCTAATGACCAACCCATTGACCTAATAGGTCAAATTTTGAACAAAAAGTCAATTTTTATCAAAATAGTCAATTGTTGACCTCACGACCATCCCATTGACCCAAACGGTCAACTTTTGACCAAAAAGTCAACTTTAGTCGAAATGGTCAATTTTCGACACAATGACCACACTCGTTGACCGACTAGGTCAACTTTCGACCAATATTTCAATTTTGGTCAAAATAGTTTATTTTCGACCTAATGACCAATTATTGACCCAATAAGTCAATCTAACCAATAAGTCAACTTTGGCAAAATGGTCAATCCTTGACCAAATGACCAACCGATTGACCAAATAAGTAAACTCTTTACCAAAAAGTCAACTTTTGTCAAAATGGTCAATCATTGACCCAAAGACCCAATAGGACAACTTTTGACCAAAAAGTCAATTTCTTTCAAAAAAAATAATTTTTGGCCTATTGATCACGCCATTTATCCGTATACTAGCTAACTAAAAGTCAACCGTGGTCAAAATGGTTAATTTCTGACCCAATTACCAACCCATTGATCTAATAAGTCAACTTTTGAGCAAAAAGTCAACTTTTGACCAAAAAGTCAACTTTAGACCAAAAAATCAACTTTGGTTAAAATGTGCAATCCTTGACCCAATGACCAACCCATTGACCCAAAAGGTCAACTTTTGACCAAAATGTCAACTTTAGTCAAAATGGTTAATCCTTGACGCAATGACAAAGCAATTGTCCCAACATGTCAACTTTTGACCAAAAAGTTAACTTTATTCAGAATGGTCAAACCTTGAACCAATGACTTGCCAATTAATCAAATGGGTCTACTTCTAACAAAAAAATTAATTTTGGTCAAAATAGTAAAATTTTTACATAATGACCACCCAATGGCCCAATAGGTCAACTTTTGACCAAAAAGTCAACTTTAGTTAAAATGGACAATTTCTGACCCAATGATCAACCCATTGACCCAATGGTCAACATTTAACCAAGAAGTCAACTTTGGTCAAAATGATCAATCCTTGACCCAATGATCAACCCATTGACCCAATAGGTCAACTTTTGACCAAAAAGTCATTTTTTGTCAAAATAGTCAAATTTTGACCTAATGACCAATTATTGCTCAATAAGTCAATCTCTTACCAAAAAGTCAACTTTGGTGAAAATGGTCAATATTTGACCAAATGACAAACCCGTTGACCCAACAGGTCAAACTTTGACCAAAAAGTCAACCAATATCATAATGGTCAATTTCTGACCCAATGACTAACAAATTGACCTAATATGTCAACTTTTAACCAAAAAGTCAACTTTTGACAAAAACGTCTATCCTTGACCCAATGACCAACCCATTGACCCAATAGGTCAATATTTGACCAAAAAGTTAATTTTGGTGAAAAGATTTAATTTTTTACCTAATGACCAATTATTGACCCAATAAGTCAAACTCTTACTAAAAAGTCAACTTTGGTTAAAATTAATAATCCTTGACCTAATGACCAAACTATTGACCATATAGGTCAACTTTTGACCAAAAAGTTAACTTCGGTCAAAATGGTCAATCCTTGACCCAATTACCAACCCATTAGCCCAACAGGCCAAGTTTTGTACAAAAAGTTAATTTTGATCAAAATAGTTAATTTTTGATTTAATGACCATCCCATTGACCTAGTAAGTCACCTTTTGACCAAAAAGTCAACTTTGGTAGAAATACTCAATTTCTGACCCAATGACCACCCCGTTGACCTAATGGGTCAATTTTTGACCAAAAATTCAATTTTTGTTAAAATAGCCAATTTTAGACCAAATGACCAATTATTGACCAAATAAGTAAAACTCTGAGAAAAAAGTCAACTTTGGTCAAAATGGTCAATCATTGACCTAATAACCAACCCATTGATCTAATAGGTCAACTTTTGACTAAAAAGTTAAGTTTGGTCAAAATGGACAATTTTTGACCCAATGACCAACCCCCTGACCCAACAGGTCAACTTTTAACTAAAAAGTCAACTTTGGTCAAAATGGTCAATTTCTGACACACTACCCAGCCCATTAATCCAATAGGTCAACTTTTGTCCAAAATTTCAATTTTGGAGAACATAATCAAATTTTCACCTAATTACCAATTATTGACCCAATAAGTCAATTTCTGACCAAAAAGTCAAATTTGGTCAAAATGGTCAATCCTTGACCCAATGACCTACCGATTGACCAAATAGGTAAGCTTTTGACGAAAAGTCAACTTTGGTCAAAATGATCAATCCTTGACCCAATGACTCAATAAGTCAACCTTTGACTAAAAAGTTAATTTCGGTCAAAAAATCAATTTTTCACCTAATGACCACCCCATTGACCCAAAAGGTCAACTTTTGACCAAAAGTTTACTTTAGTCAAAATGATCAATTTCTGACCCAATGACCAACCCATTAATCCAATAGGTAAACTTTTAACCAAAAAGTCATCTTTGGTGAAAATTGTCAATCTTTGACCGAATGACCAACCCATTGACCCAATAGGTCAACTTTTGACCAAAAAGTCAACTTTGTTCAAAATGGTCAATCCTTGACCCAATGACCAACCAATTGACCCAATATGCCAACTTTTAACCAAAAAGTCAACTTTAGATAAAATGTTAATCATTGAACCAATGACATACCCATTCACCCAATCGGTCGAGTTTTGACCAAAAAGTCGTTTTTGGACAAAGAGTAATTTTTAACCTAATGATCACCCATTGACCCAACAGGTCAAATTTTGACCAAAAAGTCAACTTTGGTTAAAATGACTAATTTCTGACCTTATGAAAAACCGCTTGACCTAATGATCAAATATTCACGAAAAAGTCAACTTTAGTCAAAATGATCAATCCTTGACCCAATAACCAACCCATTGACCCAATAGTAATCTTTTGACTAATAAGTCAATTTTAGTCAAAATGGTCAACTTTTGGCCTAATGAACAAAAAACTGACCCAATATGTCAACTTTTGACCAAAAAGTTAACTTTAGTCAAATTGGTCAATCCTTGACCCAATGACCAATCCATTGACCCAAAAGATCAATATTTGACCAAAAAGTCAAGTTTGGTCAAAATGGTCAATTTCTGACCTAATGAACAACCCATCGACCCAATAGGTCATTTATTTACAAAAAAGTTAGCTTTGGTTAAAATGATCAATTTCTCACACAATGACCACCCCATTAACTCCATGAGTCAACTTTTGACCAAAAATTCAATTTTGGTCAAAAGAATCATTTTTGACCAAATGACTAGTTATTGACACAATAAGTCAACTCTGACCAAAAAGTCAAGTTTGGTCAAAATGATCAATCCTTGACCAAATAAGACAACTTTTGACCAAAAAGTCAACTTTAGTCAACATGGTCTATCCTTGACCCAATGACCAACCCATTGACCTAATAGGTCAACTATTGACCAAAAAGTCACATTTGGTCAAAATAGTCAATTGTTGATGTAATGACCACCCAATGGATCCAGTAACTCAACTTTTGACCAAAAAGTGAGCTTTGGTCAAAATGGTAAATCCTTGACCAAATGACCAACCCA
Organism: Papilionanthe hookeriana x Papilionanthe teres; assembly: GCA_022702705.1. Taxonomy (NCBI): domain Eukaryota; kingdom Viridiplantae; phylum Streptophyta; class Magnoliopsida; order Asparagales; family Orchidaceae; genus Papilionanthe; species Papilionanthe hookeriana x Papilionanthe teres. The sequence goes on along the minus strand of CM040428.1, from coordinate 92,058,516 downwards.
TTGACCCAATAGGTCAACTTTTAACAAAAAAGTCAATTTGGTCGAAATTTTCAAATTTTGACCTAATCAACACCCCATTGACCCAATAGATCAACTTTTGAGCAACAAGTCAACTTTGGTTAAACTGGTCAATTTTTGACCGAATAACCAACCCATTGACCCAATAGGTCAAATTTTGACTAAAAAGTCAACTTTAGTCAAAATGGTCAATCATTGACCCAATGACTAACCCATTGACCTAATAGATAAACTTTTGACGAAAAAGTGAATTTTGGTCAATAATAGTCAATTTTCACTTAATGACCACCCAATTGACCCAATAGGTCAACTTTTGACAAAAAAGTCAACTTTGGACAAAATGGTCAATTTCGGAACCAAAGACAAACCCATTGATCCAATAGGTTAACATTTGACCAAAAAGTCAACTTTTGTCAAATTAGTCAATCCTTGACCCAATGACCAACCCATTGACCCAAGAAATCAACTATTGCCCAAAAAGATAACTTTGGTCAAAATGGTTAATTTCTGACCAAATGACCACCCCGTTGACCTAATGGATCCAGTAACTCAACTTTTGGCCAAAAATTCAATTTTGGTGAAAATTTTCAATCATTAACACAACGACATACCCATTGACCCAATTGGTCAACTTTTGATAAAAAAGTAAATTTTGGTCTAAATAATCAACCTTTAACCTAACAACAACCCCATTGACCAAACAGGTCAACTTTTGATCAAAAAGTCAACCTTAGTTAAAATGGTCAATTTCTGACCCAATAACCAACCCATTGACCCATTAGATCAAATTTTTAACAAAAAGACATTGGTCAAAATGTTCAATCCTTGACCTAATGACCAACTCATTGACTAAATATGTCAACTTTTGACCAAAAAGTTAATTTTGATCAAAATGGTCAATCCTTCACCTAATGACCAACCCATTGACCAATAAGTCAAGTTTTGACCAAAAAGTCAATTTTGGTCAAAATAGTCAATTTTTGACCTCATGACCACCCCATTGACCCAATAGGTCAAACATTGACCAAAAAGTCAACTTTGGTCAAAATGATTTATTTCTGACCCAATGACCACTCCCATTGACCCAATGGGTCAACTTTGACAAAAAATTTAATTTTGGTCAAAATTGTCATTTTTTGACTTAATGACTAATTATTAACCAAATAAGTCAATCTCTGACCAAAAGTTCAACTTTGGTTAAAATGGTCAATCCTTGATGCAATGGCCAACCCATTGACCCAATAGGTCAATTTTTGACCAAAAAGTCAACTATGGTCAAAATGGTCAATCTTTGACCCAATGACCCAATAGATCAACTTTTGACCAAAAAGCAATTTGGTCAAAATAGTCAATCTTTGACCTAATGATCACTCAATTGACCCAAAATGTCAACTTTGACCAAAAAGCCGACTTTGGTCAAAATGGTGAATTTATGACCCAATGACCAACCCATTGACTTAATAGGTCAACTTTTGACCAAAAAGACAACTTTAGTCTAAATGGTTAATCCTTGACCCAATGACCAACCCATTGACCCAAAATGTCAACTTTTAACAAAAAAAGTCAATTTTGGTTAAAATAGTTAATTTTTGTCCTACTAACGAATTATTGACCCAATAAGTCAATCTCTTACGAAAATGTCAACTTTGGTCAAATTAGTAAATCCTTAATCGAATGACCAACCCTTTGATCCAATAGGTCAACTTTTGACCAAAAAATCAACTTTCATCAAAATGGTTAATCCTTGACCCAATGACTAACCCATTGACCTAATAGGTCACCTTTTGACCAAAAATTCAATTTTGGTCAAAATAATCAATTTTTGACCTAATGAACATCCCATTGACCCAATAGGTCAAATTTTGACCAAAAAGTCAACCTTGAATGAAATTGTCAATTTCTGACCCAATGACCACTCTGTTGACCCAATATGTCAATATTTGACCAAAAATTCAATTTTGGTCAAAATAGTCAATTTTTAACCTAATGACCACCCAATAAGTCAATATCTGACCAAAAAAGTCAACTTTGTTCAAAATGGTCAATCAATGACCTAATGACCAATACATTAACTCAATAGGTCAACTTTTGGATAAAAAAGTCAAGTTTGGTGAAAATGGTCAGTTTCTGTCTCCATGACCTTGACTCAATAGGTCAACTTTTGACCAAAAAATCAACTTTGGTCAAAATGGTCAATTTCTGACCCAATGACCCAATAGATCAACTTTTGATCAAAAATTTAATTTTGTTCAGAATAGTCAATTTTTGACATAATGACCAATTGTTGATCTAATAAGTTAATCTCTGACAAAAAAATCAACTTTAGTCAAAATGGTCAATCCTTGACCCAATACGTCAACCCATGAACCCAATAAGTCAACTTTGGACCAAAAAGTCAACTTTGAACAAAATGGTTAATCCTTGACCCAATGACTGAATAGGTTAAGTTTTGACAAAAAAGTTTGTTTTTGTCAAAATAGTCAAATTTTTCCTAATTCCTACCCATTAACCCAATAAGTCAATCTCTGACCAAAAAGTCAACTTTGGTCAAAATGGTCAATCAATGACCGAAATGACCAACCCGTTGACGCAATTGGTCAGCTTTTAAACAAAAAGTCAACTTTAGTCAAATATGTCAATCCTTGACCCAACGACCAACCCATTGACCCAATAGGTCAACTTTTATTCAAAAAGTCAATTTTGGTCAATATAGTTAAGTTTTGACCTAATGACCACCCCATTGACCCAATATGTCAACTTTAGACCAAAAAGTTAACTTTGATCAAAATGGTAAATTTCTGACCAAATGACCAACCCATTGACCCTATAGGTCAATATTTGCCCAAAGAGTCAATTTTTGGTCAAAATAACTAATTTTTGACCTAATGGCCAATTATTTACACAATAAGACAATCTCTGACCAAAAAGTCAACCTGGGTCATAATGGTCAATCCTTGACCCATTGACCAATCCATTGACTAACCCATTGACCCAATATGTCAAATTTTAACCAAAAAGTCAACTTTGGTCAAAATGGTAAATCCTTGACTCAATGACATACCCTATAACCCAATAGATCAACTTTTGACCAAAATGTCAATTTTGGTTAAAAAAGTAAATTTTTTACCTAATGGCCAATTATTGACCCAATAAACTAATCTCTGATCGAAACGTTAACTTTGATCAAAATGGTCAAACCTTGACCCAATGACCAAACCATTGACCTAATAGGTCAATTTTTGACCTAAAAGTCAACTTTAGTCAAAATGGTCAATCCTTGACCTAATGACCAACCCATTGACCAAATAGGTTAACTTTTGATAAAAAAAGTCAGTTTTGGTCAAAATAGTCAATTTCTGATACAATGACCACCTCATTGACCCAATGGGTCTACTTTTGACAAAAAAAATCAACTATCAAAATGGTCAATCCTTCACACTATTACCAATTCATTAAACCTGTAGGTCAACTTTTAACAAAAAAGTCAACTTTGGTCAAAATGGTCAATCGTAGATCCAATGAGCCAATCAGACAACTTTCGACAAAAAATCAATTTTAGTTAAAATAACTAATTTTCGACCTAATGACCAATCAATCTAATCAGTCAAATTTTGACCAAAAAAATAACTTTGGTCAAAATGGTTAATTTTTTGACCCAATAACCAACAAATTGACCTAATAGGTCAACCTTTAATCAAAAAATCAACTTTGGTCAAAATGATCAAACCTTAACCCAATGACCAACACATTGACCAAATAGGTCAACTTTTAACCAAAAAGTCAACTTTGGTAAAAATGGTCAATCATTGACCCAATGACCAACTCGTTGACCCAATAAGTTAACATTGAACAAAAAGTAAACTTTCATCAAAATGGCCAGTGCTTGACCCAATGACCAATCCGTTGGCCAAATAGGTTAACTTTTGACCAAAAATTCAATTTTGGTCAAAATGGACAATTTCTGACCCAATGACCAGCTCATTTACACAATGGCTCTACTTTTAACCAAAATTTCAATTTTGGTCAAAATAGTCAATCGTTGACCCTATTCATTGACTCGCTTCGGTCAACTTTAGACCAAAAAGTCAACTTTGGTCAAAATGGTCAATCCTTGGGCCTATGACCAATTCATTAACCCTGTAGACTAACTTTTGACCAAAAAGTGAACTTTGGTCAAAATGACCAATCGTTGACCCAATGAGCCAACATGTCAAGTTTTGACAAAAAAGTCAATTTTGGATAAAATAGTTAATTTTTTACCCAATGACCAATTGACCCGAAAGGTCAACATTTGACCAAAAAGTTAACTTTGGTTAAAATGGTTAATTTTTAACCCAATGACCAACCAATTGACCTAATAGCTCAACTTTTAACTAAAAGTCAACTTTGGTCAAAATTGTCAATCCTTGACCCAATGACCAACTCATTGACCCAATAGGTCAAATTTTGACAAAAACATAAATTTTGATCAAAATAATCAATCTTTGACGTAATTTCCACCCATTGACCCAATAGGTAAATTTTGACCAAAAAGTCAAGTTATGTCAAAATGGTCTGTTTCTGAACCAATGACCAACCCATTGACCCAATGGGAAAACTTTTGACCAAAAATTCAATTTTTGTCAAAATAATTAATTTTGACCTTATGACCAATTCATGACCCAGTAAGTCAATCTCTGACCAAAAAGACAACTTTGGTAAAAAACGTCTATCCTTGACCTAATGACCAACCGATTGACCAAATACATCAACATTTGACCAAAATGTCAACTTTGGTCAATATTGTCAATCCTTAAACTAGTGACCCAATAGGTCAACTTTTGACTAAAAAAATATTTTTTGTCAAAATAGTCAATTTTTGACCTAATGACCACCCCATTGACAAAAAAATTCAACTTTTGACCAAAAAGTCAACTTTGGGCAAAATGGCTAATTTCTGACCCAATGACCAACCCATTGATCCAGTCGGTCAACTTTTGACCAAAAAAATAACTTTGGTCGAAATGGTCAACCCTTGGTCCAATGACGAACCCATTGACGCAATATGTTAACCTTCGAACAAAAAGTCAACTTTGGTCAAAATGGTCAATCCTTGCCCCAATGACCAACCAATTGACCCAATAGGTCAACTTTTGACCACAATGTCAACTTTGATCAAAATGGTCAATCTTTGAACCAATGGTGTACACATTAACCTAATAGATCAACTTTCAACCAAAAAGTCAATTTTGGTCAAAATAACTAATTTTTAACCTAATGACCACCCATCGATCTAATTGGTTACCTTCGACGAAAAGTCAACTTCGGTTAAAAATGGTCATTTCTAACCTAATGACAAACCCATTGACCTAATAGGTCAAATTTTGACAAAAAATCAACTTGGTTCAAAATGTTGGTCAAAATGATAAATCCTTGACCCAATGACCATTTTCAACCAAAAATCAACTTTGTCAAAATGGTCAATTTTTGACCTAAAGACCATTTATCGAATCCAATATGTCAATCTCTCGACCAAAATGTAATCTTCGGTCAAAATACACAATCCTCGACTCAGTGACCAAAAAGTCAACTTTAGTCAAAATGATCAATCCTTGACCCACTAACTAACTCATTGACTCAATAGGTCAACTTTTGACCAAAACTTCAATGTTGGTAAAAAAAGTCAATTTCGACATAATGACCAATTATTTATCGAATAAGTGAATCTGTGACCAAAAAGTCTACTTTGGTCAAAATGGTAAATCCTTGACCCAATGACCACCTCATTGACCCAATAGGTCAAGTTTTCGCCAAAAAGTCAACTTTGTTCAAAATGCAAATCATCGACTCCATCGACTCAACTCATCGACCTAACAGTCTAACTTCGACCAAAAAGTCAACGTTGGTAAAAATGTTCAATCCGACTCAATGACCAACCCATTCGACCTAACAGATCAACTTTCGACCAAAAAGTCAATCAGAGTCACAATAGTCAATTTTCGACCTAATAACCATTCCAAATGGACTCAAAGAGGTATACTTTCGTCAAAATGATCAATTTCTGACCCAATGACCACCCCATTGACCCAATGGGTTAACTTTTGACCAAAAAGTCAATTTTGGTCGATATAGTCCATTTTTGACCTAATGACCACCCAATTAACCCGACAGGTCAACTTTTGACCAAAAAGTCACCTTTGGTCGAAATTGTTACTTTTTGGCCCAATGACAACCCCATTAATCCAATAGATCGACTTTTGACCAAAAAATCAACTTTGATCAAAATGGTCAATTCTTGACGAAATGACCAACTAATTCACCCATATGTCAACTTTTGAATAAAAAGTCAATTTTGGTCAAAATAACTAATTTTTCACCTAATGAACAATTATTGACCCAATATGTCAATCTCTGACCAAAAAGTCAACTTTGGTCATAATGGTCAATCATTGACCCGATGACCAACCTATTATCCCAATAGGTCAACTTTTGACCAAAAAGTCAACTTTAGTTAAAATGGTTAATTCTTGACGTAATGATAAACCCACTGATCCAGCAGATCAACTTTTAGCTAAAAAGTCAATTTTGGTCAAAATTATCAAATTTCAACCTAAAGACTAATTATTGGCTCAATAAGCCTATATCTGACCAAAACGTCAACTTTGGTCATAATGGTCAATCGTTGACCCAATGACCAACCAATTGAGCCAATAGGTTAATTTCAAACTAGAAAGTCAACTTTGGTCAAAATGGTCAATGCTTGACCCAATGACCAACCAATTGACTCAATAAGTCAACTTTTGACCAAAAAGTCAATTTAGGTCGATATAGTCAAATTTTAACCTAATGACCACCCTATTTACCCAATAGGTCAACATTTGACCAAAAAGTCAACTTTGGTCAAAATGGTCATATTCTGACACAATGACCAACCCATTGACCCAATAGATCAGTTTTTTACCAAAAAGTTAACTTTGGTCAAAATGGTCAATCCTTAACGCAATGACAAACCCATCGACTCCAAGTAGGTCAACTTTGGTGAAAATGGTCAATCCTTGACCCAATGACCAACCCATTCACCCTATAGGTTACCTTTTGAACAAAAAATCAACTTTGGTCAAAATGGTCCATCCTTGACCCGATGACCAACACATTGACCCAAAAGGTGAGCTTTTGATGAAAAAGTGAATTTTGGTCATAATAATCAATTTTTGAACAATTGACCACCCCATTCACCGAATAGGTCAAATTTTGACCCAAAAGTCAAATTTGGTTAAATTGGTCACTTTCTCGAACCCATCGACCAACCCATCGACTCCAATACGCTCAACTTTCGACCAAAAAGTCAACTTCGATTAAAATAATAAATCATCGAATAACAATGACCAACCCATTTACCCAATTGGTCAACCTTTGACCAAAAAAATTAATTTTGGTCAAAATAGTCAATTTTTGACCTAATGACCAAATATTGACACAATAAGTCAATCTCTGACCAAAAAGTCAACTTGTTCAAAATGGTGTATCCTTGACCCATTACCAACCTATTGACCCAATATGTCAACTTTTGACCAGAAAGTCAACTTTGGTCAAAATGGTCAATCCTTAACCCAATGACCAACCCATGACCCATCAGGTCAACTTTTGGCAAAAAGATTAAATTTTGGTCAAAATAGTCAATTTTTGACCAAATTACCACCTCATCGACCCAATATGTGAACTTTAGTTTAAATGGTCAATTTCTGACCCAACGACTAAGCCATTGACAAAATAGTCAACTTCGATCTAATGACCAATTAAGCCAACTTTCGACCAAAAATCAACTTCGGTCAAAATGATCAATCATTAACTCAACGGACCAACTCATTAACCCAATAGGTCAACTATTGACCAAAAAGTCAATTGGTCAAAATAGTCAATTTTTGACCTAAATGACCAACCCCTTGACCCAATAGGTCAATTTTTTACTTAAAAGTCAACTTTGGTCAAAATGATCAATTTATCACACAATGACCACCCCATTGACCCAATGGACCAATTTTTGACCAAAAATTCAATTTTGTTCAAAATAATTAATTTTTGACCTAATGAAAAATTAATGACCCAAAAAGTCAATCTTTGATCAAAAAGTCAACTTTGACCGAAATGGTCAATCTTTAACCCAATGACAAACCCATTGACCCAATAGGTCACTTTTGACCAGAAAGCCAACTTTGGTAAAAAAATGCCAATCCTTGACCCAACAACCAACCCATTGACCCAATAGGTCGACTTTTTGACCAAAAAATTAATTTTGGTTAATATAGTTAAGTTTTGACCTAATGACCACCCCATTGAACCAATAGGTCAAATTGGTCAATTTCTAACCCAATGACCAACCCATTGACCTAATATGTCATGTTTTGACCAAAATGTCAACTTTAGTCAAAATGGTTAATTCTTGACCCAAAAGGTCAACTTTTGACCAAAAAGTTAATTCTGGTTAAAAAGGTCAATTTTCGACCTATGACCATTTATTGACCTAATAAGTCAATCTCTAACCCAATGACCAACCCATTGATCTAATAGGTGGTCATTAGGTCAAAAAAAAACTTTGGTTAAAATAGCCAATCCTTTACCCAATGACCAACCATTTGATCTAACAGTCAAATTTTAACCAAAAAAGTCAATTTTTAGAATAAATAATCAATATTTCATTTAGATGACCACTTCGTTAATCTAATAAGTCAACTTGTGACCAAAAGGTCAATTTTGTTCAAAAAAAAGTCAATTCTTGACATAATGACCAATTATTGACACAATAAGTCAATCTGTGACCAAAAAGTCTAATTTGGTCAAAATGGTCAATCTTTCACCTAAAGACCACCTCATTAACCCAATAGGTCAACTTTTGACCAAAAAGTCAACTTTTGTCAAAATGCTCAATCCTTGACCCAATGACCAACTCATTGACCCAATCTAATCGTCAACTTTTCGACCAAAAAGTCAACTTTGGTAAAATGTTCAATCCTCGATCTAACGACCAACTCACTGACCCAACAGGTCAACTTTTGACCAAAATGTCAATTTTGGTCAAAAAAGTCTATTTTTGATCTAATGACCACCCCACTGACCCATAATGTCAACGTTTGACAAAAAAGTAAACTTCGCTCAAAATGGTCAATTTTTGACCTAATGACCAACCCATTTATCCAATCAGTCAACTTTTGACCAAAAAGTTTATTTTGGTCAAAATAGTATATTTTTGACCTAATGACTAATTGTTGACCCAATAAGTCCATCTCTAACCAAAAAGTTAACTTTAGTCAAAATGGTCAATCTTTAACCCAATGACCAACCCATTTACCCAAAAGGTAAACTTTTGACCAATAAAGACAACTTTGGTAAAAAATGTCAATCCTTGACCCAACGACCAATCCATTGACCAAATAGGTCAACTTTTGACCAAAAAAACAGTTTTGCTCAATATAGTCAAGTTTTGACCAAATGACCACCCCATTGAACCTATAGGTCAAGTTTTGACCAAAGAGTTAACTTTTGTCAAAATGGTCAATTTTTGACCTAATAGGTCAACTTTTGACCAAAAGTCAATTTTGGTCAAAATGTTTAATCCTTGACCCAATAGGTCAACTTTGACCAAAAAGTCAATTTTGGTCAAATTGGTCAATTTCTGACCCAATGACCAACCCATTGATCCAATCGGTTGACTTTTGACCAAAAAGTCTATTTTAGTCAAAATAGTCAATTTTTGACCTAATGACCAATTATTGGCCCAATAAGTCTATCTCTAACCAAAAAGTCAACTTTGGTCAAAATGGTTAATCCTTAACCTAATGACCAACCCATTTACCCAATAGGTCAACTTTTGACCAATAAAGTCAACTTTGGTCAAAAATGTCAATCCTTGACCCAACGACCAACTCATCAACCCAATAGGTCAACTTTTGACAAAAACATCAGTTTTGGTCAATATAGTCAAGTTTTGACCTAATGACCACCCCAATGAACCTATAGGTTAACTTTTGACCAAAAAGTCAACTTTGGTCAAAATGGTCAATTTCTGACCCAATGACCAACCGATTGACCTAATAAGTCAACTTTTCACTGAAAAGTCAACTTTAGTCAAAATGGTTAATCCTTGCCCAATGACTCAATGGCCCAATAGGTCAACTTTTAACCAAAAAGTCAATTTTGATCAAAATGGTGAATTTTCGACCTAATGACCATGTATTGACCCAATAAGTCAATCTTTGACCAAATTGTAAACTTTGGTTAAAATGGTCAATCCTTGACCCAATGACCAACCCATTGACCCAAAAGGTTAACTTTTGACCAAAAAGTCAACTTTGGTCAAAATGATCAATCCTTGACCCAATGACCAACCCATTGACCCAATAGGTCAACTTTTGACCAAAAGGTCAATTTTGGTCAAAAAAGTCAATTTTTAATATAATGACCAATTATTGCCCCAATAAGTCAATCTGCGACCAAAAGGTCTACTTTAGTGAAAATGGTCAATCCTTGACCCAATGACTGCCTCATTTACCCAATAGGTCAACTTTTGACCAAAAAGTCAACTTTGGTCAAAATGGTCAATCCTTGATCCAATGACCAACCCATTAACCCAATAGGTCAACTTTTGACCAAAAAGTCAACTTTGGTCAAAATGCTAAATCCTTGACGCAATGACTAACCCACTGACCATATAGATCAACTTTTGACCAATAAGTCAATTTTGGTCAAAATCGTCAAAATTTTTTTACCTAATGACCAATTATTGACCCAATAAGCCAATCTCTGACCAAAACGTAAACTTTGGTAAAAATGGTCAAGCCTTACCCAATGACCAACCCATTGACCCAATAGGTCAACTTTTGACCAAAAAGTTAACTTTGGTTAAAATGGTCAACTTCTGACACAATAACCAACCTATTGACCCAAGAGGTCAACTTTTGATCAAAAAGTGAACTTCAGTCAAAATGGTCAATGCTTGACCCAATGACCAACCCATTGACCAATTGGTTAACATTTGACCACAAAATCAAATTTGGTCAAAATAGTCAATTTTTGACCTAATGACCAATTATTGACCCAATAAGTCAACTTGTTCAAAATGGTATATCCTTGACCCCATGACCAACCCGTTGAGCCAATAGGTCAACTTTTGATCAAAAAAGTCAACTTTGGTCAAAATGGTCAATCCGTGATCCAATGACCAACCCATTGACCCAATAGGTCAACTTTTGATCAAAAAGTCAATTTTGGTAAAAATAGTCAATTTTTGACCTGATAACCACCTCCTTGACCTAATTGGTTAACTTAGGTTAAAAAGTTTAATTTCTGACCCAAAGAGTAACCATTGACCCAATAGGTAAACTTTTGACCAAAAAGTCATCTTTGGTCAAAATGATCAATCCTTTACTCAATGAGCAACTCAGTTACCCAATAGGTCGACATTTGACCAAAAAATCAATTTTGGTCAAAATAGTCAATTTTTGACTTAATGACCAATTATTGACCCAATAAGTCAATCTCTCGACCAAAAAGTCAACTTTGGTCAAAATGATCAATTATCGACCTAATGACAACCCATCGACCTAACAGGTAACCTTTTGACCAAAAAAGTTAAGATTGGTCATAATGGTCAGTGTCTGACCCAATGACCAAACCCTTGACTCAAAAGATCAACTTTGGATCAAAAAGTCAATTTTGGTCAAAATGGTCAATTCTTGACGCAATGACCAACCCACTGACCCAATAGATCAACTTTTGACAAAAAAGTCACTTTTTGGTCAAAATAGTCAAATTTTTACCTAATGACTAATTTTTGACCCAATAAGTCAATCTCTGACCAAAACGTGAACTTTAGACCAATGACCAACCCTCGACCCAATATGTGAACTTTTGATCAAAAAGTCAATTTTGGTCGATATAGTCAATTTTTGACCTAATGACCACCCCATTAACTCTATAGGTCAACTTTTGACCAAAAAAGTCAACTTTAGTCAAAATGGTCAAATTTTGACCCGATGACCAACCAGTGGACCCAATAGGTCAGTTTTGAACCAAAAAGTTTACTTTTGGCAAAATAGTTAATCCTTGCCAAAATGACTAACCCACTGACCCAGTAGGACAACTTTTGACCAAAAAGTCAACTTTAGTCAAAATGATCAATCCTTGACAAAATCACCAACCCATTGACCCAATAGGTCAACATTTGACCAAAAAGTCACATTTGGTCAAAATCGTCAATTTTTGACCTATTGACCACCCAATTGATCCAATATGTCAACTTTTGACCAAAAAGCCAACTTTGGTCAAAATGGTCATCTTCTAATACAATGACCAACCCATTGAACGAATATGTCAACTTTTGTCAAAATGGTAAATCCTTGACCCAATGACCAGCCCATTGACCCAATAGGTCAACTTTTAACCAAAAAGTTAATTTGGTCAAATATTTCTATTTTTGACCTAATGAACACCCCATTGAACTAGTAGATCAACTTTTGAGCAAAAAGTCAACTTTGGTTAAAATGGTCAATTTTTGACCGAATGACCAACCAAATGACCCAATAGGTCAAATTTTGGCCAAAAAGTCAACTTTGGTAGAAATGGTCAATAATTGACCCAATAACTAACCCATTGACCCAATAGGTAAACTTTTGACCAAAAAATCAATTTCAGTCAATAATAGTCAATTTTTGACTTAATGACCACCCAGTTGACCTAATAGGTCAACTTTTGACCAAAAGGTCAACCTTAGTAAACAAGGTCAATTTCTGACCCAATGACTAACCCATTAATCCAATAGGTCAACTTTTGACCAAAAAAGTCAACTTTTGTCAAATTGGTCAATCCTTGACCCAATGACCAACCCATTGAGCCAATAAATCAACTTTTGACCAAAAACTCAACTTTGGTGAAAATGGTTAATTTCTGACCTAACGACCACCCCGTTGACCCATTGGGTCAACTTTTGACAAAATATTCAATTTTGGTCAAAATTTTCAATCATTGACATAACGATATACCCATTGACCTAATTGGTCAACTTTTGACAAAAAAGTAAATTTTGGTCAAAATAAATAATTTTTAACCTAAGAACAACCCCATTGACCAAACAAGTCAACTTTTGACCAAAAAGTCAACTTTGGTTAAAATGGTCAATTTCTGACACAATAACCAACCCATTGACCCAAAAGGTCAACTTTTGACCAAAAAGATAACTTTGGTCAAAATGGTCAATCCTAGAACTAACGACTAACCCATTGACTAAATAGGTCAACTTTTGATCAAAAAGTCAATTTTGATCAAAATTGTCAGTCTTTTACCCATTGACCAGAACGTCAACTTTTGACCAAAAAGTCAATTTTGGTCAAAATAGTCAATTGTTGACCTCATGACCACCCCATTGACCCAATAGGTCAACTTTTAACCAGAAAGTCAACTTTGGTCAAAATGATCAATTTCTGACCGAATGCCCACCCCATTGTTCAATGGGTCAACTTTGACCAAAAATTTAATATTGGTCAAAATAGTCAATTATTTACCTAGTGACCAATTATTGACCAAATAAGTCAATCTCTGACCAAAAGGTCAACTTTGGTCAAAATGGTCAATCCTTGCCCCAATGACAAACCAATTGAACCAATAGGTTCACTTTAGACCAAAAAGTCAATTATGGTCAAAATGAACAATCTTTGACCCAATGACCCTATAGATCAACCTTTAACCAAAAAGCAAATTTTGACCTAATGACCACCCAATTTAGCCAATATGTCAACATTGACCAAAAACTTAACTTTCGTCAAAATGGTCTATTTCTGACCCAATAACCAACCCATTGACTTAATAGGTCAATTTTTGACCAAAAAGTCAACTTTGGTCAAAATGGTCAATCCTTGACACAATGACAAACCCATTGACCCAATAGGTCAACTTTTGACCAAAAAGTCAACTATGGTCGAAATGGTCAATCTTTGACCCAATGACCCAGTAGATCAACCTTTGATCAAAAACCAGTTAGATCAAAATATTCAATTTATGACCTAATGATCACCCAATTGACCCAATATGTCAACTTTGACCAAAAAGTTGACTTTGGTCAAAATGGTCAATTTCTGACCCAATGACCAACTCATTGACTCAATAGGTCAACTTTTGACCAAAAAGTCAACTTTGGTAAAAATGGTTAATCTTGACCCAATGACTAACCCATGGACCCAATATGTCAACTTTTGACAGCAAAGTTAATTTTGGTCAAAATAGTCAATTTTTGTCCTATTGACCAATTACTGACCCAATAAGTCAATCTCTTACGAAAAAGTCAACTTAGGTCAAAATAATAAATCATTAACCCAATGACCAACCCTTTGACCCATTAGGTCAACTTTTGACCAAAAAGTCAACTTTGGTCAAAATGGTTAATCCATAACCCAATGACCAGCCCACTGACACAATAGGTTAACTTTCGACCAAAAAATCAATTTTTGTCAAAATAATCAATTTTTGACCTAATGACCATCCCATTGACCCCATAGGTCAACTTTTGATCAACAAGTCAACTTTGGTCGAAATTGTCAATTTCTGACCAAATGACACCCCGTTGACCCAATGAGTCAAATTTTTACCAAAATTTCAATTTTGGTCAAAATAGTCAATTTTTGACCTAATGCCCAATTATTGACCCAATAAGTCAATATCTGACCAAAAAGTCAACTTTGGTCAAAATGGTCAACCAATGACCTAATGACCAATACATTGACCCGATAGGTCAATTTTTGACCAAATGACCAACCAATTCACCCAACTTATCAACTTTAGACCAAAATGTCAACTTTGATTAAAATTGTCAATCCTTGACCCAATGACCAACCCATTGACCGAATAGGTCAACTTCTTACCAAAAAGTCAACTTTGGTCAAAATAATCAATTTTTACCTAATGACCACTCAATTGACTCAATAGGTCAACTTTTGACCAAGAAGTCAATTTTGGTCAAAATGGTTAATTTCTGACCCCATGAACTACCCATTGACCAAATATGTCACCTTTTAACCAAATAGTTAATTTTGTCAAAATGGTCAATCTTTAACCTCATGACAAACTCATTGATCCAATATGTCAACTTTTGACCAAAAAGTCAACTTTGGTTAAAATGGCCAATTTATGACCCAACGACCACTCTATTGACCCAATAGGTCAACTTTTGAGCAAAAATTCAATTTTGGTCAAAATAATCAATTTTTGGTCTAATGACAAATTATTGACCCAATAAGTCAATCTCTGACCAAATAGTTAACTTTGTTCAAAATGGTCAATCCTTGACCCAATGACCAACCCATTGACCCAATAGGTCATCTTTTGACCAAAAAGTCAACATTGGTCAAAATGGGCAATACTTGACCCAATGACCTAATAGGTCAACTTTTGAATAAAAAGTCAATTTTGGTCAAAATAGTCAAATTTTGACCTAATAACGCACTCAACTTTCGTCAAACTGCTCAATTTCCGACCCAATGTCAAACCCATTAATCCAATAGCCAACTTTTGTCCAAAGTGAACATCGGTCGAATGGTCAATTCTCGACCCAATGACCAACCTCATCAATCCAATCGGTCAACTTTTGAACAAAAGTCAATTTTGGTCAAAATAGTAAATTTTTTACCTAATGACCACTAATTGACCCAAGAAGTCTATCTCTGACCAAAAAGTAGACTATTGTCATAATGGTCAATCCTTAACCAAATGACCAACCCTTTGACCCAATAGCTCGAAAAAATGGTGAATCCTTGAGCTAATGATCTACCCATTGACCCAATAGGTCAACTTTTAAACAAAAAGTCAATTTTGGTCAAAATAGTTAATTTTTGACCTAATGACAACCCATCAATCTAATAGGTCAACTTTCGCCAAAAGGTCAACTTTGGACAAATCATGTTAATTTCTCGACCCAACGACGAACACATTAATCCATTAGGTCAACTTTTGTCCAAAAAGTAAATTTCGGTCAAAATGATCAATTAACCCAATGACTAACGCATCAATCTAACAGTCAACTTTTGAAATAAAAGTCAATTTTGGATAAAATAGCCAATTTTTACCTAATGACCAATTATTGACCTCATAAGTCAATTTCTGACCAAAAAGTCAACTTTTGTCATAATGGTCAATCCTTGACCAAATGATTAACCCATTGACCCAATATGTCAACTCTTGACCAAAAAGTCAACTTTGGTTAAAATGGTCAATCCTCAACCCTTTGACAAACCCATTGATCCAAAAGAATAACTTTTGACCAAAAAATCAATTTTGGTCAAAATTGTCAATTTTTGAGCTAATGACCACCTCATTGACCCAATAGGTCAACTTTTAAAAAAAAGTTAAATTTGGTCAAAATGGTTAATTTCTAACACAGTGACCACCCCATTGACTTAATGGATCAATTTTGACCAAAAATTTAATTTTGGTTAAAATAGTCAATTGTTGACCTAATGACCAATTATTGACCCAATAAGTCAATCTCTCACCAAAAAACTAACTTTCGTCAAAATGATCAATCCTCGACCTAATGAATAACCCATTGACCGAATGGTGAACTTTTGACCAAAAAGTCAATTTTGGTCAAAATAGTCAATTTTTGACCTAATGACCAATTGTTGACCTAATAAGTCAATCTCTGACCAAAAAGTCAACTTTGGTCAAAATGGTCAATCATTGACACAATGACCAACCCATTGACCAAATATGTCAACTTTTGACCAAAAAAATAATTTTGGTCAAAATAGTTAATTTTTGACCTAATGACCATCCCATTCACCCAATAGGTCAACTTTTAACCAAAAAGTCAACTTTGGTCAAAATTGTTAATTTCTCACCCAATGACCAAAAAGTCAGCTTTAGTCAAAATGATCAATTCTTGACCCAATAACTAACACATTAACCCATTAGGTCAACTTTTGACCAAAAAGTCAACTTTGGTTAAAAAGGTCAACCCTTGACCTAATGACAAAAATATTGTCCCAAAAGATCAACTTTTGACTAAAAAGTCAACTTTGGTCAAAATGGTCAATTCTTTACCCAATGACCATCCCATTGACCCAACATGTCTTCTTTTTACCAAAAAGTTAATTTTGATCAAAATTGTCAATTTTTGACCTAATAACCACCCCATTAATTTAATTGGACAACTTTTGACCAAAACATCAAGTTCGGTTAAAATGGTCAATTTCTGACCCAATGACAAACCCATTAAACTGACAGGTCAACTTTCAACCCAAAAAGTCAACTATGGTAAGAATGGTCAATCCATAACCCAATGACGAACCCATTGACCCAGTAGGTCCTCTTTTGACAAAAAATTTAATTATGCTCAAAATAGTCAATTTTTGACCTACTGACCAATTATTGAACCAATAAGTCAATCTCTGACCAAAAAGTAACTTTGGTCAAAATGGTAAATCCTTGACCAATGACTAACCCATCAACCCAATCGTCAACTTTCGACCAATAAATCAACTTTGTTCAAAATGGTCAATTCGACCCAATGACCAACCCATTCGACTCGATAGATCAAATCAACTCAAAGTCAATTTTGATCAAAATAGTCAATTTTTGACTGAACGACCATTACATTGACCCAATAGGTCAACTATTGACCAAAAAGTCAACTTTGGTAGATATGGTCAATTTCTGACACAAATACCACACAGTTGAACAATTGGGTCAACTTTTAACCAAAATTTCAATTTTGGTCAAAATAGTTAATTTTTGACCTGATGACCAATTATTGACCTAATAAGTCAATCTCTAACCAAAAAGTCAACTTTGATCAAAATGGCCAATCCTTGATTAATTGATCATTCTATAGGCCAAATTGGTAAACTTTTGACCAAAAAGTCAACTTTGGTCAAAATGGTCAATCATTGACCCAAAGACCCAATAAGACAACTTTTGACTAAAAATTCAATTTCAGTCAAAAAAATCAATTTTTGACCTATTGATCATGCCATTGACCCAAAAAGGTTAACTTTTAACAAAAATTCAACTTTGGTCAAAATGGTCAATTTCTGACCCAATTACCAACCCATTCATCCAATAAGTCAACTTTCGACCAAAACGTCAACTTTAGACCAAAATATCAAATATGGTTAAAATGGTCAATCCTTGACCCAATGACCAACCCATTGACCCAATAGGTCAACTTTTGACCAAAATGTCAACTTTGGTTAAAATGGTTAATTCTTGACGCAATGACCAACCAATTGTCCTAATATGTTAATTTTTGACCAAAAAGTCAACTTTAGTCAAAATGGTCAATCCTTGAATCCATGACTTGCCCTTTGATCCAATGGGTCTTCTTCTAACCGAAAATTTAATTTCGGTCAAAATAGTCAATTTTTTACCTAATGACCACCCAATGGGTCAACTTTTGACCAAAAAGTCAACTTTGGTTAAAATGGAAAATTTCTGACTCAATAATCAACCCATTGACCTAATGGTCAACATATAACCAAGAAGTCAACTTTGGTCAAAATGATCAATCCTTGACCCAATGACAAACTCATTGACCCAATAAGTCAACTTTTGACCAAAAAGTCGATTTTTTTCAAAATAGTCAAATTTTGACCAATGACCAATTATGCCCAATAAGTTAATCTCTTACCAAATAGTTAATTTTTAATTTAATGACCATCACATTGACCCAATAAGTCATCTTTTGACCTAAAAGTCAACTTTGGTCGAAATGCTAAATTCTCGACCCAATGATCGCCTCGTTCACTGGTCAAATGTTTCGAATTCAAAAATTCAATTTTTTTAAAATAGCCAATTTTGAGACCTAATGACCAATTATCAATCTAATAAGTCAATCTCCGACAAAAAAGTCAACTTTGCAAAAATGGTAAATCTTTGACCTAATAACCAACCCATCGACCTAATCAGTCAACTTTCGACTAAAAAGTTAAGTTTGGTCAAAATGGACAATTTTTGACCCAATGACCAAACCCCTGACCCAACAGGTCAACTTTTAACTAAAAAGTCAACTTTGGTCAAAATGGTTAATTTCTGACACAATGCCCACCCCATTGATCCAGTAGGTCAACTTCTGTCCAAAAATTTAATGTTGGTCAATATAATCAAATTTTGACCTAATGACCAATTATTGACCCAATAAGTCAATCTCTGACCAAAAAGTCAAATTTGGTCAAAATGGTCAAACCTTGATCCAATGACCTACCGATTGGCAAAATAGGTAAGCTTTTGACCAAAAAACCAACTTTGGTCAAAATGATCAATCCTTGACCAAATGACTCAATTGGTTAACTTTTGACCAAAAAGTCAATTTCGGTCAAATAAATTAATATCTGACCTAATGACCACCTATCAATCTACAAAGGTTAACTTTGAATCGAAAGTCAACTTTGGCCAAAATGGTCAATTTTTGATATAATGACTAACACATTGATCCAATAGATAAACTTTTGACCAAAAAGTCAACTTTGGTGAAAATGAACAATCTTTGACCGAATGACCAACCCATTGACCCAATAGGTCAACTTTTGACCAAAAAGTCAACTTTGTTCAAAATGGTCAATCCATGACCCAATGACCAAACAATTGACTCAATACTCCAACTTTTAACAAAAAAGTCAACTTTAGTCAAATGGTTAATCCTTGAACCAATGACATATCCATTCACCCAATCGGTCGAGTTTTGACTAAAAAGTAATTTTTGGTCAAATAGTAATTTTTAACCTAATGATCACCCATTGACCCAACAGGTCAACATTTGACTAAAAAGATGTCTTTGGTTAAATGACTAATTTCTGACCTTATGACAAACCTCTTGACCTAATGGTCAAATTTTCACAAAAAAGTCAACTTTGATCGAAATGATCACTCCTTGACCCAATGACCAACCCATTGACCCAATAGGTCTTCTTTTGACTAATAAGTCAATTTTGGTCAAAATGGTCAACCTTTGGCCTAATGACCAACAAATTGACCCTATATGTCAACTTTTGACCAAAAAGTTAATTTTGGTCAAATTGGTCAATCCTTGACCCAATGACCAATCCATTGACCCAAAAAGTCAATATTTGACCAAAAAGTCAAGTTTGGTCAAAATGGTCAATTTCTGACCCAATGAACAACTCATCGACCAAATAGGTCATTTATTTACCAAAAAGTCATCTTAGGTTAAAATGGTCAATTTCTGACACAATGACCACCCATTAACTCCATGAGTCAACTTTTGACCAAAAATTCAATTTTGGTCAAAATAATCAATTTTTGACCAAATAACTAATTTTGACCCCAATAAGTCAACTTTGACCAAAAAGTCAAGTTTGGTCAAAATGATCAATCCTCGACCCAATAAGTCGAATTTTGACCAAAAAGTCAACTTTAGTCAACATGGTCAATCCTTGACCCAATGACGAACCCATCGATCCAATAGATCAACTTTCGACAAAAAGTAACATTTGGTAAAAATACTCAATTGTTGACGTAATGACCACCCAATCGATCCAAGAGTTTCCAACTTTGGACCAAAATCAACTTTGGTCAAAATGGTAAATTCTCGACCCAATGACCAACCCATCGAATCTAATAGGTCAACGTTTAACAAAAAAGTCAATTTTATCAAAATTTTTAATTTTCGACCTAATCAACACCCCATTGAACCAATAGATCAACTTTTGAGAAAAAAGTTAACTTTGGTTAAAATGGTTAATTTTTGACCAAATAACCAACCCATTGACTCAATAGGTCAAATTTTGACCAAAAAGTTAACTTTAGTTAAAATGGTCAATCATTGACCCAATGACAAACTCATTGACCTGATAGGTAAACTTTTGACCAAAAAGTCAATTTTGGTCAATAACAGTCAATTTTTCACTTCATGACCACCCAATAGGTTAACTTTTGACAAAAAAGTCAACTTTGGACAAAATGGTAAATTTCTGACTTAAAGACAAACCCATTGATCCAATAGGTTAACATTTGAACAAAATGTCAACTTTTGTCAAATTAGTCAATCCATGACCCAATGACCAACCCACTGACCCAAGAAATCAACCTTTGCCCAAAAAGACAACTTTAGCTAAAATGGTTAATTTTTGACTAAATGACCACCCCGTTGCCCATTGGGTCAACTTTTGACCAAAAATTTAATTTTGGAGAAAATTTTTAATCATTAACACAATGACATACACATTGACCCAATTGGTTAACTTTTAACAAAAAAGTAAATTTTGGTCAAAATAATCAACCTTTAATCTAACAACAACCCCATTGACCAAACAGGTCAACTTTTGACCAAAAAGTCAACTTTAGTTAAAATGGTCAATTTCTGACCCAATAACCAACCTATTGACCCATTTTGTCAACTTTTGAGCAAAAAGACAACTCTGGTCAAAATGTTCAATCCTTCATCTAATGACCAACCCATTGACTAAATAAGTCAACTTTTGTCCAAAAAGTTAATTTTGATCAAAATGGTCAATCCTTTACCTAATGACCATCACATTAACCAATCGGTCAAGTTTTAACCAAAAAGTCAATTTTTTTCAAAATAGTCAATTTTTGACCTCATGACCACCCCATTGACCCATTAGGTCAACTTTTGACTAAAAAGTCAACTTTGGTCAAAATGGTTTATTTCTTACCCAATGACCACTCCCATGGACCCAATGAGTCAACTTTGACCAAAAATTCAATTTTGGTCAAAATAGTCATTTTTTGACTTAATGACCAATTATTGACCAAATAAGTCAATGTCTGACCAAAAAGTCAACTTTGGCTAAAATGGTCAATCCTTGATGCAATGGCCAACCCATTGACCCAATAGGTCAACTTTTGACCAAAAAGTCAATTATGGTCAAAATGGTCAATCTTTGACCCAATGACCCAATAGATCAATCTTTGACCAAAAAGCAATTTGGTCAAAATAGTCAATTTTTGACCTAATGATCACCCAATTGACCCAATTGTCAACTTTGACCAAAAAGCCGACTTTGGTCAAAATGGTCAATTTATGACCCAATGACCAACCTATCGACTCAATAGACTCTACTTTTGACCAAAAAGACAACTTTGGTCAAAATGGTTAATCCTTGACCCAATCGACTAACCTGATTGACCCAAAATGTCAACTTTTACCAAAAAGTCAATTTTGCTAAAATTGTCAATTTTTGTCCTACTAACAAATTATCAATCCAATAAGTCAATCTCTTACGAATAAGTCAACTTTGGTCAAATTAGAAAATCCTTGATCCAATGACCAACCCATTGATCCAATCGGTCAACTTTTGACCAAAAAATCAAATTTGGTCAAAATGATTAATCCTTGACCCAATGACCAACCCATTGACCTAAAAGGTCAACTTTTGACAAAAAATTTAATTTTGGTCAAAATAATCAATTTTTGACCTAATGACCATCCCATTGACCCAATTGGTCAAATTTTGACCAAAAAGATAACCTTGGATGAAATTATCGATTTCTGACCCAATGACCACTCCGTTGACCCAATGGGTCAATATTTGACCAAAAATTTAATTTTAGTCAAAATAATCAATTTTTGACCTAATGACCAATTATTGACCCAATAAGTCTATCTGACCAAAAAGTCAACTTTGTTCAAAATGGTCAATCAATGACCTAATGACCAACACATTGACTCAATAGGTCAACTTTTGGCTAAAAAAGTTAAGTTTGGTGAAAATGGTCAGTTTCTGTCCCCATGACCAAACCCTTGACTCAATTGGTAAATTTTTGACCAAAAAATCAACTTTGGTCAAAATCATTAATTTCTGAACCAATGACCCAATAAGTCAACTTTTGATCAAAAATTTAATTTTGGTCAGAATAATCAATTTTTGACATAATGACCAATTATTGATCCAATAAGTTAATATCTGACAAAAAAGTCAACTTTAGTCAAAATGGTCAATCCTTGACCTAATACGTCAACCCTTGGACCCAATAAGTCAACTTTTGACCAAAAGGTTAACTTTTGACCAAAAAGTTAACTTTGGACAAAATGGTTAATCCTTGACACAATGACTGAATAGGTCAAGTTTTGACAAAAATGTCTTTTTTTGTCAAAATAGGCAATTTTTTACCTAATTTCCACCCATTGACCCAAGAAGTCAATCTCTGACAAAAAAGTCAACTTTGGTCAAAATGGTTAATCGTTGACCCAAATGACCAACCCATTGACGCAATTGGTGAGCTTTAAAACAAAAAGTCAACTTTTGTCAAAATTGTCAATCCTTGACCCAACGACCAACTCATTGACCCAGTAGGTCAACTTTTGTTCAAAAAGTCAATTTTGGTCAATATAGTCAAGTTTTGACCTAATGATCACCCCCATTGACCCAATATGTTAACTTTCGACCAAAAAGTCAACTTTGGTCAAAATAGTAAATTTCTGACCAAATAACCAACCCATTGACTATATAG
Organism: Papilionanthe hookeriana x Papilionanthe teres; assembly: GCA_022702705.1. Classification (NCBI taxonomy): domain Eukaryota; kingdom Viridiplantae; phylum Streptophyta; class Magnoliopsida; order Asparagales; family Orchidaceae; genus Papilionanthe; species Papilionanthe hookeriana x Papilionanthe teres. The sequence continues at coordinate 92,035,050 of CM040428.1, read as the reverse complement.
GTCAATAATTGCCCAAAAAGTCAATTTTTTATCAAAATAACTAATTTTTGACCTAATGGCCAGTTATTGACACAATAAGTCAATCTCTGACCAAAAAGTCAACCTTGGTCAAAATGGTCAATCCTTCACCTATTGACCAACCCATTGACCCAATATGTCAACTTTTAACCAAAAAGTCAACTTTGGTCAAAATGGTAAATCCTTGACTCAATGACATACCCTATAACTTAATAAATCAACTTTTGACCAAATGTCAATTTTGGTTAAAAAAATAAATTTTTTAACTAATGGCCAATTATTAACCCAATAAACCAATCTCTGATCGAAACGTTAACTTTAGCCAAAATGGTCAAACCATGACCCAATGACCAAACCATTGACCCAATAGGTCAATTTTTGACCAAAAAGTTAACTTTGGTCAAAATGGTCAATCCTTGACCCAATGACCAACCCATTGACCAAATTGGTTAACTTTTGATCAAAAAGTCAGTTTTGGTCAAAATAGTTAATTTCTGATACAATCACCACCTCATTGACCCAATGGGTCTACTTTTGACAAAAAAGTCAACTATCAAACTGTTCAATCCTTCACACTATGACCAATTCATTAACCATATAGGTCAACGTTTAACAAAAAAAGTCAACTTTGGTCAAAATGGTTAATCGTAGACCCTTTGAGCCAATAGGACAACTTTTGACAAAAAAAATCAATTTTGGTCAAAATAGTCAATTTTTGCCCTAATGACCAATTGATCCAATAGGTCAACTTTTGACCAAAAAGTTAACTTTGGTCAAAATGGTCAATTTTTGAACCAATGACCAACCAATTGACCTAATAGGTCAACTTTTAATCAAAAAATCAACTTTGGTCAAAATGGTCAAAGCTTGACCCAATGACTAACACATTGACCCAATAGGCCAATTTTTGACCAAAAAGTCAACTTTGGTAAAAATGGTCAATCCTTGACCCAATGACCAACACGTTGACCCAATAAGTAAACATTTGACCAAAAACTAAACTTTCGTCAAAATGGTCAATCCTTGATCCAATGACCAATCCATTGGCCAAATAGCTTAACTTTTGACCAAAAAGTCAATTTTGGTCAAAATGGTCAATTTCTGACCCAATGACCAGCTCATTTACACAATGGGTCTACTTTTAACCAAAAATTCAATTTTGGTCAAAATAGTCAATCGTTGACCCTGTGACGAATTCATTGACTATGTCGGTCAACTTTAGACAAAAAAGTCAACTTTGGTCAAAATGGTCAATCCTTGGCCCTATGACCAATTCATTTACCCTGTAGACTAACTTTTGACCAAAAAGTCAACTGTGGTCAAAATGGTCAATCGTTGAACCAATGAGCCAACAAGTCAAGTTTTGACAAAAAAGTCAATTTTGGTCAAAATAGTTAATTTTTTACCTAATGATTAATTGACCCAAAAGGACAACATTTGACCAAAAAGTTAACTTTGGTCAAAATGGTTAATTTTTGACCCAATGACCAATTGACCTAATAGCTCAACTTTTAACTAAAATGTCAACTTTGGTCAAAATTGTCAATCCTTGACCCAATGACCAACACATTGACCCAATAGGTCAAATTTTGACAAAAACGTAAATTTTGGTCAAAATAATCAATCTTTGACGTAATTTCCACCCATTGACCCAATAGGTAAATTTTGACCAAAAAGTCAAGTTATATCAAAATGGTCAGTTCAATCTAATGACTAACCCATCGAATCCAATGAGCCAACTTCGACCAAAAATTCAATTTTTCATCAAAATAATCAATTTTAACCTAATGACTAATTCATGACCCAAGAGTCAATCTCTCGACCAAAAAGACAACTTTGGTCAAAAAATGTCTATACTCGATTCCAAAGACCAACTCGATTGACAAAATAGATCAACATTTGACCAAAAAGTCAACTTTGGTCATATGGTCAATCCTTGAACTAGTTACCCAATAGGTCAACTTTTGACCAAAAAATTAATTTTTGTCAAAATAGTCAATTTTTGACCTAATGACCACCCCATTGACAAAAAAATTCAACTTTTGACCAAAAAGTCAACTTTGGGCAAAATGACCAATTTATGACCCAATGACCAACCCATTGATCCAGTCGGTCAACTTTTGACCAAAAAATCAACTTTGGTCAAAATGGGCAATCCTTGTTCTATTGACGAACCCATTGATGCAATCTGTTAACTTTTGAACAAATGGTCAACTTTGGTCAAAATGGTCAATCCTTGACCCAATGACCAACCAAATGACCCAAAAGGTCAACTTTTGACCAAAATGTCAACTTTGGTCAGAATGGACAATCTTTGAAACAATGGTATACACATTAACTTAATAGATCAACTTTCAACCAAAAAGTCAATTTTGGTCAAAATAGTCAATTTTGGTCAAAATAGTCAATTTTAACCTAATGACCATCCATTGACCCAATTGGTCAATTGTTGATGAAAAAGTCAACTTTGGTTAAAAATGGTCAATTTTTGACCTAATGACAAACCCATTGACCTAATAGGTCAAATTTTGACAAAACATCAACTTGGGTCAAAATGTTAGTCAAAATGATAAATCCTTGACTCAATGATGATTTTCAACCAAAAATCAACTTTGTCAAAATGGTCAATTTTCTACCTAAAGACCATTTATTGACCGAATATGTCAATCTCTAACCAAAATGTAATCTTTGGTGAAAATAGTCAATCCTTGACCAAATGACCAAGTAGGTCAACTTTTGACCAAAAAGTCAACTTTGGTCAAAATGAACAATCTTTGGCCCAAAAACCAACTCATTGACCCAATAGGTCAACTTTTGACCAAAACATCAATTTTCGTAAAAAAAAAGTCAATTTCGACATAATGACAATTATTGATCCAATAAGTGAATCTGTGACCAAAAGTCTACTTTGGTCAAAATGATCAATCCTTGACCCAATGACCACCTCATCAATCTAACAGTCAACTTTTAACCAAAATGTCAAGTTTGGTCAAAATGGTCAATCCTCGACCTAATGACCAACTCATCGATCTAACAGTCAACTTTCGACCAAAAAGTCAACTTTGGTCAAAATGCTCAATCCTTGACTAATGACCAACGCATTGACCTAACAGGTCAACTTTCGACAAAAAAGTCAATTTTGGTCACAATAGTCAATTTTTGACCTAATAACCATCCCAGTGACCCGGTAGGTATACTTTTGTCAAAAAGGTCAATTTTTGACCCAATTACCACTCCATTGACCCAATGGGTCAACTTTTGCCAAAAAGTCAATTTTGGTCGATATAGTCAATTTTTGACCTAATGACCACCCAATTGACGCAATAGGTGAACTTTTGACCAAAAAGTCACCTTTGGTCGAAATTTTCACTTTTTGACCCAATGACAACCCCAATAATGCAACAGTCGACTTTCGACAAAAAGTCAACTTCGGTCAAAATGGTCAATTCTTAACCAAATGACCAACTAATCGAATCTAATAAGGTCAACTTTTGAATAAAAAGTCAATTTTGGTCAAAATAGCTAATTTTTCACCTAATGAACAATTATTGACCCAATATGTCAAACTCTAACCAAAAAGTCAACTTTGGTCATAATGACCAATCCTTGACCCGATGACCAACACATTAGCCCAATAAGTCAACTTTTGACCAAAAAGTAAACTTTAGTCAAAATGGTAAATCCTTGATGTAATGACCAACCCACTGATCCAGGAGATCAACTTCTAGCTAAAAAGTCAATTTTGGTCAAAATTGTCAAATTTCAACCTAAAGGCTGATTATTGATCCAATAAGCCAATATCTGACCAAAACGTCAACTTTGGTCATAATGTGTCAATCGTCGATCCAATGACCAACCCATCGAGCCAACAGTCAACTTCAAACCGTAAAGTCAACTTTGGTCAAAATGGTCAATGTTTGACCCAATGACCAACCAATTGACCCAATATGTCAACTTTTGACCAAAAAGTCAATTTAGGTCGATATAATCAATTTTTAACCTAATGACCACCCTATTGACCCAATAGTCAACATTTGGCCAAAAAGTCAACTTTGGTCAAAATGGTCATATTTTGACACAATGTCCAACCCATTGACCCAATAGATCAGTTTTTGACCAAAAACTTAACTTTGGTCAAAATGGTCAATCCTTGACACAATGACAAACCCATTGACCCAGTAGGTCAACTTTGGTCAAAATGGTCAATCCTTGACCCAATGACCAACCCATTCACCCTATAGTCAACTTTCGAACAAAAAATCAACTTTGGTCAAGATGGTTCATCCTCGACCCGATGACCAACACATCGACCTAATAGAAGCTTTGACCAAAATTCAATTTTAGTCATAATAGTCAATTTTCGAACAATTGACCACCCCATCGACCGAATAGTCAAATTTTGACCAAAAGTCAAATTTGGTTAAATTTGTCACTTTTCGACCCAATGACCAACCCGTTGACCCAATAGGTCAACTTTCGACCAAAACGTCAACTTCGGTTAAAATAATAAATCCTCGACACAATGACCAACCCATTGAACTAATTGGTCAACCTTCGACCAAAAAATCAATTTTGGTCAAAATAATCAATTTTCGACCTAATGACCAATTATCGACGTAATAAGTCATTATCTGACCAAAAAGTCAACTTGTTTAAAATGGTATAGGCTTGACTCCATGACTAACCCATTGACCTAAAAGGTCAACTTTTGACCAGAAGTCAACTTTGGTCAAAATGGTCAATCCTTAACCCAATGACCAACCGATGACCCATCTGGTCAACTTTTGACAAAAAATTCAATTTTAGTCAAAATAGTCAATTTTTGACCAAATTTCCACCTCATCGACCCAATATGTCAACTTTGGTTTAAATGTTCAATTTCTGACCCAACGACTAAGACTTTGATGAAATAGTCAATCCTTGACCCAATGACCAATTAGGTCAACTTTTGACCAAAAAATCAACTTTGGTCAAAATGATCAATCGTTAACTCAATGACCAACTGATTAACCCAACAGGTCAACTTTTAACCAAAAAGTCAATTTTGGTCAAAATAGTCAATTTTTGACCTAAATGGCCAACCCATTGACCCAATAGGTCAATTTTTTACTAATAAGTCAACTTTGGTCAAAATGATCAATTTATGACACAATGACCACCCCATTGACCCAATGGACCAATTTTTGACCAAAAATTCAGTTTTGTTCAAAATACTTAATTTTTGACCTAATGAAAAATTAATGACCTAAAAAGTCAATCTTTGATCAAAAAGTCAACTTTGACCAAAATGGTCAATCTTTAACCCAATGATCAACCCATTGACCCAATAGGTCACTTTTGACCAAAAAGTTAACTTTGGTAAAAAATGTTAATCCTTGACCCAACGACCAGCCCATTGACCCAGTTGGTCGACTTTTTGACCAAAAAAATCAATTTTGGTTAATCTAGTTAAGTTTTGACCTAATGACCACCCCATTGAAGCAATTGTCAAACTGGTCAATCGCTAACCCAATGACCTAATATGTCAAGTTTTAACCAAGAAGTCAACTTTAGTCAAAATGGTTAATTCTTGACCCAATGAAACTTTTGACCAAAAAGTTAATTTTGGTCAAAAATGTCAATTTTCAGTTTAATGACCATTTATTGACCCAATAAGTCAATCTTTGACCCAATGACCAACCCATTGATCTAACAGGAGGTCATTAGGTCAAAAAAAAAAAACTTTGGTTAAAATAGACAATCCTTGACCCAATGACCAACCCATTGATCTAATAGGTCAAATTTTAACCAAAGTCAATTTTGGTAGAAATAGTTAATATTTGTTGTAATGACCACCTGTTGAACTAATAAGTCAACTTGGCACTAAAAGGTCAATTTGGTTCAAAAAGTCAATTTCGACATAATGACGAATTATCGAATTCAACAAGTTAACATGTGACCAAAAAGTCTACTTTGTCAAAATGTTCAATCTTCGACTCAATGACCAATTCTATTAACCTAATAGCTCAACTTTTGACCAAAAAGTCAATGATCAAAATGGTCAATCTCGACCTAAAGACCAACTCATCGACCCACAGTCAACTTTCGACCAAAAAGTCAACTTCGTCAAATGTTCAATCTCGAATCTAACGATCAACACACTGACCAACAGTCAACTTTTAACCAAAATGCCAATTTTGGTCAAAAAAGTCAATTTTTGATCTAATGACCAATTCTATCGTAATCTAAAGTCAATCCGACTAAAAAATCAACTATGGTCAAAATGGTCAATTTCTAACCTAATGACCAACCCATTGATCCAATCTACCAACTTTTCGACCAAAAATCGTTTTGGTCAAAATACTATATTTTTGATCTAATAACCAATTATCTAATCTAATAAGTCCATCTCTAAGAAAAGTCAACTTCGTCAAAATGGTCAATTCTTAACCTAATGACTAACTGATTTACCCAGTAGGTCAACTTTTCACCAATAAAGATAACTTTCGTAAAAAATGTCAATCCTTAACCAATAACCAACCCATTGACCCAATAGGCAGAAATTTGACAAAACGAATTGGTCAATATAGTAAAGTTTTAACCAAATGACTACCCCATCAATCCCATAGTGAACTTTCGACCAAAAAGTCAACTTTTGTCAAAATGGTCAATTTTCGACCTAATGACCAACCCAATGACATAATAGGTCAACTTTGACTAAAAAGTCAATTTTGGTCAAAATGGTTAATCCTCACCACCTAATAATCTAATGACTCAATAAAGTTTTAACTTTTCAACAAAAAATAATTTTCGTCAAAATTAATTTCTCGACCCAATGACCAACCCATCGATCCAATCATTGACCACCAAAAAGTCTATTTTGGTCAAAATAGTCAATTTTTGACCTAATGACCAATTATTGTTCCAATAAGTTTATCTATAACCAGTAAGCTACTTTGGTCAAAATGGTCAATTCTTAACCTAATGACCAACACATTTACCTAATAGTCAACTTTTTACCAATAAAGTCAACTACAAAACAATCAATCTAACAACTAACCCATCAACCCAATAGGTCAACTTTTGACCAAAACATCAATTTTGGTCAATATAAATAAGTCAATTAATGACCACCTGATCAACTTATGCTAACTTTTCGATCAAAAAGTCAACTTGGTCGAATGGTCAATTTCGACCTAATAACCAACCAATTGACCTACTGTGTCAACTTTCGACTGAAAAGTCAACTTTAGTCAAAATGGTTAATCCTTTCGACCCAATGACTTAATGACCAATAAGGTAACTTTTAACCAAAGTCAATTTTGGTCTAAATTAAGGAATTTGACTCCAATGACCATGTATTTACCCACTACCAATCTCCGACCAAAATGTAAACTTTGGTCAAAATGGTTAACTTCGACTAATGACCAACCCATTGACCCAAAAGGCTAATTTTCGACCAAAAAGTCAACTTTGGTCAAAATGATCAATCCTCGACCCAATGACCAACCCATCGGGACCCAAAAGGTTAACTTTCGATCAAAAAGACAACTTTGGTCAAAATGATCAATTCCATCAATGATCAACCGGACACCAATAGGTCAACTTTCGACCATAAGGTCAATTTTACTAAAAAGTCAATTTTCGATATAATGGCCAATCATGTCCTAATAATAATAATATGCGACTGTATGGTCTACTGGTGAAAATGGTCAATCCTTCACCCAATGACTACCTCATTGACCAATAGGTCAACTTTCGACCAAAGCCAACTTTGGTCAAAATGGTCAACTTTCGACCCAATGACCAACCCATTAACCCAATAAGTCAACTTTCGACCAAAAAAGTCACTTTGGTCAAAATGCTAAATCCTCGACGCAATGACCAACCCACTTACCCTATAGATCAACTTCGACCAAAAAGTCAATTTTGGTCAAAATCGTCAAATTTTTTGACCTTATGATCGCTATCGAATCTAACAAGCCAATCTCACTGTTAAAACGTAAACTTCGTCAAAATTGTCAATCCATAACCCAATGACCAACCCATTGACCCAACAGTCACCACGAAAAAGTCAACTTTGGTTAAAATGGTCAACTTCGATAATAAATGAACAACCTATTCACCCACAGTCAACTTTGATCAAAAGTCAACCTCGTCAAAAAGGTCATCGGTTGATCCAATGACCAACTCATCGGTCTAATCGATAACTTCGATAAAATCAATTTTAGTCAAAATAATCAATTTTCGAGCATAATGACCAATTATCAATCTAATAAGTCAATTTCTCGACCTAAAAGTCAACTTGTTCAAAATGGTATATCCTCACCCCATGACCAACCCATCGACCTAATAAAGTCAACTTTTGATCTAAAGTCAACTTTGGTCAAAATAGTCAATTTTCACCTAATTACCACCTCCTTTGCCAAATAGGTCAACTTAGGTTAAAAAGATCAATTTCCTCAATCTAACGAGTAAATCCATCGACTGATAGCTAACTTTTCGGTTCAAAAAGTCAACTTTTGTCAAAATGATCAATCCTTTACTCAATGAGCAACTCATTTGATCTAATAGTCACATTTGATCCGTGTCAAATTTCGTCAAAATAGTCAACTTTGATCTAATGACCAATTATCGACCCAATAAGTCAATCTCCGACCAAAAAATCAACTTTGATTAAAATGGTCAATTATCAATCTAATGACAACTCCATTTAATCGGTCAGTCAACTTTTCACCGTAAAAGTCAAGATCGTCATAATGGTTATGTCCAATCTAAATGACCAAACCTTGATCAATAGATCAACTTCGATCAAATGTCAATTTCGTCAAAATGACACCTCACGCAATGACCAACCCATCGACTCCAATAGATCAACTTTTGCTCAAAGACAATTTTGGTCAAAATACCCAAATTTTAACCTAATGATCAATTTTTGATCTAATAAGCCAATCTCTGACTAAAACGTCAACTTTGGTCAAAATGGTCAAATCTCGACCCAATGAACAAGCAATCGAACCAATAGGTCAACTTGTGACCAAAAAGTCAACTTTAGTCAAAATGGTCAATCCTGTGACCTACGACCAACCTGGGGACCCAATATGCGAACTTTCGATCAAAAAGTCAATTTGTCGATATAGTCAATTTTCGACCTAACGACCACCTCATTAACCCTATACATCAACTTTCGACCAAAAAGTCAACTTTAGTCAAAATGGACATATTCCCGAATTCGATGACCAACCCTCGACCCAACAGTCCGTTTTCGACCAAAATGTTCACTTTCGACAAAATAGTTAATCCTTATCGCAATGACTGAATCCCATTAACCTGCAGAGGGTCAACTTCGACAAAAAAGTCAACTTCGTCAAAATGGTCGACTCCTTAACAAAATCACAAACCATTTCACCCAACAGTCAACATTCGACCAAAAAGTCACATTTGGTCAAAATAGTCAATTTTTAACCTATCGACCACCTAATGATCAAATATGTCAACTTTCGACCAAAAAGCCAACTTTCGGGTCAAAATGGTTAACTTCTAACACAATGACCAACCCATCAACCAATATGTCAACTTTTGTCAAAATGGTAAATCCTCGACCCAATGACCAACCCAACGACCTAATCGTCAACTTTTAACCAAAAAAATCAATTTGGTCAAATATTTCTATTTGACGAATGATCACCCCATTGAACTAAAAGAGATCAACTTTTGAGCAAAAAGTCAACTTCGCTAAAATGGTTAATTTTTGATCGAATGACCAACCCATCGACCAAATAGGTTAAATTTCGACCGCAAAAGTCAACTTTATAATGACGAATCATCGACCCAATGACTAACCCATCGAACCCAACAGTAACCACCAAAAATCAATTTCGGTCAATAATAGTAAATTTTCGACTTAATGACCACCCAAGTGACCCAATAGTCAACTTTTAACCAAAAGTAAACTTTGGTAAACAAGGTTAATTTCTCGACCCAATGACCAACCCATTGATCCACAGTCAACTTCGACCAAAAGTCAACTTTTGTCAAATTGGTCAATCCGACCCAATGACCAACCCATCGACCCAATAAATTAACTTTTGACCAAAAAGTCAACTTGGTGAAAATGGTTAATTTCTCGACCTAACGTACCACCCCGTCAATCTATCAACTTTTGACAAAAAAATTTAATTTTGGTCAAAATTTTCAATCATCGATAACGACATACCCATGACCTTAATCGTCAACTTTTGACAAAAGTAAATTTTGGTCAAAATAATCAATTTTTAACTCAAGAACAACCCCATCGACCAAACAAGCTAACTTTTGACCAAAAGTCAACTTTGGTTAAAATGGTCAATTTCTCGACACAATAACTAACCCATTGACCCAATAGGTCAACTTTTAACCAAAAGATAACTTTGGTCAAAATGGTTAATCCTCGAATCTAACGACTAACCCATCGACTCAACAAGTCAACATTCGAGCAAAAGATAATTTTGTTCAAATGCATACCTTACACATCGAATTAAAGCAATAACCACCAAAATCAATTTTGGTCAAAATAGTTAATTTTTGACCTCATGACCACCCCATCAATCTAACAGTCAACATTCGACTCCGTAAATTTAACTTTGGTAAAAATGGTCAATTTCCGACACAATGACCACCCCATTATTCAGTGGGTCAACTTAGACCAAAAATTTAATTTTGGTTAAAATAAGCAATTATTGACCAAATAAGTCAATCTCTGACCAAATAAGTCAATCTCCGACCAAAGTCAACTTTGGGTCAAAATGGTCAACTCGACCCAATGACAAACCCATCGAACAAAAAGTCAACTATGATCAAAATGAACAATCTTCGAATTCCAATGACCCTATCGATCAACCTTTCGAACAAAAACAAATTTTGACCTAATGACCACCCAATTTATCCAATATGTCAACTTTGACTTAAAAGTTGACTTTGGTCAAAATGGTCTATTTCTATCCCAATGACCAACCCATCGACTCATAAGGTCAACTTTTGACCAAAAAGTCAACTTTGGTAAAAATTGTCAATCCTTGACGCAATGACCAACCTATTGACCCAATAGGTCAACTTTTGACATAAAAGTCAACCATGGTCGAAATGGTCAATGTTTGACCCAATGACGACCCAATATATCAACCTTTGATCAAAAAACCAGTTAGATCAAAATATTCAACATCTAACTGAATGATCACCCAATCGAATCTAACATGTCAACTTCACCAAAAAGTCGATTCTGTCAAAATGGTCAATTCTCCGACCGAATGACCAACCCATTGACTCAATAAGTCAACTTCGACCAAAAAGTCAACTTCGTCAAAATGGTTAATTCGACCTAATGATTCAACCATCGAATTCAAACATGTCAACTTTTAACAAGAATGTCAATTTTGGTCAAAATAGTCAATTCGTCCTACCGACTCGCCATCGACCCAATAAATCAAACTCTTACGAAAAAGTCAACTTTGGTCAAAATAATCAATCCTTAGCCCAATGACCAACCCTTTGACCCAATAGGTCAACTTTTGATCAAAAGGTCAACTTTGGTCAAAATTGTTAATCAATAACCCAATGACCAACCCATTGACCAAATTGGTTAACTTTGGACCAAAATTCAACTTATGTCAAAATAATCAATTTTTAACCTAATGACCATCACATTGACCCAATAGGTCAACTTTTGATCAAAAAGTTAATTTTTGTCAAAATTGTCAATTTCTGACCAAATGATCACCCCGTTGACCCAATGAGTCAAATTTTGACCAAAAATTCAATTTTGGTCAAAATAGTCAATTTTTGACCTAATGACCAATTATTGACCCAATAAGTCAATATCCGACCAAAAAGTCAACTTTTGTCAAAATGGTCAACCAATGACCTAATGACCATACATTAACCAATAAAATAATTTTCGACCAAATGACCAACCAATCGAATCTAACTCATTAACTTTAGACCAAAATGTCAACTTGATCAAAATGCATAACTTCGACCCAATGACTAACCCATCAATCGAATAGGTCAACTTCTTACCAAAAGTCAACTTCTGTCAAAATAATCAATTTTTACCTAATGACCACTCAATTACTCATTAGGTCAACTTTTCGACCAAGAAGTCAACTTTGGTCAAAATGTCAATTCTCGACCCCATGAACTACCCATGTGACTCCAATATGTCACCTTTACCAAATAGTTAAATTTTGTCAAAATGGTCAACTCGACCCAATGACCAACCCATCGATCCACTCACAACTTTCGACCAAAAAGTCAACTTTGGTTAAATGGCCAATTTATGACCCAATGACCACTCCATCAATCTAATAAGTCAACCAGCAAAAATTCAATTTCACCAAATAGTCAATTTTTGGCCTAATGATAAATTATTGACCCAATAAGTCAATCTCCGACTAAATAAGCTTAATTGTGGCCCAGCCAGTCAATCCTCACCCAACGACCAACCCATCAATCTAACAGTCATCTGACTAAAAAGCAACATTTGCCAAAATGGTCAATGTCAATCTAATGACCTAATAGGTTAACTTTTGAATAAAAAGTCAATTTTGGTCAAAATAGTCAATTTTTGACCTAATAACAACCCAACTTTAATAAACCGTTCAATTTCGACCCAATGCCAAACCCTTTAATCCAATAAAATAACTGGCCCAAAAAGTGAACACGTCAGTAATACCACCTCAATTCAATAACTAAACTCATCGACCCACCCGTCAACTTTTGAACAAAAGCCATTTTCGTCAAAATAAGAATTTCGACCTAATGACCACTAATCGACCCAAGAAGTTTCATCTCCGACCAAAACGTGCACTATGGTCATAATGGTCAATCCGACCAAATGACCAACCCTTTCGACCCAATAGCTCAACTTTCACCAAAAAGTCAACTTTTTTAAAAATTTAATAACTTCGAGCGAATGACCAACCCATCAATCTAATAGGTCAACTTTCGAATTAAAGTCAACTTCTGACAAATAACCAATTTCCGACCCAATGACAAACACATTAATCCATAGTCAACTCGACTAAAAAGTAAATTCTCTGGGTCAAAATGATCAATTAACCCAATGACCAACGCATTGACCCACCGTCAACTTTTCGAAATAAAAGTCAATTTTGGATAAAATAGCCAATTAATGACCAATTATCGACCTCATAAGTCAATTTCTGACCAAAAAGTCAACTTTTGTCATAATGGTCAATCCTCGACCAAACGACTAACCCATCGAATTCAACATGTCAACTCTCGACCAAAAAGTTTACTTCGTTAAAATGGTCAATCCTTAACCCATCGACAAACCCATCGATTCAAAAGGATAACTTCGACCAAAAGTCAATTTTACCAAAATTATCAATTTTCGACCTAATGACCACCTCATCGACTCAATAGACCAACTTTTTAAAAAAGTTAAATTTGGTCAAAATGGTTAATTTCGACACAAGGATTCACCCCATTGACTCAATGGATCAATTTTTCAATTAAAAATTAAATTTTAAGTTAAAATAAATAATTGTCGTAATCTAATAACCAATTATCGAATTCCAATAAGTCAATCTCTCACCAAAAACTAACTTTCGTCAAAATGATCAATCCTCGACCTAATGAATAACCTATCGATCGAATGTAGAACTTTCGACCAAAAAGTCAATTTTGCAAAAAATACCAATTTTCGATCTAATGACCAATTGTCACCTAATAAGTCAATCTCTCGACCAAAAAGTCAACTTTGGTCAAAATGGTAAATCTTCGACCTAATGACCATCCCATCGACCTAACAGTCAATTTCGACCAAAAAGTCAACTTCTACCAAAATTGTTAATTTCTCACCCAATGACCAAAAAGCCGCCTTTAGTCAAAATGATCAATTTCGACCCAATAACTAACACATTAACCCATTAAAGTCAACTTTCGACCAAAAAGTCAACTTTCAAGTTAAAAAGGTCAACCTCGACCTAATGACAAACTATATCGTCCCAAAATCAACTTTTGACTAAAAAGTCAATTTTGGTTAAAATAACAATTCTTACCTAATGACCACCCCATTACCTAATGTGAACTTTTCGACAAAGTCAAGTTTGGTCAAAATTAAGGAATTGATCCAATGACCTACCCATCGACCCAATATGTCAACTTCGATACAAAGTTAACTTTGGTCAAAATGGTCAATCTCTCGACATAATGACCACCTAATTAACCCAATGGGTCAACTTTGACCAAAATTTAAATCGGGTCAAATAATCAATTTTCGAATCGAATGACCAATTATCGACACAATAAGTCAATCTCTGACCAAAAGTCAACTTCAATAAAAATGGTCAATATTCGCCCAATGACTAACCCATTGTCCCAATAAAGTCAACTTTCGACCAAAAGTCAACTTGGTCAAAATGGTCAATCCTTTACCCAATGACCATCCCATCGACCCAACATGTCTTTTTCGCTTTCAAAAAGTTAACTTTGATCAAAATTGTCAATTCTTGACCTAATAACCACCCCATTAACCCACTGACAATAACTTTTGACTAAAACATCAAGTTCGATTAAAATGGTCAACAATCGGTTCCAATAACAAACCCATTAAATCGATGTGTCAACTATGGTAAAATTGGTCAATCTATAACCCAATGACGAACACATTCACCCAAAGAGTCCTCTTTGACAAAAATTCAATTTTGGACAAAATAAGCCAATTTTTGACCTACTAACCAATTATCGACCCAATAAGTCAATCTCTCCGACCAAAAAGTAACTTCTGTCAAACGGTAAATCCTCGACCAACGACTAACTCATCGACCCACCGGGTCAACTTTCGACCAATAAATCAACTTTCGTTCAAAATGGCCATTCAACGACCCAATGACCAACCCATCGACACGATCAAATCGACCAAAAAGTCAATTTGATCAAAATAGTCAATTTTTGACCGAACGACCATCCCATCGACCCAACAGTCAACTATCGACCAAAAAGTCAAATTTGGTCGAAATGGTCAATTTTCGACACAAATACCACACTTGAACGACCGGGTCAACTTTTAACCAAAATTTCAAATTTGGTCAAAATAGTTAATTTTTGACCCGATGACCAATTATTGACCTAATAAGTCAATCTCTAACCAAAAAGTCAACTTCGTCAGCCTACTTCAACTCGATCAATTCACCAACCGATGTGATCAATTAGTAAAACTTCGACTCAAAAAAGTCAACTTTGGTCAAAATGGTCAATCATCGACCCAATGACCCACAGACAACTTTCGACAAAATTCAATTTCAAATAGAAAAATCAATTTTCGACCTATTAATCATGTCATTGACCCAAAAGGTTAACTTTTAACAAAAAGTCAACTTAGGTCAATTTCCTCGACCCAATTACCTACCCATTCATCTAATAAGTCAACTTTCGACCAAAAGTCAACTTCTTAAAATTGTAAAATCAAATATGCATAAAATGGTCAATCCTCAACCTAATGACTAACCCATTAACCCACAAATTTCAATCCTTAAACACCAAAATGTCAACTTTGGTCAAAATGGCGAATTCGACGAAATGACCAACCAATTGTCCCAATATGTTAATTTTTGACCAAAAGGTCAACTTTAGTCAAAATGGTCAACTTCGAATCCATGACTGGCCTATCGATCCAATGACTACTTCTAACCAAAAATTTAATTTCACTAAAATAGTCAATTTTTTACCCATCGACCACGTAATGGTCAACCACCAAAAAGTCAACTTTTGGTTAAAATGGACAATTTCTAACTCAATAATCAACCCATCGACCAATGGTCAAAATTCTAACCAAGAAGTCAACTTCTGGGTCAAAATTATCAACTTCGACCCAATGACAAACCCATTGACCCAATAGCTCAAATATTGACTAAAAAGTCAATTTTTATCAAAATACCAAATTTCGACCAATGACCAATTATTGCCCAATAAGTTAATCTCTTACAAAATAGTTAATTTTTAATTTATCACCCATCACATCAATTCAATGCTCATCTTTTCGACCAAAAAGTCAACTTTGGTCAAAATGCTAAATTTGACCCAATGATCTGCCTCCGTTGACCCATTAACACCACTTAAAATTCAATTTAAAATAGTCAATTTTAGACCTAACGACCAATTATTGACCCAATAAGTCAATTCGACAAAAAGTCAACTTTGGTCAAAATGGAAAATCTTTTCCCCACACAACCCATCGACCTAACAGTCAACTTCGACTAAAAAGTTAAGTTTTGTCAAATGGACAATTTCAATCAATGACTAAACCCCCGACCCAACAAGACAACTTTTAACTAAAAAGTTAACTTTGGTCAAAATGGTCAATTTCGACACAATGCCCACCGCATCGATCCAACAGTCAACTTTTGTGCAAAAATTCAATTTTGTTCAATATCATCAAATTTTGACCTAATGACCAATTATTGACCTAATGTTTTGACCACTCAAAGTCAATTCTATCAAATTTACTAAACTCGACCCAATCTAATCTACCGTATCGTCAACAGTAAGCTTTCGACTAAAAAGCCAACTTTACCAAACGATCAATCCCCGACCCAATGACTAACAAAGTTAACCTTGGACTAAAAAGTCAATTTCGTCAAAAAAATCAATTTTTCACCTAATGACCACCCATCGACCCAAAGGTCAACTTTCGACCGAAGTCAACTTTGGTCAAAATGATCAATTCTCCGACCCAATGACCAACCCATTCAATAGGATAAACTTCTGACCAAAAGGCCAACTTTGGTCAAATTGGTCAATCTTCGACCGAATGACCACCCATTGACCCAATCGGTCAACTTTTCTAAAAAAACTCAACTTTGTTCAAAATGGTCAATCCATGACCCAATGACCTAACAATTGACTCAATACGCCAACTTTTAACCAAAAAGTCAACTTTAGTCAAATGGTTAATCCTTGAACCAATGACATACCCATTCACCCAATCGGTCGAGTTTTGACTAAAAAGTCATTTTTGGTCAAATAGTAATTTTTAACCTAATGATCATCCACTAACCCAACAGGTCAACTTTTGACTAAAAAGACAACTTTAGTTAAATGACTAATTTCTGACCTTATGACAAACCTCTTGACCTAATGGTCAAATTTTCACAAAAAAGTCAACTTTGATCAAAATGATCACTCCCTGACCCAATGACCAACCCGTTGACCCAATAGGTTATCTTTTGACTAATTAGTCAATTTTGGTCAAAATGGTCAACCTTTAGCCTAATGACCAACAAATTGACCCTATATGTCAACTTTTGACCAAAAAGTCAATTTTTGTCAAATTGGTCAATCCTTGACCCAATGACCAATCCATTGACCCAAAAAGTCAATATTTGACCAAAAAATCAAGTTTGGTCAAAATGGTTAATTTATGACCCAATGAACAACCCATCAACCCAATAGGTCATTTATTTACCAAAAAATCAGCTTTGGTTAAAATGGTCAATTTCTGACACAATGACCACCACATTAACTCCATGAGTCAATTTTTGACCAAAAATTTAATTTTGGTCAAAATAATTAATTTTTGACCAAATGACTAATTTTGATCCAATAAGTCAACTCTGACCAAAAAGTCAAGTTTGGTCAAAATGATCAATCCTTGACCCAATAAGTCAAATTTTGACCAAAAAGTCAACTTTAGTCAAAATGGTCAATCCTTGACCCAATGATCGAACCCATCGATCTAATGAGTCAACTTTTGACAAAAAAGTAACATTTGGTAAAAATAGTCAATTGTTGATGTAATGACCACCCAATTGATCTAGTAGCTCAACTTTGGACCAAAAAATCAGCTTTGGTCAAAATGGTAAATCCTTGACCCAATGACCAACCCATTGACCCAATAGGTCAACGTTTAACAAAAAAGTCAATTTTATCAAAATTTTTAATTTTTGACCTAATCAACACCCCATTGAACCAATAGATCAACTTTCGAGAAAAAGTTAACTTTGGTTAAAATGGTCAATTTTGACCAAATAACTAACCAATTGATCTAATAGGTCAAATTTCGACCAAAAAGTTAACTTTAGTCAAAATGGGAATCATCGATCTAATGACTAACCTATTGACTCGATAGGTAAACATTTGACCAAAAAGTCAATTTTGGTTAATAATAATCAATTTTTCACTTAATGACCACCCAATAAGTCAACTTTCGACCAAAAAGTCAACTTTAGCACAAAATGGTGAATTTCGACTTAAAGATAAACCCATTGATCCAATAGGTTAACATTTGAACAAAAGTCAACTTTTGTCAAATTAGTCAATCCATGACCCAATGACCAACCCATCGACCCAAGAAATCATCCTTTGCCCAAAAAGACAACTTTGGCTAAAATGGTTAATTTCTGACCAAATGGCCACCCCGTTGCCCATTGGGTCAACTTTTGACCAAAAATTTAATTTTGGAGAAAATTTTTAATCATTAACACAATGACATACACATTGACCCTATTGGTTAACTTTTGACAAAAAAAGTAAATTTTGGTCAAAATAATCAACCTTTAATCTAACAACAACCCCATTGACCAAACAGGTCAACTTTTGACCAAAAAATCAACTTTAGTTAAAATGGTCAATTTCTGACCCAATAACCAACCCATTGACCCATTAGGTCAACTTTTGAGCAAAAAGACAACTTTGGTCAAAATGTTCAATCCTTGATCTAATGACCAACCCATTGACTAAATAGGTCAACTTTTGACCAAAAAGTTAATTTTGATCAAAATGGTCAATCCTTTACCTAGTAACCAACCCATTAACCAATAGGTCAAGTTTTAACCAAAAAGTCAATTTTTTTCAAAATAGTCAATTTTTGACCTCATGACCACCCCATTGACCCAATAGGTCAACTTTTGACCAAAAAGTCAACTTTGGTCAAAATGGTTTATTTCTTACCCAATGACCACTCCCATGGACCCAATGGGTCAACTTTGATCAAAAATTCAATTTTGGTCAAAATAGTCATTTTTTGACTTAATGACCAATTGTTGACTAAATAAGTCAATCTCTGACCAAAAAGTCAACTTTGGCTAAAATGGTCAATCCTTGACGCAATGGCTAACCCATTGACCCAATAGGTCAACTTTTGACCAAAAAGTGAACTATGGTCAAAATGGTCAATCTTTGACCCAATGACCCAATAGATCAATCTTTGACCAAAAAATAAATTATTGACCCAATAAGTCAATCTCTGACCAAATAGTTAACTTTGTTCAAAATGGTCAATCCTTGACCCAATGACCAACCCATTGACCCAATAGGTCATCTTTTGACCAAAAAGCAACATTGGTCAAAATGGTCAATGCTTGACCCAATGACCTAATAGGTTAACTTTTGAATAAAAAGTCAATTTTGGTCAAAATAGTCAATTTTTGACCTAATAACAACCCAACTTTGGTCAAACTGTTCAATTTCTGACCCAATGTCAAACCCTTTAATCCAATAGGCCAACTTTTGTCCAAAAAGTGAACATTGGTCATAATGATCAATTCTTGACCCAATAACCAACTCATTGACCCAATCGGTCAACTTTTGAACAAAAAGCCATTTTTGGTCAAAATAGTAAATTTTTGACCTAATGACCACTAATTGACCCAAGAAGTCTATCTCTGACCAAAACGTAGACTATGGTCATAATGGTCAATCCTTGACCAAATGACCAACCCTTTGACCCAATAGCTCAACTTTTGACCAAAAAGTCAACTTTGGAAAAAATGGTCAATCCTTGAGCTAATGACCAACCCATTGACCCAATAGGTCAACTTTTGACCAAAAAGTCAACTTTGGACAAAATGTTCAATTTCTGACCCAATGACAAACACATTAATCCATTAGGTCAACTTTTGACTAAAAAGTAAATTTTGGTCAAAATGATCAATTAACCCAATGACCAACGCATTGACCCAATTGGTCAACTTTTGAAATAAAAGTCAATTTTGGATAAAATAGCCAATTAATGACCAATTATTGACCTCATAAGTCAATTTCTGACCAAAAAGTCAACTTTTGTCATAATGGTCAATCCTTGACCAAATGACTAACCCATTGACCCAATATGTCAACTCTTGACCAAAAAGTTTACTTTGGTTAAAATGGTCAATCCTTAACCCATTGACAAACCCATTGATCCAAAAGGATAACTTTTGACCAAAAAGTCAATTTTGGTCAAAATTATCAATTTTTGACCTAATGACCACCTCATTGACCCAATAGATCAACTTTTTTAAAAAAAGTTAAATTTGGTCAAAATGGTTAATTTCTGACACAGTGACCACCCCATTGACTCAATGGATCAATTTTTGACCAAAAATTAAATTTTGGTTAAAATAGTCAATTGTTGACCTAATAACCAATTATTGACCCAATAAGTCAATCTCTCACCAAAAAACTAACTTTCGTCAAAATGATCAATCCTCGACCTAATGAATAACCTATTGACCGAATGGTGAACTTTTGACCAAAAAGTCAATTTTGGTAAAAATAGTCAATTTTTGATCTAATGACCAATTGTTGACCTAATAAGTCAATCTCTGACCAAAAAGTCAACTTTGGTCAAAATGGTAAATCTTTGACCTAATGACCATCCCATTGACCCAATAGGTCAATTTTTGACCAAAAAGTCAACTTTGGCCAAAATTGTTAATTTCTCACCCAATGACCAAAAAGTCAGCTTTAGTCAAAATGATCAATTCTTGACCCAATAACTAACACATTAACCCATTAGGTCAACTTTTGACCAAAAAGTCAACTTTGGTTAAAAAGGTCAACCCTTGACCTAATGACAAACTTATTGTCCCAAAAAATCAACTTTTGACTAAAAAGTCAATTTTGGTTAAAATAGTCAATTTTTTACCTAATGACCACCCCATTACCTAATAGGTGAACTTTTGACAAAAAAGTCAAGTTTGGTCAAAATGGTGAATTTCTGATCCAATGACCTACCCATTGACCCAATATGTCAACTTTTGACAAAAAGTTAACTTTGGTCAAAATGGTCAATTTCTGACATAATGACCACCTAATTAACCCAATGGGTCAACTTTTGACCAAAAATTTAAATTGGGTCAAATAATCAATTTTTGACCGAATGACCAATTATTGACACAATAAGTCAATCTCTGACCAAAAGTCAACTTTAGTCAAAATGGTCAATATTTGGCCCAATGACTAACCCATTGTCCCAATAGGTCAACTTTTGACCAAAAAGTCAACTTTGGTCAAAATGGTCAATCCTTTACCCAATGACCATCCCATTGACCCAACATGTCTTCTTTTTGCCAAAAAGTTAACTTTGATCAAAATTGTCAATTTTTGACCTAATAACCACCCCATTAACCCAATTGGACAACTTTTGACCAAAACATCAAGTTCGATTAAAATGGTCAATGTCTGACCCAATAACAAACCCATTAAACTGACAGGTCAACTATGGTAAAATTGGTCAATCTATAACCCAATGACGAACACATTCACCCAGTAGGTCCTCTTTTGACAAAAAATTCAATTTTGGACAAAATAGTCAATTTTTGACCTACTAACCAATTATTGACCCAATAAGTCAATCTCTGACCAAAAAGTAACTTTGGTCAAAATGGTAAATCCTTGACCAATGACTAACTCATTGACCCAATTGGTCAACTTTTGACCAATAAATCAACTTTGTTCAAAATGGTCAATTCTTGACCCAATGACCAACCCATTGACACGGTAGATCAAATTGACCAAAAAGTCAATTTTGATCAAAATAGTCAATTTTTGACCGAACGACCATCCCATTGACCCAATAGGTCAACTATTGACCAAAAAGTCAAATTTGGTCGAAATGGTCAATTTTTGACACAAATACCACACTGTTGAACGACTGGGTCAACTTTTAACCAAAATTTCAAATTTGGTCAAAATAGTTAATTTTTGACCTGATGACCAATTATTGACCTAATAAGTCAATCTCTAACCAAAAAGTCAACTTTGGTCAAAATGGCCAATCCTTGATCAATTGACCAACCGATAGACCAAATTAGTAAACTTTTGACCAAAAAGTCAACTTTGGTCAAAATGGTCAATCATTGACCCAATGACCCAATAGGACAACTTTTGACAAAAAATTCAATTTCAGTAAAAAAATCAATTTTTGACCTATTAATCATGTCATTGACCCAAAAGGTTAACTTTTAACAAAAAGTCAACTTAGGTCAATTTCTGACCCAATTACCTACCCATTCATCCAATAAGTCAACTTTCGACCAAAAAGTCAACTTTAGACCAAAAAATCAAATATGGTTAAAATGGTCAATCCTTGACCCAATGACCAACCCATTAACCCAATAGCTCAACTTTTGACCAAAATGTCAACTTTGGTCAAAATGGTTAATTCTTGACGAAATGACCAACCAATTGTCCCAATATGTTAATTTTTGACCAAAAGGTCAACTTTAGTCAAAATGGTCAATCCTTGAATCCATGACTTGCCCATTGATCCAATGGGACTACTTCTAACCAAAAATTTAATTTCAGTCAAAATAGTCAATTTTTTACCTAATGACCACGTAATGGGTCAACTTTTGACCAAAAAGTCAACTTTGGTTAAAATGGACAATTTCTAACTCAATAATCAACCCATTGACCTAATGGTCAAAATTTAACCAAGAAGTCAACTTTGGTCAAAATTATCAATCCTTGACCCAATGACAAACCCATTGACCCAATAGCTCAAATATTGACTAAAAAGTCAATTTTTATCAAAATAGTCAAATTTTGACCAATGACCAATTATTGCCCAATAAGTTAATCTCTTACAAAATAGTTAATTTTTAATTTATTGACCATCACATTGACCCAATAAGTCATCTTTTGACCAAAAAGTCAACTTTGGTCAAAATGCTAAATTTCTGACCCAATGACCGCCCCGTTGACCCATTGGGTCAACTTTTGACTAAAAATTCAATTTTATTTAAAATAGTCAATTTTAGACCTAACGACCAATTATTGACCCAATAAGTCAATCTTTGACAAAAAAGTCAACTTTGGTCAAAATGGAAAATCTTTGACCTAATAACCAACCCATTGACCTAATAGGTCAACTTTTGACTAAAAAGTTAAGTTTTGTCAAAATGGACAATTTTTGACCCAATGACCAAACCCCTGACCCAACAGGACAACTTTTAACTAAAAAGTCAACTTTGGTCAAAATGGTCAATTTCTGACACAATGCCCACCGCATTGATCCAATAGGTCAACTTTTGTGCAAAAATTCAATTTTGGTCAATATCATCAAATTTTGACCTAATGACCAATTATTGACCCAATAAGTCAATCTTTGACCAAAAAGTCAAATTTGGTCAAAATGGTCAAACCTTGACCCAATGACCTACCGATTGGCCAAATAGGTAAGCTTTTGACTAAAAAGCCAACTTTAGTCAAAACGATCAATCCTTGACCCAATGACTCAACAGGTTAACCTTTGACCAAAAAGTCAATTTCGGTCAAAAAAATCAATTTTTCACCTAATGACCACCCATTGACCCAAAAGGTCAACTTTTGACCGAAAGTCAACTTTGGTCAAAATGATCAATTTCTGACCCAATGACCAACCCATTTATCCAATAGATAAACTTTTGACCAAAAAGTCAACTTTGGTGAAAATGGTCAATCTTTGACCGAATGACCAACCCATTGACCCAATAAATCAACTTTTGACCAAAAAGTCAACTTTGTTCAAAATGGTCAATCCATGACCCAATGACCTAACAATTGACTCAATACGCCAACTTTTAACCAAAAAGTCAACTTTAGTCAAATGGTTAATCCTTGAACCAATGACATACCCATTCACCCAATCGGTCGAGTTTTGACTAAAAAGTCATTTTTGGTCAAATAGTAATTTTTAACCTAATGATCATCCACTAACCCAACAGGTCAACTTTTGATTAAAAAGACAACTTTAGTTAAATGACTAATTTCGACCTTATGACAAACCTCTTGACCTAATGGTCGAATTTTCACAAAAAAGTCAACTTTGATCAAAATGATCACTCCCTGACCCAATGACCAACCCGTTGACCCAATAGGTTATCTTTTGACTAATTAGTCAATTTTGGTCAAAATGGTCAACCTTTAGCCTAATGACCAACAAATTGACCCTATATGTCAACTTTTGACCAAAAAGTCAATTTTTGTCAAATTGGTCAATCCTTGACCCAATGACCAATCCATTGACCCAAAAAGTCAATATTTGACCAAAAAATCAAGTTTGGTCAAAATGGTTAATTTATGACCCAATGAACAACCCATCAACCCGATAGGTCATTTATTTACCAAAAAATCAGCTTTGGTTAAAATGGTCAATTTCTGACACAATGACCACCACATTAACTCCATGAGTCAATTTTTGACCAAAAATTTAATTTTGGTCAAAATAATTAATTTTTGACCAAATGACTAATTTTGACCCAATAAGTCAACTTTGACCAAAAAGTCAAGTTTGGTCAAAATGATCAATCCTTGACCCAATAAGTCAAATTTTGACCAAAAAGTCAACTTTAGTCAACATGGTCAATCCTTGACCCAATGACGAACCCATTGACCCAATAGGTCAACTTTTGACAAAAAAGTAACATTTGGTAAAAATAGTCAATTGTTGATGTAATGACCACCCAATTGATCTAGTAGCTCAACTTTGGACCAAAAAGTCAGTTTTGGTCAAAATGGTAAATCCTTGACCCAATGACCAACCCATTGACCCAATAGGTCAACTTTTAACAAAAAAGTTAATTTGATCAAAATTTTTAATTTTTGACCTAATCAACACCCCATTGAACCAATAGATCAACTTTTGAGAAAAAAGTTAACTTTGGTTAAAATGGTCAATTTTTGACCAAATAACCAACCAATTGACCCAATAGGTCAAATTTTGACCAAAAAGTTAACTTTAGTCAAAATGGGAATCATTGACCCAATGACTAACCTATTGACCTGATAGGTAAACATTTGACCAAAAAGTCAATTTTGGTTAATAATAATCAATTTTTCACTTAATGACCACCCAATAGGTCAACTTTTGACCAAAAAGTCAACTTTAGACAAAATGGTGAATTTCTGATTTAAAGATAAACCCATTGATCCAATAGGTTAACATTTGAACAAAAAGTCAACTTTTGTCAAATTAGTCAATCCATGACCCAATGACCAACCCATTGACCCAAGAAATCATCCTTTGCCCAAAAAGACAACTTTGGCTAAAATGGTTAATTTCTGACCAAATGGCCACCCCGTTGCCCATTGGGTCAACTTTTGACCAAAAATTTAATTTTGGAGAAAATTTTTAATCATTAACACAATGACATACACATTGACTTTATTGGTTAACTTTTGACAAAAAAAGTAAATTTTGGTCAAAATAATCAACCTTTAATCTAACAACAACCCCATTGACCAAACAGGTCAACTTTTGACCAAAAAATCAACTTTAGTTAAAATGGTCAATTTCTGACCCAATAACCAACCCATTGACCCATTAGGTCAACTTTTGAGCAAAAAGACAACTTTGGTCAAAATGTTCAATCCTTGATCTAATGACCAACCCATTGACTAAATAGGTCAACTTTTGACCAAAAAGTTAATTTTGATCAAAATGGTCAATCCTTTACCTAGTAACCAACCCATTAACCAATAGGTCAAGTTTTAACCAAAAAGTCAATTTTTTTCAAAATAGTCAATTTTTGACCTCATGACCACCCCATTGACCTAATAGTCAACTTTTGACCAAAAAGTCAACTTTGGTCAAAATGGTTTATTTCTTACCCAATGACCACTCCCATGGACCCAATGGGTCAACTTTGATCAAAAATTCAATTTTGGTCAAAATAGTCATTTTTTGACTTAATGACCAATTATTGACCAAATAAGTCAATCTCTGACCAAAAAGTTAACTTTGGCTAAAATGGTCAATCCTTGATGCAATGGCTAACCCATTGACCCAATAGGTCAACTTTTGACCAAAAAGTGAACTATGGTCAAAATGGTCAATCTTTGACCCAATGACCCAATAGATCAATCTTTGACCAAAAAATAATTTGGTCAAAATAGTCAATTTTTGACCTAATAATCACCCAATTGACCTAAAATGTCAACTTTAACCAAAAAGCCGACTTTGGTCAAAATGGTCAATTTATGACCCAATGACCAACCCATTGACTCAATAGGTCAACTTTTGACCAAAAAGACAACTTTAGTCAAAATGGTTAATCCTTGATCCAATGACCAACCCGTTGACCCAAAATGTCAACTTTTACCAAAAAGTCAATTTTGGTTAAAATTGTCAATTTTTGTCCTACTAACCAATTATTGACCCAATAAGTCAATCTCTTACGAATAAGTCAACTTTGGTCAAATTAGAAAATCCTTGATCCTATGACCAACCCAATGATCCAATCGGTCAACTTTTGACCAAAAAAATCAAATTTGGTCAAAATGGTTAATCCTTGACCTAATGACCAACCAATTGACCTAAATAGTCAACTTTTGACAAAAAATTTAATTTTGGTCAAAATAATCAATTTTTAACCTAATGACCATCCCATTGACCCAATAGGTCAAATTTTGACCAAAAAGTTAACCTTGGATGAAATTATCAATTTCTGACCCAATGACCACTCCGTTGACCCAATGGGTCAATATTTGACCAAAAATTTAATTTTGGTTAAAATAATCAATTTTTGACCTAATGACCAATTATTAACCCAATAAGTCTATCTGACCAAAAAGTCAACTTTGTTCAAAATGGTCAATCAATGACCTAATGACCAATACATTGACTCAATAGGTCAACTTTTGGCTAAAAAAATCAAGTTTGGTGAAAATGGTCAGTTTCTGTCCCCATGACCAAACCCTTAACTTAATTGGTAAATTTTTGACCAAAAAATCAACTTTGGTCAAAATCGTTAATTTCTGAACCAATGACCCAATAAGTCAACTTTTGATCAAAAATTCAATTTTGGTCAGAATAATCAATTTTTGACATAATGACCAATTATTGATCCAATAAGTTAATCTATGACAAAAAAGTCAACTTTAGTCAAAATGGTCAATCCTTGACCCAATACGTCAACCCTTGGACCAAATAAGTCAACTTTTGACCAAA
The DNA here is from genome assembly GCA_022702705.1 of Papilionanthe hookeriana x Papilionanthe teres. Taxonomy (NCBI): domain Eukaryota; kingdom Viridiplantae; phylum Streptophyta; class Magnoliopsida; order Asparagales; family Orchidaceae; genus Papilionanthe; species Papilionanthe hookeriana x Papilionanthe teres. The sequence goes on along the minus strand of CM040428.1, from coordinate 92,007,863 downwards.
AGGTTAACTTTTGACCAAAAAGTCAACTTTGGACAAAATGATTAATCCATGACACAATGACTGAATAGGTCAAGTTTTGACAAAAATGTCTGTTATTGTCAAAATAGTCAATTTTTTACCTAATTTCCACCCATTGACCCAATAAGTCAATCTCTGACAAAAAAGTCAACTTTGGTCAAAATGGTCAATCGTTGACCCAAATGACCAACCCATTGACGCAATTGGTGAGCTTTTAAACAAAAAGTCAACTTTTGTCAAAACTGTCAATCCTTGACCCAACGACCAACTCATTGACCCAGTAGGTCAACTTTTGTTCAAAAAGTTAATTTTGGTCAATATAGTCAAGTTTTGACCTAATGACCACCCCCATTGACCCAATATGTTAACTTTCGACCAAAAAGCCAACTTTGGTCAAAATAGTAAATTTTTGACCAAATAACCAACCCATTGACTATATAGGTCAATATTTGCCCAAAAAGTCAATTTTTGGTCAAAATAACTAATTTTTGACCTAATGGCCAGTTATTGACACAATAATTCAATCTCTGACCAAAAAGTCAACCTTGCTCATAATGGTCAATCCTTGACCCATTGACCCAATATGTCAACTTTTAACCAAAAAGTCAACTTTGGTCAAAATGGTAAATCCTTGACTCAATGACATACCCTATAACTCAATAGATCAACTTTCGACCAAATGTCAATTTTGGTTAAAAAAGTAAATTTTTTAACAAATGGCCAATTGTTGACCCAATAAACCAATCTCTGATCGAAACGTTAACTTTAGCCAAAATGGTCAAACCAAGACCCAATGACCAAACCATTGACCCAATAGGTCAATTTTTGACCAAAAAGTCAACTTTGGTCAAAATGGTCAATCCTTGACCCAATGACCAACCCATTGACCAAATAGGTTAACTTTTGATCAAAAAGTCAGTTTTGGTCAAAATAGTTAATTTCTGATACAATCACCACCTCATCGATCTAATGGGTCTACTTTTGACAAAAAAGTCAACTATCAAGCTGTTCAATCCTTCACACTAGGACCAATTCATTAACCATATAGGTCAACGTTTAACAAAAAAGTCAACTTTGGTCAAAATGGTTAATCGTAGACCCATTGAGCCAATAGGACAACTTTTGACAAAAAAAATCAATTTTGGTCAAAATAATCAATTTTTGCCCTAATGACTAATTGATCCAATAGGTTAACTTTTGACCAAAAAGTTAACTTTGGTCAAAATGATCAATTTTTGACCCAATAACCAACCAATTAACCTAATAGGTCAACTTTTAATCAAAAAATCAACTTTGGTCAAATGGTCAAACCTTGACCCAATGACCGACACCTTGACCCAATAGGTTAACTTTTGACCAAAAAGTCAACTTTGGTAAAAATGATCAATCCTTGACCCAATGACCAACACGTTGACCCAATAAGTTAACATTTGACCAAAAACTAAACTTTCGTCAAAATGGTCAATCCTTGATCCAATGACCAATCCATTGGCCAAATAGGTTAACTTTTGACCAAAAAGTCAATTTTCGTCAAAATGGTCAATTTCTGACCCAATGACCAGCTCATTTACACAATGGGTCTACTTTTAACCAATGACCAACCCATTGACCCAATAGGTCAAATTTTGACAAAAACGTAAATTTTGGTCAAAATAATCAATCTTTGACGTAATTTCCACCCATTGACCCAATAGGTAAATTTTGACCAAAAAGTCAAGTTATGTCAAAATGGTCAGTTTCTGACCCAATGACCAACCCATTGACCCAATGGGCCAACTTTTGACCAAAAATTCAATTTTTTTCAAAATAATCAATTTTAACCTAATGACCAATTCATGACCCAGTAAGTCAATCTCTGACCAAAAAGACAACTTTGGTCTAAAATGTCTATACTTGACCCAAAGACCAACTGATTGACAAAATAGATCAACATTTGACCAAAAAGTCAACTTTGGTCAATATAGTCAATCATTGAACTAGTTAACCAATAGGTCAACTTTTGACCAAAAATTAATTTTTGTCAAAATAGTCAATTTTTTACCTAATGACCACCCCATTGACAAAAAAATTCAACTTTTGACCAAAAAGTCAACTTTGGGCAAAACGGCCAATTTATGACCCAATGACCAACCCATTGATCCAGTCGGTCAACTTTTGACCAAAAAATCAACTTTGGTTAAAATGGTCAATCCTTGTTCTACTGACGAACCCATTGATGCAATCCGTTAACTTTCGAACAAAAAGTCAACTTTGGTCAAAATGGTCAATCCTTGACACAATGACCAACCAAATGACCCAAAAGGTCAACTTTTGACCAAAATGTCAACTTTGGTCAAAATGGTCAATCTTTGAAACAATGGTATACACATTAACCTAATAGATCAACTTTCAACTAAAAAGTCAATTTTGGTCAAAATAGTCAATTTTTAACCTAATGACCACCCATTGACCCAATTGGTCAACTTTTGACGAAAAAGTCAACTTTGGTTAAAAATGGTCAATTTCTGACCTAATGACAAACCCATTGACCTAATAGGTCAAATTTTGACAAAACATCAACTTGGGTCAAAATGTTGGTCAAAATGATAAAATTTTGACCTAATGACGATTTTCAACCAAAAATCAACTTTGTCAAAATGGTCAATTTTCAACCTAAAGACCATTTATTGACCGAATATGTCAATCTCTAACCAAAATGTAACCTTTGGTGAAAATAGTCAATCCTTAACCAAATGACCAAATAGGTCAACTTTTGACCAAAAAGTCAACTTTGGTCAAAATGATCAATCTTTGGCCCAATAACCAACTCATTGACCCAATAGGTCAACTTTTGACCAAAACTTCAATTTTGGTAAACAAAAGTCAATTTCGACATAATGACCAATTATTGATCCAATAAGTGAATCTGTGACCAAAAAGTCTACTTTGGTCAAAATGGTCAATCCTTGACCTAATGACCACCTCATTGACCCAATAGGTCAACATTTGACTAAAAAGTCAACGTTGGTCAAAATGGTTAATCCTTGACCTAATGACCAACTCATTGACCCAATAGGTCAACTTTTGACCAAAAAGTCAACTTTGGTCAAAATGCTCAATCCTTGACTAATGACCAACCCATTGACCTAACAGGTCAACTTTCGAATAAAAAGTCAATTTTGGTCACAATAGTCAATTTTTGACCTAATAACCATCCCAGTGACCCAGTAGGTATACTTTCGTCGAAAAGGTCAATTTCTGACCCAATGACCACCCCATTGACCCAATGGGTCAACTTTGGACCAAAAAGTCAATTTTGGTTGATATAGTCAATTTTTGACTTAATGACCACCCAATTGACCCAATAGGTGAACTTTTGACCAAAAAGTCACCTTTGGTTGAAATTTTCACTTTTTGGCCCAATGACAACCCCAATAATGCAATAGGTCGACTTTTGACAAAAAAGTCAACTTTGGTCAAAATGGTCAATTCTTGACCAAATGACCAACTAATTGACCCAATAGGTCAACTTTTGAATAAAAAGTCAATTTTGGTCAAAATAGCTAATTTTTCACCTAATGAACAATTATTCACCCAATATGTCAATCTCTGACCAAAAAGTCAACTTTGGTCATAATGGCCAATCCTTGACCAGATGACAAACACATTAGCGCAATAAGTCAACTTTTGACTAAAAAGTCAACTTTGGTCAAAATGGTAAATCCTTGACGTAATGACCAACCCACTGATCCAGGAGATCAACTTCTAGCTAAAAAGTCAATTTTGGTCAAAATTGTCAAATTTCAACCTAAAGGCTAATTATTGATCCAATAAGCCAATATCTGACCAAAACGTCAACTTTGGTCATAATGGTCAATCGTTGACCCAATGACCAACCCATTGAGCCAATAGGTCAACTTCAAACCAGAAAGTCAACTTTGGTCAAAATGGTCAATGCTTGACACAATGACCAACCAATTGACCCAATATGTCAACTTTTGGCCAAAAAGTCAATTTAGGTCGATATAGTCAATTTTTAACCTAATGACCACCCTATTGACCCAATAGTCAACATTTGACCAAAAAGTCAACTTTGGTCATAATGGTCATATTTTGACACAATAACCAACCCATTGACCCAATAGATAAGTTTTTTAACAAAAACTTAACTTTGGTCAAAACGGTCAATCCTTGACGCAATGACAAACCCATTGACCCAGTAGGTCAACTTTGGTCAAAATGGTCAATCCTTGACCCAATGACCAACCCATTCACCCTATAGGTCAACTTTTGAACAAAAAATCAACTTTGGTCAAGATGGTCCATCCTTGACCCGATGACCAACACATTAACCTAATAGGTAAGCTTTTGACCAAAAATTCAATTTTGGTCATAATAGTTAATTTTTGAACAATTGACCACCCCATTGACCGAATAGGTCAAATTTTGACCCAAAAGTCAAATTTGGTTAAATTGGTCACTTTTCGACCCAATGACCAACCCGTTGACCCAATAGGTCAACTTTTGACCAAAAAGTCAACTTCGGTTAAAATAATAAATCCTTGACACAATGACCAACCCATTGAACTAATTGGTCAACCTTTGACCAAAAAATCAATTTTGGTCAAAATAGTCAATTTTTGACCTAATGACCAATTATTGACACAATAAGTCATTCTCTGACCAAAAAGTCAACTTGTTTAAAATGGTATATGCTTGACTCCATGACTAACCCATTGACCTAAAAGGTCAACTTTTGACCAGAAGTCAACTTTGGTCAAAATGGTCAATCCTTAACCCAATCACCAACCAATGACCCATCAGGTCAACTTTTGACAAAAAATTCAATTTTAGACAAAATAGTCAATTTTTGACCAAATTACCACCTCATCGACCCAATATGTCAACTTTGGTTTAAATGTTCAATTGCTGACCCAACGACTAAGACTTTGGCAAAATAGTCAATCCTTGACCCAATGACCAATTAGATCAACTTTTGACCAAAAATTCAACTTTGGTCAAATTGATCAATCGTTAACTCAATGACAACTCATTAACCTAACAGGTCAACTTTTAACCAAAAAGTCAATTTTGGTCAAAATAGTCAATTCTTGACCTAAATGGCCAACCCATTGACCCAATAGGTCAATTTTTTACTAATAAGTCAACTTTGGTCAAAATGATCAATTTATGACACAATGACCACCCCATTGACCCAATGTGCCAATTTTTGTCCAAAAATCCAGTTTTGTTCAAAATATTTAATTTTCGACCTAATGAAAAATTAATGACCTAAAAAGTCAATCTTTGATGAAAAAGTCAACTTTGACCAAAATGGTCAATCTTTAACCCAATGACCAACCCATTGACCAACCCATTGACCCAATAGGTCACTTTTGACCAAAAAGTCGACTTTGGTAAAAAATGTTAATCCTTGACCCAACGACCAGCCCATTGACCGAGTAGGTCGACTTTTTGACCAAAAAAATCAATTTTGGTTAATCTAGTTAAGTTTTGACCTAATGACCACCCCATTGAAGCAATAGGTCAAACTGGTCAATTGCTAACCCAATGACCTAATATGTCAAGTTTTAACCAAAAAGTCAACTTTAGTCAAAATGGTTAATTCTTGACCTAATGACCCAATAGGTCAACTTTTAACCAAAAAGTTAATTTTGGTCAAGAACGTCAATTTTCGGCCTAATGACCATTTATTGACCCAATAAGTCAATCTTGGCCCAATGACCAACCCATTGATCTAATAGGAGGTCATTAGGTCAAAAAAAAACGTTGGTTAAAATAGCCAATCCTTGACCCAATGACCAACCCATTGATCTAATAGGTCAAATTTTAACCAAAAAGTCAATTTTGGTAGAAATAGTTAATATTTGTTGTAATGACCACCTGTTGACCTAATAAGTCAACTTGTGACCAAAAGGTCAATTTTGTTCAAAAAAAAGTCAATTCTTGACATAATGACGAATTATTGACCCAATAAGTTAACCTGTGACCAAAAAGTCTACTTCGGTCAAAATGTTCAATCTTTGACTCAATGACCACCTCATTAACCCAATAGCTCAACTTTTGACCAAAAAGTCAACATTGATCAAAATGGTCAATCCTTGACCCAAAGACCAACTCATTGACCCATTAGGTCAACTTTTGACCAAAAAGTCAACTTTGGTCAATATGTTCAATCCTTGACCCAACGACCAACACACTGACCCAACAGGTCAACTTTTAACCAAAATGTCAATTTTGGTCAAAAAAGTCAATTTTTGATCTAATGACCACCCCATTGACCCAAAATGTCAACTTTTGACTAAAAAGTCAACTTTGGTCAAAATGGTCAATTTCTAACCTAATGACCAACCCATTGATCCAATCGGTCAACTTTTGACCAAAAAGTCTGTTTTGGTCAAAATACTATATTTTTGACCTAATGACAAATTATCGACCCAATAAGTCCATCTCTAACAAGAAAGTCAACTTTGGTCAAAATGGTCAATCCTTAACCTAATGACCAACCTATTTACCCAATAGGTCAACTTTTGACCAATAAAGATAACTTTGGTAAAAAATGTCAATCCTTAACCCAACAACCAACCCATTGACCCAATAGGTCAACTTTTGACAAAAAATTTAATTTTGGTCAATATAGTAAAGTTTTGACCAAATGACCACCCCATTGAACCTATAGGTGAACTTTTGACCTAAAAGTCAACTTTTGTCAAAATGGTCAATTTTTGACCTAATGACCAACCCAATAACCTAATAGGTCAACTTTTGACCCAAAAGTCAATTTTGGTCAAAATGGTTAATCCTTGACCCAATGACCCAATCGGTCAACTTTTGAACAAAAAGTCAATTTTGGTCAAAATTGTCAATTTTTGACCCAATGACGAACCCATTGATCCAATCGGTTGAATTTTGACCAAAAAGTCGATTTTGGTCAAAATAGTCAATTTTTGACCTAATGATCAATTATTGACCCAATAAGTCTATCTCTAACCAAAAAGTCAACTTTGGTCAAAATGGTCAATCTTTAACCTAATGACCAACACATTTACCCAATATGTCAACTTTTTACCAATAAAGTCAAATTTGGTCAAAAATGGCAATCCTTAACCCAACAACCAACCCATCAACCCAATAGGTCAACTTTTGACGAAAACATCAGTTTTGGTCAATATAGTCAAGTTTCGAATTAATGACCACCCCATTGAACCTATAGGTTAACGTTTAATCAAAAAGTCAACTTTTATCAGAATGGTCAATTTCTGACCTAATGACCAACCCATTGACCTAATAGGTCAACTTTTGACTGAAAAGTCAACTTTAGTCAAAATGGTTAATCCTTGACCCAATGACTCAATGACCCAATAGGGCAACTTTTAACCAAAAAGTCAATTTTGGTCTAAATGGTGAATTTTCGACCTAATGACCATGTATTGACCCAATAAGTCAATCTCTGACCAAAATGTGAACTTTGGTCAAAATGGTTAATCCTTGACTCAATGACAACCCATTGACCCAAAAGGTTAATTTTTGACCAAAAAATCAACTTTGGTCAAAATGATCAAACATTGACCTAATGACCAACCAATTGACCCAAAATGTTAACTTTTGATCAAAAAGACAACTTTGGTCAAAATGATCAATCCTTGACCCAATAGGTTAACTTTTGACCAAAAGATCAATTTTGGTCTAAAAAAGTCAATTTTTGATATAATGGCTAATTGTTGCCCCAATAAGTCAATATGTGACCAAAAGGTCTACTTTGGTGAAAATGGTCAATCCTTCACCCAATGACTACCTCATTGACCCAATAGGTCAACTTTTGACCAAAAAGTTAACTTTGGTCAAAATGGTCAATCCTTGACCCAATGACCAACCCATTAACCCAATAGGTCAACTTTTGACCAAAAAGTCAACTTTGGTCAAAATACTAAATCCTTGACGCAATGACCAACCCACTTACACTATAGATCAACTTTTGACCAAAAAGTCAATTTTGGTCAAAATCGTCAAATTTTTTGACCTAATGATCAGTTATTGACCCAATAAGTCAATCTCTGAGCAAAACGTAAACTTTGGTCAAAATTTTCAATCCATAACCCAATGACCAACCCATTGACCCAATAGGTCAACTTTTGACCAAAAAGTCAACTTTGGTTAAAATGGTCAACTTTTGACACAATGAACAACCTATTCACCCAATAGGTCAACTTTTGATCAAAAGTCAACTTTGGTCAAAAAGGTCATTGCTTGATCCAATGACCAACTCATTGACCCAATTGGATAACTTTTGACAAAAAAATCAATTTTAGTCAAAATAATCAATTTTTGACCTAATGACCAATTATTGACCCAATAAGTCAATCTCTGACCCAAAAGTCAACTTGTTCAAAATGGTATATCCTTGACCCCATGACCAACCCATTGACCTAATAGGTCAACTTTTGATCAAAAAGTTAACTTTGGTCAAAATAGTCAATTTTTGACCAAATTACCACCTCCTTTGCCAAATAGGTCAACTTAGGTTAAAAAGGTTAATTTCTGACCCAACGAGTAACCATTGACCCCATAGGTCAACTTTTGACCAAAAAGTCAATTTTTGTCAAAATGATCAATCATTTACTCAATGAGCAACTCATTTATCCAATAGGTCGACATTTGACCAAAAAGTCAATTTTGGTCAAAATAGTCAACTTTTGACCTAATGACCAATTATTGACCCAATAAGTCAATCTCTGACAAAAAAGTCAACTTTGGTCAAAATTGTCAATTATTGACCTAATGACAACCCTTGAACTAATAGGTCAACTTTTGACCAAAAAGTCAAGATTGGTCATAATGGTTAGTGTCTGACCTAATGACCAAACCCTTGACTCAATAGATCAACTTTGGATCAAAATGCCAATTTTGGTCAAAATGGTCAATTCTTGACGCAATGACCAACCCACTGACCCAATAGATCAACTTTTGCCCAAAGAGTCAATTTTGGTCAAAATACTCAAATTTTGACCTAATGATTAATTTTTGACCCAATAAGCCAATCTCTGACCAAAACGTCAACTTTGGTCAAAATGGTCAATCGTTGACCCAATGAACAAGCAATTGAACCAATAGGTCAACTTTTGACCAAAAAGTCAACTTTAGTCAAAATGGTCAATCCTAGACCCAGTGACTAACCTTGGACCCAATATGTGAACTTTCGATCAAAAAGTTAATTTCGGTCGATATAGTCAATTCTTGACCTAACGACCACCTCATTAACCCTATAGATCAACTTTTGACCAAAAAGTCAACTTTAGTCAAAATGGTCATATTCTGACCCGATGACCAACCCATGGACCCAATAGGTCTGTTTTTGACCAAAATGTTCACTTTTGACAAAATAGTTAATCCTTATCGCAATGACTAACCCATTAACCCAGTAGGTCAACTTTTGACAAAAAAGTCAACTTTTGTCAAAATGGTCAGTCCTTAACAAAATCACAAACCCATTGACCCAATAGGTCAACATTTGACCAAAAAGTCACATTTGGTCAAAATAGTCAATTTTTAACCTATTGACCACCCAATTGATCCAATATGTCAACTTTTGACCAAAAAGCCAACTTTGGTCAAAATGGTTAACTTCTAACACAATGAACAACCCATTGAACCAATATGTCAACTTTTGTCAAAATGGTAAATCCTTGACCCAATGACCAACCTAATGACCTAATTGGTCAACTTTTAACCAAAAAGTCAATTTGGTCAAATATTTCTATTTTTGACCTAATGATCACCCCATTGAACCAGTAGATCAACTTTTGAGCAAAAAGTTAACTTTGGCTAAAATGGTTAATTTTTTACTGAATGACCAACCCATTGACCAAATAAGTTAAATTTTGACCAAAAAGTCAACTTTGGTAGAAATGGTCAATCATTGACCCAATGACTAACCCATTGATCCAATAGGTAAACTTTTGACGAAAAAATCAATTTCGGTCAATAATAGTAAATTTTTGACTTAATGAACACCCAAGTGACCCAATAGGTCAACTTTTGACCAAAAGGTCAACTTTGGTAAACAAGGTCAATTTCTGGCCCAATGACCAACCCATTGATCCAATAGGTCAACTTCTGACCAAAAAGTCAACTTTTGTCAAATTGGTCAATCCTTGACCCAATGACCAACCCATTGACCCAATAAATCAACTTTTGACCAAAAAGTCAACTTTGGTGAAAATGGTTAATTTCTGACCTAACGACCACCCCGTTGACCCATTGGGTCAACTTTTGACAAAAAAAAATTCAATTTTGGTCAAAATTTTCAATCATTGACATAACGACATACCCATTGACCCAATTGGTCAACTTTTGACAAAAAGTAAATTTTGGTCAAAGTAATCAATTTTTAACCTAAGAACAACCCCATTGACCAAACAAGTCAACTTTTAACCAAAAAGTCAACTTTGGTTAAAATGTTCAATTTCTGACACAATAACCAACCCATTGAACCAATAGGTCAACTTTAACCAAAAAGATAACTTTGGTCAAAATGGTCAATCCTTAACCTAATGACCAACCCATTGACTAAATAGGTCAACTTTTGACCAAAAAGACAATTTTGATCAAAATGGTCAGTCCTTTACCCATTGACCAAAAGGTCAACTTTTGACCAAAAAATCAATTTTGGTCAAAATAGTTAATTTTTGACCTCATGACCACCCCATTGACCTAATAGGTCAACATTTGACCAGAAATTCAACTTTGGTAAAAATGGTCAATTTCTGACACAATGACCACCCATTGTTCAATGGGTCAACTTTGACCAAAAATTTAATTTTGGTCAAAATAAGCAATTATTGACCTATTGACCAATTATTGACCAAATAAGTCAATCTCTGACCAAATAAGTCAATCTCTGACCAAAAAGTCAACTTTGGTCAAAATGGTCAATCCTTGACCCAATGACAAACCCTTTGAACAAAAAGTCAACTATGGTCAAAATGAACAATCTTTGACCCAATGACCCTATCGATCAACCTTTGACCAAAAAGCAAATTTTGACCTAATGACCACCCAATTTATCTAATATGTCAACTTTGACTAAAAAGTTGACTTTGGTCAAAATGGTATATTTCTGACCCAATGACCAACCCATCGACTCAAAAGGTCAACTTTTGACCAAAAAGTCAACTTTGGTCAAAATTGTTAATCCTTGAAGCAATGACCAACCTATTGACCCAACAGGTCAACTTTTGACATAAAAGTCAACTATGGTCGAAATGATCAATCTTTGACCCAATGACGCAGTATATCAACCTTTGATCAAAAACCAGTTAGATCAAAATTTTCAATTTCTGACCTAATGATCACCCAATTGACCCAATATGTCAACTTTGACCAAAAAGTTGACTTTGGTCAAAATGGTCAATTTCTGACCCAATGACCAACCCATTGACTCAATAGATCAACTTTTGACCAAAAAGTCAACTTTGGTCAAAATGGTTAATCTAGACTCAATGACTAACCCATTGACCCAGTATGTCAACTTTTAACAAGAAAGTCAATTTTGGTCAAAATAGTCAATTTTTGTCCTACTGACTAATTACTGACCCAATAAATCAATCTCTTACGAAAAAGTCAACTTTGGTCAAAATAATCAATCCTTAACCCGATGACCGAACCCTTTGACCCAATAAGTCGACTTTTGACTGTAATCGACTTTGGTCAAAATGGTTAATCAATAACCCATTGACCAAATTGGTTAACTTTCGACCAAAATTCAATTTCTGTCAAAATAATCAATTTTTGACCTATTGACCATCCCATTGACCCAATAGGTCAACTTTTGATCAAAAAGTCAATTTTGGTCAAAATTGTCATTTTCTGACCAAATGAGCACCCCGTTGATCCAATGAGTCAAATTTTGACCACAAATTCAATTTTTGTCAAAATAGTCAATTTTTGACCTAATAACAAATTATTGACCCAATAAGTCAATATCTGAACAAAAAGTCAACTTTTGTCAAAATGGTCAAGCATTGACCTAATGACCATGCATTGACCCAATAGGTCATTTTTTGACCAAATGATCAACCAATTGACCCAACTTGTCAACTTTAGACCAAAATTTCAACTTTTGTCAAAATGGTCAATTCTTGACCCAATGACCAACCCTTTGACCCAAATAGGTCAACTTTTTACCAAAAAGTCAACTTTGGTAAAAATAATCAATTTTTACCTAATTACCACTCAATTGACTCAATAGGTCAACTTTTGACCACGAAGTCAACTTTGGTCAAAATGGTAAATTTCTGACCCCATGAACTACCCATTGACCCAAAATATCACCTTTTGACCAAATAATAAAATTTTGTCAAAATGATCAATCCTTGACCCAATGACCTGCCCATTGATCCAATATGTCAACTTTTGACAAAAAAGTCAACTTTGGTTAAAATTGTCAATTTATGACCCAACGACCACTCCATTGACCCAATAGGTTAACTTTTGAGCAAAAAATCAATTTTGGTCAAAATAGTCAATTTTTTGTCTAATGACAATTTATTGACCCAGAAAGTCAATCTTTGACCAAATAGTTAATTTTGTTCAAAATGTTCAATCCTTGACCCAATGACCAACCCTTTGACCCAATAGGTCAATTTTTGACCAAAAAATTAACATTGGTCAAATGGTCAATCCTTGACCCAATGACCAACCCAAGAACTAATAGGTCAAATTTTGAATAAAAAGTTAATTTTGGTCAAAATAGTCTATTTTTGACTTAATGACAACCCATTGACCCATTAGGTCTACTTTTGACCAAAAAGTCAACTTTGGTCAAACTATTTAATTCTGACCCATTGTCAAACCCATTAATCCAATAGGCCAACTTATGTCCAAAAAGTGAACACTGGTCAGAATGGTCAATTCTTGACCCAATGACCAACTCATTGACCCAATTGATCAACTTTTGAACAAAATGTCAATTTTGGTAAAAATAGTAAATTTTTTACCTAATGACCAATAATTGACCCAATAAGTCTATCTCTAACCAAAAAGTAGACTTTGGTCATAATGGTCAATCCTTGACCAAATGACCAACCCTTTGACCCAATAGCTCAACTTTTGACCAAAAAGTTAACTTCGGTAAAAATGGTCGATCCTTGGCGAATGACTGACCCATTGACCTGACAAGTCAACTTTTGAACAAAAAGTCAATTTTGATCAAAATAGTCAATTTTTAACCTAATGACAACCCATTGACCCAATAGGTCAACTTTTGACCAAAAAGTTAATTTTGGACAAAATGTTCAATTTCTGACCCAATGACAAACCCATTAATCCATTAGCTCAACTTTTGACCAAAAAGTAAATTTTAGTCAAAATGATTAATTAACCCAATGACCAACTCATTGACCCAATAGGTCAACTTTTGAAATATAAGTCAATTTTAGTTAAAATAGCCAATTTTTTACCTAATGACCAATTATTGACACCATAAGTCAATTTCTGACCAAAAAATCAACTTTGGTCATAATGGTCAATCCTTGACCAAATGACTGACTCATTGACCCAATATGTCAACTCTTGACCAAAAAGTCAACTTTGGTTAAAATGGTCAATCCTTAACCTGTTGACAAACCCATTGTCCAAAAGGATAACTTTTTACCAAAAAGTCAATTTTGGTCGAAATTGTCAATTTTTGACCTAATCACCACCTCATGGACCCAATAGGTCAACTTTTAACAAAAAAAAGTTAAATTTGGTCAAAATGGTTAATTTCTGACCACGATGACCACCCCATCGACTTCGATGGATAAACTGTCGATCAACAATTCAATTTTGGCTAAAATAACCGATTGTTGAATCTAATGACCAATTATCGACCCAATAAGTCAATCTCTCGACCAAAAACAACTTCAGATCAAAATGATCAATCCTCGACCCAATGACCAACCCATTGACCGAATAGTGAACTTTTGACCAAAAAGTCAATTTTGGTCGAAAGAGTTAATTTTTGACCTAATGACCAATTATTGACCTAATAAGTCAATCTCTGACCAAAAAGTCAACTTTGGTCAAAATGGTTAATCATTGACACAGTGACCAACCCCTAAACTCAATGGGTCAACTTTTGACCAAAAAGACAATTTTGGTCAAAATAGTTAATTTTTGACCTAATAAACACCCCATCGATCCAATAAGATCGACTTTCGACAAAAATCAACTTTAGCCAAAATTGTTAATTTCTCACCCAATGACCAAAAAGTCAGCTTTGGTCAAAATGATCAATTCTTAACCCAATAACCAACACATTAATCCATTAGGTCAACTTTAGACCAAAAAGTCAACTTTGGTAAAAATGTTAATCCTTAACCTAATGACAAACCTACTCTCCCAAAAGATTAACTTTTGACTAAAAAGTCAATTTTGGTTAAAAATAGTCAATTTTTTATCTAATGACTTTATCGACCTAATAGATCAACTTTTGAAGAAAGTCGATTTGGTCAAAATAAGTGAATTTCAGATCCGATGACTTACCCATGACACCTGCCAATCAACTTTTGACAAAAAGTTAGCTTTGGTCAAAATGGTCAATTTTCTGACATAATGGCCACCTAATTAACCCAATGGGCTAACTTTTGACCAAAAATTCAAATTGGGTCAAAATAATCAATTTTTGACCGAATGACCAATTATTGACACATTAAGTCTCTAACCAAAAGTCAACTTTGGTCAAAATGGTCAATCTTTGGCCCAATGACTCAATCCATCGACTGATAAATTGACTTTTCGACCAAAAAGTCAACTTTGGTCAAAATGGTCAATCCTTTACCTAATGACCATCCCATTGACCCAACATGTCAACTTTTGACCAAAAAGTTAACTTTATCAAAATTGTCAATTTTTTGACCTAATAACCACCACATTAACCCAATTGGACAACTTTTGACAAAACATCAAGTTTGGTTAAAATGGTCAATTTTTGACCCAATGACCAACCCATTAAACCTATAGGTCAACTTTCGACCTAAAAAGTCAACTATGGTAAAAATGGTCAATCCATGACCCAATGACGAACCCATTGACCCAGTAGGTCCTCTTTTGACAAAAAATTGAATTATGGTCAATTTTTTACCTACTGACCAATTATTGACCCAATAAGTCAATCTTTGACCAAAAAATAACTTTGGTCAAAATGGTCAACCATTGACCTAATGACTAACCCATTGACCCAATTGGTCAACTTTTGACCAATAAATCAACTTTGCTCAAAATGGTCAATACCTTACCCAATGACCAACCCATTGACCCGATAGATCAAATTTTGACCAAAAAGTCAATTTTGATCAAAATAGTCAAATTTTGACCTAACGACCAACCCATTGACCCAATAGGTCAACTATTGCCCAAAAAGTCAACTTTAGGATGAAATGGTCAATTTCAGACCCAAATGCCACACTATTATCAGATCTGGTCGACTTTTAACCAAAATTTGATTTTGAGTCGAAATAGTTCAATTTTTGACCTTATGACCAATTATTGACCTAATAAGTCAATCTCTAACCAAAAAGTAAACTTTGGTCAAAATGGTCAATCCTTGATCAATTAACCAACCGATAGACCAAATTGGTAAACTTTTTACCAAAAAGTCAACTCTGGTCAAAATGGTCAATCATTGACCCAATGACCCAATAGAACAACTTTTAACCAAAAAGTCAATTTCGGTCAAAAAATCAATTTTTGACCTATTGATCATGCCATTGACCCAAAAGGTTAACTTTTAACAAAAAGTCAACTTTGGTTAAAATGGTCAATTCCGATCCGATTACTCGACCCATTCATCGATAGAGTCGACTTTCGACCAAAAAGTCAACTTTAGACAAAAAAATCAACATTGGTTAAAATGGTCAATCCTTGACCCAATGACCAACCCATTGACCCAAAAGGTCAACTTTTGACCAAAAAGTTAACTTTAGTCAAAATAGTCAATCCTTGAACCAATGACTTGCCATTGATCCAATGGGTCTACTTCTAACAAAAAATTTAATTTCTGTCAAAATAGTCAATTTTTACCTAATGACCACCTAATGGCCCAATGGGTCGACTTTTGACCAGAAGTCGGCTTTAGTTAAAATGGCACAATTTCGACTCGATGATCGGCCCATTGACCTAATGGTTCGACATTTAACCAAGAAGTCGACTTTGGTCGAAATGATCGATCCTTGACTAACGACAATGACCCATCGACCCAATAGGTCGACTTTTGACAAAAATGTTAATTTTTATCAAAATAGTCAAATTTTGACCTAATGACCAATTATTGCCCAATAAGTTAATCTCTTACCAAAAAGTCAACTTTGGTTAAAATGGTCAATATTTGACCCAATAACAAACCCATTGACCCAATAGTACAGAGCTTTGACCAAAAAGTCGGCTTTGATCGAATAGGTCGATTTCTGACCTAATGACCAACAAATTGACCCGATATGTAAACTTCTTGACCAAAAGTCGACTTTGTTAAACGGTCGATCTTGACTGACCGACTCCACGTGACCCATTGATAGGTCGATATTTGACCAAAAAGTTAATTTTGGTCAAAATAGTAAATTTTTTAACTAATGACAAATTATTGACCCAATAAATCAATCTCTTTCCAAAAAGTCAACTTTGGTCAAAATTATCAATCCTTGACCTAATGACCAACTCATTGACCAAATCGGTCAATTTTTTTTACCAAAAAGAAAACTTTGGTCAAAATGGTCATTCCTTGACGTAATGAACAACCCATTAGCCCAACAAGTCAAGTTTTGTACAAAAAGTTAATTTTGGTTAAAATAGTCAATTTTTGACCTAATGACCATCCCATTGACCCAATAAGTAACCATTTGACTAAAAAGTCAACTTTGGTAGAAATGCTCAATTTCTGACCCAATGACTACCCATTGACCCAATGGGTCAAATTTTAACCAAAAAATCATATTTTGTTAAAATAATCAATTTTAGACCTAATGACTAATTATTAACCCAATAAGTCAATCTCCGACTAAAAAGTCAACTTTGGTCAAAATGGTCAATCATTGACCAAATAACCAAACCATTGACCTAATAGGTCAACTTTTGACTAAAAAATTAAGTTTGGTCAAAATGGACAATTTTTGACCTAATGACCAATTATTGACCCAATAAGTCAATCTCTAACCAAAATGTAAACTTTGGTCAAAATGGTCAATCCCTGACCCAAAGACCAAATAGGTCAACTATTGACCAAAAAGTCAACTTTGGTCAAAATGATTAATCCTTGACCCAATGACCAAGCCATTGATCCTATATGTCAACTTTTGACCAAAAGGTCTATTTTGGTAAAAAAGTCAATTTTCGACATAATGATAAATTATTGACTCATTAAGTTAATATGTGACCAAAAAGTCTTCTTTGATTAAAATAGTCAATCCATGACCCATTAACTACCTCATAGACCCAATAGGTCAACTTTTGACCAAAAAGTCAACTTTGGTCAAAATGGTCAATCCCTGACCCAATGACTAACTCATTGACCCAATAGGTCAACTTTTGACCAAAAAGTCAACTTTGGTCAAATTATTCACTTTCCGACCCAATGACAACCCCATTAATCCAATAGGTTAACTTTTGATAAAAAAGACAACTTTGGTCAAAATGGTCAATTCTTAACCCAATGACCAACTAATTGACCCAATAGGTCAACTTTTGAACAAAAAGTTAATTTTGGTCAAAATAGTCATTTTTTACATAATGACCAATTATTTACCCAATAAGTCAATTGCTGACCAAAAAGTCAACTTTGGTCATAATGGGCAGTCCTTATCTAAATGACCAACCCATTAACTCAATAGGTCAATTTTTGACCAAAAAGTCAACTTTGGTCAAAAAGGTAAGTCCTTGATGCAATGACCAACCCACTGACCCATGATATCAAATTTTAACCAAAACATCAATTTTGGTCAAGATCGTCACATGTTGACATAATGACCAATTATTGACCCGATAAGCCAATCTCTAACAAAATGTTAACTTTGGTCAAAATGTACAATCTTTGACTCAGTGACCAACCCATTGACCCAGTAGGTCCACTTTTGACCAAAAAAGTCAACTTTGATCAAAATGGTCAATGCTTGACCAAATGACCAATCCATTGACCAAATATGTGAATTTTTTATCAAAATGTCAATTTTGGTCGATATAGTCAATTTTGACCTAATGACCACCCCATGGACCCAATAGGTTAACTTCTAACCAAAAAGTCAACTTTGGTCAAAATGGTCATATTCTGACCCAATGACCGGTTCCATTTACTCAATTGGTCAGTTTTTGACCAAAAAGTTAACTTTGGTCAAAATGGTCAATCATTGACCCAATGATTAACCCATTGACCCAATAGGTTAACTTTTGAACAAGAAATCAACTTTGGTCAAAATGGTCCATCCAAGACCCAATGACCTACCCATTGATCCAACAGGTAAACTTTTGACCAAAAAGTCAATTTTGGTCCTAATAGTGAATTTTTGAACTAATGACCAACCTATTGACCCAATAGGTCAACTTTTTACCCAAAACTCAACTTTGGTTAAAAATGGTCAATTTCTGACCCAATGACCAACCCATTGACCCAATAAGTCAATATCTGACCAAAAAGTTAACTTTGGTCAAAATGGTTAATCAATGACCTAATGACCAATACATTGACCCAATAGGTCAATTTTTGACCAAATGACTAACCAATTCACCCAACTTGTCAACTTTAGACCAAAATGTCAACTTTGGTCAAAATGGTCAATCCTTGACCTAATGACCAACCCTTTGACCCAAATAGGTCAACATTTTACCAAAAAGTCAACTTTGGTAAAAATAATCAATTTTTACCTAATGACCACTCAATTGACTCAATAGGTCAACTTTTGACCAAGAAGTCAACTTTGGTCAAAATGGTCAATTTCTGACCCCATGAACTACCCATTGACCTAATATATCACTTTTTGACCAAATAGTCAAATTTTGTCAAAATGGTCAATCCTTGACCCAATGACCTGGCCATTGATCCAATAGGTCAACTTTTGACCAAAAAGTCAACTTTGGTTAAAATGGTCAATTTATGACCCAACGACCACTCCATTGACCAATAGGTCAACTTTTGAGCAAAAATCGATTTTGGTCAAAATAGATCAATTTTCGTCTAATGATAATTTATTGACCCAATAAGTCAATCTTTGACCAAAAAGTTAATTTTGTTCAAAATGGTCAATCCTTGACCCAATGACCAACCCTTTGACCCAATAGGTCAATTTTTGACCAAAAAATCAACATTGGTCAAAATGGTCAATCCTTGACCCAATGACCAACCCAAGACCTAATAGGTCAACTTTTGAATAAAAAGTCAATTTTGGTAAAATAGTCTATTTTTGACTTAATGACAACCCATTAACCCATTAGGTCTACTTTTGACCAAAAAGTCAACTTTGGTCAAACTGTTCAATTTCTGACCCAATGTCAAACCCATTAATCCAATAGGCCAACTTTTGTCCAAAAAGTGAACGCTGGTCAGAATGGTCAATTCTTGACCCAGTAACCACTCATTGACCCAATCGGTCAACTTTTGAACAAAATGTCAATTTTGGTCAAAATAGTAAATTTTTGACCTAATAACCAATAATTGACCCAATAAGTCTATCTCTGACCAAAAAGTAGACTTTGGTCATAATGGTCAATCCTTGACCAAATGACTAACCCTTTGACCCAATAGGTCAACTTTTGACCAAAAAGTCAACTTTGGTAAAAATGGTCAATCCTTGAGCGAATGACCAACCCATTGACCCAATAGGTCAACTTTTGAACAAAAAGTCAATTTTGGTGAAAATAGTCAATTTTTGACCTAATGACAACCCATTGACCCAATAGGTCAACTTTTCACCAAAAAGTCAACTTTGGACAAAATGTTCAATTTCTGATCCAATGAGAAACCCATTAATCCATTAGGCCAACTTTTGACCAAAAAGTAAATTCTGGTCAAAATGATCAATTAACCCAATGACCAACTCATTGACCAATAGGTCCACTTTTGAAATAAAAGTCAATTTTGGTTAAAGTAGCCAATTTTTTACCTAATGACCAATTATTGACCACATAAGTCAATTTCTGACCAAAAAATCAACTTTTGTCATAATGGTCAATCCTTGACCAAATGACTAACCCATTGACCCAATATGTCAACTCTTGACCAAAAGTCAACTTTTGTTAAAATGGTTAATCCTTAAACCGTTGACAAACCCATTGATCCAAAAGAATACTTTTGACCAAAAAGTCAATTTTGGTCGAAATTGTCAATTTTTTACCCAATGACCACCTCATTGACAACTTTTAACAAAAAAAGTTAAATTTGGTCAAAATGGTTAAATTCTGACACAGTAACCACCTCATTGACTCAATGGATCAACTTTTGACCAAAAATTCAATTTTGGTTAAAATAGTCAATTGTTGACCTAATGACCAATTATTGACTCAATAAGTCAATCTCTGACCAAAAAGCCAACTTTCGTCAAAATGATCAATCGTCGACCCAATGACCAACCCATTGACCGAATGGTGAACTATTGACCAAAAAGTGAATTTTGGTCATAATAGTCAATTTTTGACCTAATGACATATTATTGACCTAATAAGTCAATCACTGATCAAAAAGTCAACTTTGGTCAAAATGGTCAATCATTGAAACAATGACCAACCCATTGACCAAATAGGTCAACTTTTGACCAAAAAGATAATTTTGGTCAAAGTTGTCAATTTTTGACCTAATGACCACCCCATTGACCCAATAGGTCAACGATTAACCAAAAAGTCAACTTTGGTCAAAATTGTTAATTTCTCACCTAATGACTAAAAGGCTAGCCTTTGTCTAAATGATCAATTCTTGACCCAATAACCAACACATTAACCCATTAGGTCAACATTTGACCAAAAAGTCAACTTTAGTTAAAAATGTCAATCCTTGACCTAATGACAAACCTATTGTCCCAAAAGATCAACTTTTGACTAAAAAGACAATTTTAGTTAAAATAGTCAATTTTTTATCTAATGACCACCCCATTGACCTAATAGGTCAACTTTTGACAAAAAAGTCAAGTTTGGTCAAAATGGTGAATTTCTGATCCAATGATCTACCCATTGACCCAATAGGTCAACTTTTAAGAAAAGTTAACTTTGGTCAAAATGGTCAATTTCTGACATAATGACCACCTAATTAACCTAATGGGTCAACTTTTGACCAAAAATTCAACTTGGGTCAAAATAATCAATTTTTTACCGAATGACCAATTATTGACACAATAAGTCTCTAACCAAAAGTCAACTTCGGTCAAAATGGTCAATCTTTGGCCCAATGACTAATTCATTGACCCAATAGGTCAACTTTTGACCAAAAAGTCAACTTTGTTAAAAATTGTCAATCCTTTACCCAATGACCATCCCATTGACCCAACATGTCAACTTTTGGCCAAAAAGTTAACTTTAATCAAAATTGTCAATTTTTGAACTAATAACCACCCCATTAACCCAATTGGACAACTTTTGACAAAAACATCAAGTTTGGATAAAATGGTCAATTTCTGACCCAATGACCAACCCATTAAACCGATAGGTCAACTTTCGACCCAAAAAGTCAATTATGGTAAAAACGGTCAATCCATGACCCAATGACGAATTCGTTTACCTAGTAGGTCCTCTTTTGACAAAAAATTCAATTATGTTCAAAATAGTCAATTTTTGACCTACTGACCAATTATTGACCCAATAAGTCAATCTCTGACCAAAAAGTAACTTTGGTCAAAATGGTCAATCCTTGACCCAATGATTAACCCATTGAACCAATTGGTCAACTTTTGACCAATAAATCAACTTTGCTCAAAATGTTCAATCCTTGACCCAGTAACCAACCCATTGACCCGATATATCAAATTTTGACCAAAAAGTCAATTTTGATCAAAATAGTCAATTTTTGACTTAACCACCATCTCATTGACCCAATAGGTCAACTATTGACCAAAAAGTCAACTTTGGTCGAAATGGTCAATTTCTGACCCAAATACCACACCGTTGACCGACTGGGTCAACTTTTAACTAAAATTTCAATTTTGGTCAAAATAGTTAATTTTTGACCTTATGACCAATTATTAACCTAATAAGTCAATCTCTAACAAAAAAGTAAACTTTGGTCAAAATGGTCAGTTGTTGATCATTTGACCAACTGATAGACCAAATTGGTCAACTTTTGACCAAAAAGTCAACTTTGGTCAAAATGGTCAATCATTGACCCAATGACCCAATAGGAAAACTTTTGACCAAAAAGTCAATTTCAGTCAAAAAATCAGTTTTTGACCTATTGATCATGTCATTGACCCAAAAGGTTAACTTTTAACAAAAAGTCAACTTTGGCAAAAATGGTCAATTTCTGACCCAATTACCAACCCATTCATCCAATAGGTCAACTTTCGACCAAAAAGTCAACTTTAGACCAAAAAATCAACTTTGGTTAAAATGGTAAATCCTTGACCCAATGACCAACCCATTGACCCAATAGGTCAACTTTTGACCAAAAAGTCAACTTTAGTCAAAATGGTCAATCCTTGAACCAATGACTTGCCCATTGATCCAAAGGGTCTACTTCTAACAAAAAATTTAATTTCGGTCAAAATAGTTAATTTTTTACCTAATGGTCACCCAATGGCCCAATGGGTCAACTTTTGACCAAAAACTCAACTTTGGATAAAATAGACAATTTCTGACTCAATGATCAACCCTTTAACGCAATGGTAAACATTTAACCAAGAAGTCAACTTTGGTCAAAATGATCAATCCTTGACCCAATAGGTCAACTTTTGACCAAAAAGTCAATTTTTATCAAAATAGTTAAATTTTGACCTATTGACCAATTATTGCCTAATAAGTTAATCTCTTACCAAAAAGTCAACTTTGGTTAAAATGGTTAATATTTGACCCAATGACAAACCCATTGACCTAACAGGTCAAACTTTGTCCAAAAAGTTAACTTTGATCAAATAGGTCAATTTCTGACCTAATGACTAACAAAATGACCCAATATGTCAACTTTTGACCAAAAAGTCAACTTTTGTCAAACTGATCAATCCTTGACCCAATGACCAACTCATTGACCCATTAGGTCAATATTTGACCAAAAAGTTAATTTTGGTCAAAATAGTAAATTTTTTAACTAATGACAAATTATTGACCCAATAAATCAATCTCTTACCAAAAAGTCAACTTTGGTCAAAATTATCAATTCTTGACCTAATGACCAACTCATTGACCAAATCAGTCAACTTTTGACCAAAAAGGCAACTTTGGTTAAAATGGTCAATCCTTGACCTAATGAACAACCCATTAAATTTCGACAGGTTAAGTTTTTTACAAAAAGTTAATTTTGGTCAAAATAGTCAATTTTTGACCTAATGACCATCCCATTGACCCAATAGGTTACCTTTTGACCAAAAAGTCAACTTTGGTCGAAATGCTCAATTTCTGACCCAATGACTACCCGTTGACCCAATGGGTCAAATTTTGACCAAAAAATCAATTTTTGTTAAAATTGTCAATTTTAGACCTAATGACCAATTATTGACCCAATAAGTCAATCTCCGACCAAAAAATCAACTTTGGTCAAAATGGTCAATCATTGACCAAATAACCAAACTATTGACCTAATAGGTCAACTTTTGACTAAAAAGTTAAGTTTGGTCAAAATGGACAATTTTTGACCTAATGACCAATTATTGACCCAATAAATCAATCTCTAACCAAAATGTAAACTTTGGTCAAAATGGTCAATCCTTGACCCAAAGATCAAATAGGTCAACTATTGACCAAAAAGATAACTTTGGTCAAAATGATTAATCCTTGACCCAATGACCAAGCCATTATTCCTATATGTCAACTTTTGATCAAAAGGTCTATTTTGGTAAAAAAAGTCAATTTTCGACATAATGATAAATTATTGACTCATTAAGTGAATATGTTACCAAAAAGACTTCTTTGATTAAAATGATCAATCCACGACCCAATGACCACCTCATTGACCCAATAGGTCAACTTTTGAATAAAAAGTCAACTTTGGTCAAAACGGTCAAACCCTGACCCAATGACCAACTCATTGACCTAATAGGTCAACTTTTGACCAAAAAGTTAACTTTGGTCAAATTATTCACTTTCTGACCCAATGACAACCCCATTAATCCAATAGGTCAAATTTTGATCAAAAAGACAACTTTGGTCAAAATGGTCAATTCTTAACCAAATGACCAACTAATTAACCTAATAGGTCAAATGTTGAACAAAAATTTAATTTTGGTCAAAATAGTCAATTTTTGACCTAATGACCAATTATTTACCCAGTAAGTCAATTGCTGACTAAAAAGTCAACTTTGGTCATAATGGGCAGTCCTTATCCCAATGACCAACCCATTAACTCAATAGGTCAACATTTGACCAAAAAGTCAACTTTGGTCAAAAAGGTAAATCCTTGACGCAATGACCAACCCACTGATCCATGATATCAACTTTTAACCAAAACATCAATTTTGGTCAAAATCGTCACATGTTGACCTAATGACCAATTATTGACCCGATAAGTCAATCTCTAAGAAAAATGTTAACTTTGGTCAAAATGTACAATCGTTGACCCAATGACCAACCCATTGACCCAATAGGTCCACTTTTAACCAAAAAAGTCAATTTTGATCAAAATGGTCAATGCTTGACCAATGACCAATCCATTTACCCAATATGTCAAATTTTGACGAAAAAGTCAATTTTGGTCGATATAGTCAATTTTGACCTAATGACCACCCTATTGACCCAATAGGTCAACTTCTAACCAAAAAGTCAGCTTTGGTCCAAATGTTCATATTCTGACCCAATGACCGGTTCCATTGACTCAATTGGTCAGTTTTTACTAAAAAGTTAACTTTGGTCAAAATGGTCAATCCTTGACCCAATGATTAACCCATTGACCCAATAGGTCAACTTTTGAACAAAAAATCAACTTTGGTGAAAATGGTCCATCCTAGACCCAATGACCAACCCATTGATCCAATAAGTAACCTTTTGACCAAAAAGTCAATTTTGGTCATAATAGTGAATTTTTGAACTAATGACCAACCCATTGACCCAATAGGTCAAGTTTTTACCCAAAAGTCAACTTTGGTTAAAAATGGTCAATTTCTGACCCAATGGCCATCCCATTGACCCAATAAGTCAACTTTTGAACGAAAAGTGAACTTCGGTCAAAATGCTCAAACCTTGACCTAATGACCAACCCATTGACCCAATTAGTCAACTTTTGACCAAAAAATCAGCTTTGGTCCAATTTGTTACTTAATGACCAATTATTGACCCAATAAGTCAATCTCTGACAAAAAGTCAACTTGTCAAAATGATATATCCTTGACCCCATGACCAACCCACTGACACAATAGGTCAACTTTTGACAAAAAAATCAACTTTGGTCAAAATGGTCAATCCTCGACCCAATGACCAAACCATTGACCCAAAAGGTCAACTTCTGACCAAAAACTCAATTTGGGTCAAAATAGTCAATTTTTGAGCTAATTACCACCTCATTGACCCAATAGGTCAACTTTGGTTAAAATGGTCAATTTCTAACCTAACGACTAACCCATTGACCCAATATGTCAACTTTTGACCAAAAAGTTAACTTGTGTCAAAATGATCAATCCTTGACTAAAAGACCAACTCATTAACACAATAGCTTAACTTTTGACCAAAAAGACAATTTTGGTCAAAATAGTCAATTTTTAACCTACTGTGCAATTATTGACCCAATAAGTCAATATCTGACCAAAAAATCAACTTTGGTCAAACTGGTCAATCATTGACCCAATGACCAACCCATTGACCCAACATGTCAACTTTTGACAAAAATTCAACCTAGGTAAAAAGTGACAATGCTTGGCCAACTTTCAACCCATTGACCCAATCGGTCAACTTTTGACCAAAAAGTCAATTTTAGTCAATATAGTCAATTTTTGACCTAATTACCAACCTAATAGGCCAACTTTTGACCAAAAAGTTAACTTAGGTTAAAATGGTTAATTTTTGACCCAATGACTACCCCATTGACCCAATGGGTTAACTTTTGCCAAAAATTTAATTTTTGTCAAATAGACAGTTTTTGACATAAATACCACCTCATTGACCCAATAGGTCAACTTTGATTAAAATGATTAATTTATGACCCAACGACTAACCCATTGACCCAATAGGTCAACTTTTGACCAAAAAGTCAACTTTGGTCAAAATGATTAATCCTTGACTCAAAGACAAACTCATTAACCCAATAGGTCAACTTTTCACCAAAAAGTCAATTTTGGTCAAAATAGTTAATTTTTGACCTAATGACCACAATAAATCAATCTCTGACGAAAAAATAAACTTTGGTCAAAATGGTAAATCATTGACTCAATGAACGACCCATTGACCCTACAGGTCAACTTTTGACAAAAAGTCAACTTTGGTCAAAAATGTCAATCCTTGACCCAACTTCCAACCCATTGACCCAATAGGTCAACTTTTGACCAAAAAGTCAATTTTGGTCAATGTACTAAATTTTGGTCTATATAGTCGATTTTTGAGTAATGACCACCCCATTTACCCAATAGGTCAACTTTTGACCAAAGAGTTAACTTTGGTTAAAATGTTTAATTTCTGACCCAATGACCACTCTATTGACCCAATGGGTAAGCTTTTGACCAAAAATTCAATTTTGGTCAAAATAGTCAATTTTTGACCTAATGACAAATTGCTGACCCAATAAGTCAAACTCTGACCTAAAAGTCAACCTTGGTCAAAATTATCAATCCTTGACCCAATGACCAACCCATTGACGCAATAGGTCAACTTTAGACAAAAATGTAAATTTTGGTCAAAAAAAGTCAATTTTTGTCCTACTATCCAATTATTGACCCAACAAGTCAATATCCTACTAAAAAGTCAACTTTGGTAAAAATAGTCGATCCTTGACCCAATGACAAACCATTTGACACAATAGGTCAACTTTTGACCTAAAATTGAATTTAGGTCAAAATGGTAAATCCTTGACCCAATGACCAACCCATTGATCCAATAGGTCAACTTTTGACCAAAAATTCAATTTTTGTCAAAATAGTCAATTTTTTACCTAAGGACCATCCTATTGACCCAATAGATCAACTTTTGAGCAAAAAGTCAAGTTTGGTCGGAATGGTTAATTTATGACCCAATAGGCAACTTTTGACCAAAAATTAAATTTTGGTCAAAATTGTGAATTTTTTATTTAATGACCAATTATTTACCCAATAAGTCAAAATCAGAAGAAAAAGTCAACTTTGGTCAAAATGGTCAATCAATGACCTAATGACAAACACATTGAAGCAAACGGTCAACTTTTGACCAAAAAGTCAAGTTTGGTCAAAATGGTTAGCTTCTAACCCCATGACCAGACCCTTGACTCAAAAAGTCAACTTTGGTCAAAATGATCAATCCTTGACCAAATGACAAACAAATTAACCCAATATGTCAACTTTTAACCTAAAAGTCAACTTTAGTTAAAATGCTCAATCCTTGAACCGATGACATACCTATTGACCCAAAAGCTCAACGTTTAATCAACTTTTGACCAAAAAGTCATTTTTGGTTAAAATAGTAATTTTTTACCTAATGACCACCAATTGACCCAATAGGTCAACTTTTGACCAAAAAGTCAACCTTGGTTAAAATGGTCAATTTCTGACCCAATGACCAACCCATTGACCCAATGGTCAACTTTTGACCAAAAAGTCAACTTTGGTCAAAATGATCAATCCTTAACCCAATGACCAATCTATTGACCTAATAAGTCAACTTTTGACCAAAATGTCAATTTTGGTCAAAATAGTCAATTTTTAACCTAATGGCCAATTATTTCCCAATAAGTCAATATCTTACCAAAAAGTCAACATTGGTCAAAATGGTTAATCCTTGACCCAATGACAAACCCATTAACCCAACAATTCAAATTTTGACTAAAAAGTCAACTTTGATCAAAATGGTCAATTTCTGACCCAATGACCAACAATTTGAACCAATATATGAAGTTTTGACCAAAAAGTAAACTTTGGTCAAATTGGTCAATCCTTGACCCAATTAGCAACTCATTGACCCAATAGGTCAATATTTGACCAAAAAGTACATTTTGGTCAGATTAGATATTTTTCGGCCTAATGACCAATTATTGATCCAATAAGTCAATCTTTTATCAAAAAGTCAACTTTGGTCAAAATG
The DNA here is from genome assembly GCA_022702705.1 of Papilionanthe hookeriana x Papilionanthe teres. Taxonomy (NCBI): domain Eukaryota; kingdom Viridiplantae; phylum Streptophyta; class Magnoliopsida; order Asparagales; family Orchidaceae; genus Papilionanthe; species Papilionanthe hookeriana x Papilionanthe teres. Next base: position 91,979,501 of record CM040428.1, on the reverse strand, counting down.
ATCAATCCATGACCAAATGACCAACCTATTGACCCAAAAGGTCAACTTTTGAACAAAAAATCAACTTTGGTCAAAAAAGTCAATCCTTGACCCAATGACCAACTCATTGACCTAATATGTCAACTTTTGACAAAAAAGTCAATTTTGGTCAAAATGGTCAATTTCTGACTCAATGACAACCCATTGACCCAATAGGTCATCTTTTGACCAAAAAGTCAACTTTGGTCAAAATGGTCCATTTCTGACACATTTGCCACCCCTTTGACCCAGTGCGTCTTGTGAAAAAAAAATTAATTTTGGTCAAAATAATCAATTTTTGGCCGAATGACTAATTTTTGACCCAATAAGTCAATCTCTGACAAAAAAGTCAAATTTTTGACCCAATAAGTCAATCTCTGACCCAATAAGTCAATCTTTGACCAATAAGTCAATCTCTGACTAATAAATCAATTTTTTACCTAATGACCACCCAATTGATTCAATAATTCAACTATTGACAAAAAAGTCAAATTTTCTCAAAATGGTATATCCTTGACCCAATGACCGACACATAGATCCAATAAGTCAACTTTTAACCAAAAAGTTAACTTTGGTTAAAATGGTCAATTTTTGAACAAACGACCACTCCATTGACCTAATGGGTCATCATTTTACCAAAAATTCAATTTTAGTCAAAATATTCAATTTTTGGCCTAATGACAAATTATTGACCCAATAAGTCAATCTCTAACCAAAACGTCAACTTTGTCAGTCAATCCTGGACCCAATGACCAACCCATTGACCCAATAGGTCAACATTTGACCAAAAAGTCAACATTGGTCAAAATGGTCAATCCTTGACCCAATGACTAACCCATTAACCTAATATGTCAACTTTTGAACAAAAAGTTAATTTTGGTCAAAATAGTCAATTTTTGACCTAATGACAACCCATTGACCCAATAGGTCAACTTTTGACCAAAAAGTAAACTTTGGTCCAAATGTTCACTTTCTGACCCAAAGACAAACTCATTGATCCAACATGTCAACTTTTGTCCAAAAAGTGAACTTTGGTCAAAATGGTCAATTCTTGACCCAATGACCAACTCATTGACCCAATCGGTCAACTTTTGAACAAAAAGTCAATTTTGGTCAAAATAGCAAATTTTTAACCTATTGACCAATTAATGACCTAATAAGTCAATCTCTGACCAAAAAGTCGATATTGGTCATACTGGTTAATCCTTGACCAAATGACCAACCCATTGACGCAATAGGTCAACTTTTGACCAAAAAGTCAACTTTTGTAAAAATGATCAATCCTTAACCCAAGGACCAACCCAATTGACTCAATAGGTCAAATTTTGATCAAAAAGTCAAATTTTATCAAAATGATCGATCCTTGACACAATGATCGAACCATTGATTCAATAGGTCAACTTTTGAACAAAAAGTCAATTTTGTCAAAATGGTGAATTTCTGACCCAATGACCACTCCGTTGACCAAATAGGCCAACTCTTGAACAAAAAGTCAATTTTGGTCAAAATAGCTAATTTTTGACCTAATGACAAATTATTGACCTCATCAGTCAATCTCTGACCAAAAAGGCAACTTTTGTCATAATGGTCAATCCTTGACTAAATGACCAACCTATTGACCCAATAGGTCAAGTCTTGACAAAAAAGTGAGGTTTAGTTAAAATAGTCAATCCTTGACCTAGTGGTCAATAAGTCAATTTTGGTCAAAATTATCATTTTTTGTCATAATGACCACCTTAAAAATGGGCAGAATGGTCAATTTCTGACACAGTGACCAACCCATTGACTCAATGGGTCAACTTTTGACCAAAAAGTCAATATTGGTCAAAATAGTTAATTTTTGACCTAATGAACACCCCATTGACCCAATAGGTCAACTTTTGACCAAAAAGTCAACTTTGGACAAAATTGTTAATTTCTCGCCCATTGACAAAAAGTCAACTTTGGTCAAAATGATCAATTCTTGACCCAATAACCAACACATTGACCCAATAGGTCAACCTTTGACCAATAAGTCAACTTCTATTAAAAAGGACAATCGTTGACCTAATGACCAATTCATTATCCCAAAAGATCAACTTTTGACTAAAAAGTCAATTTTGGTTTAAATAGTAAACTTTTTAACTAATGGCCACCCCATTGACCCAATAGGTCAACTTTTGACAAAAAAGACAAGTTTAGATAAAATAATGAATTTTTGATCAAATGACCAACCCATCGACCCAATAAGTCAACTTTTAACAAAAAGTCAACTTTGGTTAAAATGGTCAAATTCTAACATAATGACCACCCAATTGACCCAATGGGTCAACTTTTTACCCAAAATTCAAATTTAGTCAAAATAATCAATTTTTGATCGAATGTCCAATTATTGACCTAATAAGTCAATCTCTGACCAAAAGTCAACTTTGGCCAAAAAGGTCAATCTTTGACCCAATGACTAACCCATTGACACAATAGGACAACTTTTAACTAAAAAATCAACTTTGGTCAAAATGGTCAATCCTGTACCCAATGACCATCCCATTTACCCAACATATCAACTTTTAACCAAAAAGTTAACTTTGATCAATATTGTCAATTTTTGACCTAATTACCACCCCCATTAACCCTATTGGACCACTTTTTGACCAAAACATCAAGTGTGGTTAAAATGGTCAATTTTTGACCCAAAGACCAACCCATTAAACCCAATAGGTCAAATTTCGACACAAAAAGTCATTTATCGTAAAAATTGTCAATCCTTGACCCAATGCCGAACCCATTGACCCAATAGGTCAACTTTTGACAACAAATTTAATTTTGTTCAAAATAGTCAATTTTTGACCTACTGTCCAATTATTGACTCAATAAGTCAATCTCTGACCAAAAAGTAACTTTGGTCAAAATGGTCAATCCTTTACCCAATGAACAAACCATTTACCCAAATGGTCAACTTTTGACCAACAAATCAACTTTGGTCAAAATGGTCAATCCCTGACCCAATGACAAACCCATTAGCCCAATTGGTCATATTTTGACCAAAAAGTCCATTTTGGTCAAAATAGTCAATTTTTGACCTAATGATCATCCCATTAACCCAATAGGTTAACTTTTGACCAATTAATCAACATTGGTCAAAATGGTCAATTTCTGACCCAATGACCATACCGTTGACCGAATGGGTCAAACTTTGACAAAAAATTCAATTTTAGTCAAAATAGTCAATTTTTGACCTAATGACCAAATATTGACCTGTCAGCATTATTTTTAGGTTATGTATTTTGAATAAGGGGGTCGCCTAACAGAAATTGTCGGCGAATTTTTAATTTAATTTAAATAAATAATTTGAAAAGTAGTATTTGATTTTGAAAATAATGTTAAATTTGAAAATTTTAAGATATGAAATCAAGCCGATCTCACATCCCAAATAGTTTATATAAACGAAGCACCGCATCGCAAACCGTGTATCTATCTCGAAGAATAGACACATTGTTTGGTGATGGGGCTCGATTAAATAAACTAGAAGATTTGTGACATCTGTTTGGTCGCGAACCAATTTTATAAGCTGACAAATTCCCTGCTAATATGAAAGCATTAAACGGGGTTTATATTACACGGGTTCTTAAAATTCATTATAAGGGCAAGCCCTATAGTTAATTACATCTTAAGTGACGGGAATCACCTAAGAAAACTCTCGATAATAATCAGTAATTCTTCTCTCAAGAATTTCAAAGTTTAAGTTTTCAAAGGATTGAATTTTTGGAATTTCAATAGGGAACGGATCAAGTTTGGAATATTTTGTTTTGGGAATTCAAAGGAAGAAAGGTAGGAGAAATCACAGATTCGAAGCGAACTTCGGTAATTTCCCAACTATCCTATTGTTTGGCTTGGATTTAGGAAAGTCCTAATGTTTGTTTAATGTTTTGATCTTGCAAATTTTAATTAATTTGGACTTATATTTGTATGATAAAATCACACAAATAGCCTTGAAGATGTGAGGGTTTATGTCGTATCGGAAGACTACCTCGGAATCCTAAAACTGGGTAGGGCTTGATTTGCAATGCAATTACCTAACAAAAGGTTGAGGATTTATGTTGTACTAGGCAAACTACCTCGAAGTCCTATGGCTTGGTTATTTAATTCTAAGAATAGTTTTGCTGATGTAGATTCAAGTTTTGCTGATGACAATGGTCGTGCTGCCCACCATGCCCCTAGCTCCTTGTTGTTGCAGAGGTTTAGTTATAGAAGTCATAAATCAGGAGATGAGAAAAGTGTTTTGGTTTAGAGAAAATCTTAATTTCCTAGTGTGTTTTATATTTTATTTAAAACAAATCTTAAAGTTGATTATAACAACACCGGTTAAGATCCACGGTTCCATCCTTCGGCATCGTTATTTTTATCGGATTCACTTAGTCCGGATGAATTTGCTAAACTCAACTAAATGAGTTCCACACTTTCATTTAGACCGTGGTAAATCCGGTTAGCAACACGTAGGTTACATCATCCGAGGTATTCCCGATCATCCAACAAGACGTTTTAATTTAGTTGTAATTGCGGTTTTGTGTTACGTTTGTGATTAAATTTTGAGTTGTTTTATATTTTGAAATGTTGTGACGGTGAATTTTATCTTGTAATGACTTTTAATTTATTTTTGGTTTCAGTTTAGGGACTATCCTAAAGGTGTGGGGTTTCATGCAATGAGTTGTTTATCATGCGAGAAAAGTAAAGTGCATTTGCGATGAAGTAAATTGCAAGAAAGTAAATTGCGATAAAATAAAAACGTACTCGGAGGGTCTTCCCGTCATCCCAGGTTGCACTTGAACACAATTTAGAATATTTAAGCAAGTTCCTAGGTAAAGCTAAGGGAAGGGTTATGGTTTTCTACCAAGTTCCTAATCCTATAGCTAGTCATCTCCTATGACGTCTAGGTTCTTGTGTTTTGGTTTGAGGACGATTTTCTTCATCGAAGAACAATTAAGTTCAATTGTTCTTATAAATCTCCTATCATATTGAGGAAGTGCTTAAGAAGAATCTTAAACATCTTTTCAATATTGCTAGAATTGTTTTAAGTCCAAATGTATTTAATTATACAAATGAATTAATCGTCCGAGAATTCAAGTTTTGTTGTCTTGCTCGATGAACTAGGACATTTGAATATCCTATAAGTGAAGTAACACTTCATTTAACGTTACGTTTAGGAGTTATGACAACAAAAGCTTTTGAGGGAAAATTGATGTTCAAATGGTTTATGATTTAATTTCAGTTAACGGGTTTAAATTTGGAATAGTGTTCAAGTTGCTTTATATTTATTTTTGAATTTCTTTATGTCTTAGGTGATGTTATTTTTAATTCGATTTAATTTAACTTTAATTTAATTTAATTTGGTTTAGTTTTAATTTTAATTTAATTTAATTTGATTTTAATTTTAACTTGATTCTATTATTTAATTTAATTTAATTCAATTTAGTTTAATTTGATATGCTTCAATTTAATTTAATTTAATTTAATTTAATTTAATTTGATTTAATTTAATTTAATTTAATTTAATTTAATTTAATTTAATTTAATTTAATTTTTTTATTTTTAATTTTAAAGATGATTTAATTTAAAGTATTAATTTAATTGAAATTTTAAAAGGGTTTAATTTAAATAATTTAACTTTAATTTAATTTAATGATTAAGTCTTTTAGCATTTTAAATCTTAAATTTGAATTATCATTTTAATTAGAAATTAAATATTATTGAGATGATTAATTTAGGGATTCTTAAATTAAAGAACAAATCTCTTCCTAATAATATCCCTATTTTAATAATTCCAATTTTATTATTCTTCCAAATTTAATCAATTATTTAATTAAAGTTCATTTCAATTATTTTTAAATTGTTTAGTAGGTTTCTACCCTTTAATTATTTAAATTTCAATCATCCAAATCTTATTAGGATCAAATATTTTACTCTTTAATTTTATTAAACCTAAAGTTTTAATTAAAGGTTAAAATTTTAATTACCATTTTGCCCTTCAAGCTTAATAATTTCATAACTCACTAAAATGAGCTTAAATGAACTTGAAATTTTTATGTGACTTCACTCATATGTCAATAAAGACATGAGAGGAGAAAATGTGATTTTTCTGTATTTAACTTATTTATGTAATTATTTTTGGTGGAAAATAGAGATTTCTAAGGAAAATTTAATAATATGACCAAGGGAAAGTTTCTATTCTTAAGAAAATTATGGGACATTCCTAATGACAAGATGACCACTTGGACCAATTTTGGTGATTTTTTGAATTATATTCTTTTTATTATAATTATTTTGAGTTTTGGAGTATTAATTAAGTTAAAAATAAAATAAAGTTTGAAAAATAAATTTTGGAGAATCAATTTTTACAATTGTTTGATTTTTCTTTGATTTATTAGAATTATTTTAGTGGAAATGCTAAAATATACATTTTTTTTAATTTTAAAATTACCTTAGGGCTTTAAAATTTAATATCTCATCATATAGACTTAAGAAAAATATGGGGTTTGTTCCTAAGTGATTAAAATTCAAAATGTGACATTTTGGTGAATTTTATTATTTTGTGATTTTTTTTATTTTTTAATTATTAAAATATTAAAATAACACAAAAAATCAACTTTTTAGAAAATTGAAATTTTAATTTTCTTAAATTCCCCTAATATCGAGAGGCTCCAAAACCAATTTGGTGAATTTTTGAAAAGTATTTTGAAAGTTATGAATTTTTAAAGTTTAAATTGGCTAAATGGCTTAATCAACCTATTTAGTAGGGCTAACCAAGTCTAATTGACTTCAAATTTTTATGGTAGGTTCCTCTGATCCTAAAGGTCATTGGAGAATTGATTTCAAGTCAATTTGATGTATGATTAGCTCTAATTAATTAGGGACCTGTTTTGGGTGTCTAAGCCAATTAGGGTTATTCCAAGTAGATTAATTCAAAACCTATTTTTCCTAGAGTCCTTTGGTCATAAGAAACATAACCAAATTTTCCTAGAATTTATTTCACAACATGCTAATTATTAGATTTAAAATACTCAAAATAGAAACATGAATTTGAAAAATCAATAACTTCTCATAGGGATGGCCTCTGACTTTGGAAAATTCAGGGAATTTTCCCAAGTTCAGAGGCTTCAAAAGCCCTATGGTCTCATGCCATGGTGAATTCCCTATATGCATGGAGAATTAAAACAATGCAGAGGGTAAATAAATCATTAAAAATAAAATACTTAATGAAATTAAATGATTTCTTTTCCACATTATTCTACTCTGTTCACTAAGCAAGAGGGTATTTTTATTTTATTTTTCTGATTTTCCTACACAAAGTTATGCATTTTTGAAGTTTAGGGGAATTAAATAAATCAAAAATACCCTAATTTTCTATTTAAAACGGCGGCGCTGACTCATCCTAGGCATCTCCGAAAAGCCGCGTGTCGCGCTGCCATTCGGCGCCGCCACTTGAGTCAGCAGCCCGGGTCCCGTCTTCCGCGTATCATCTACCGATCTGACCTGATCTGAGCCGTCTGTCCGCACGTGTATGGATTGAACGACATCCGTTCATCGTCCCCAGTCGTTCTCACCCGAGAGCCGTCCACACTAAAACCCTAAGAACTCACTCATTTCTCAATGGATTTTCGTGTTCTTGTGCTCTATGGATTCGTCTTGAAGAGACGAATACATCTATATGGTGATCATGCATTGAAATTAAGGCATTTGAAATGGAGAATCTCCAGAAGCTCGGGATAAAGAGTTAGCTCATACCATTGCTCAGAGAAGTGTGGCTTCAATCTGAGGGTTGTGTCACCTTCGATTGGGTCCAAGCAAGCTCCAGATGAAGTCCCTTGGCCTGGTGAATTATCTAGGTATGATTTCGACCAAGCCCGATCACAAAGCTTGGAGTCTGGAACAGATGGGTGGCCTGGAGAGGGGGCTTTTGCTGGTGGACCTCTTCCCTTGGTCTGGTGGAGGTGTAGGACCAATCAATTTGAGGATTGATCCACTGTGGAGAAGTGTCCTAGTTTTGGGTGGAATTTTGGCTGAGAAAATGGGCTCTGTTGGTGGGGATTAAGACAAATTGTCACTGGGGATCAACTGCTCTAAGTATGGAGAGTGGTCTGGAGCAATTTTGGCAGAGTTTTAGTAAGGTCTGGTTCAGCACCTCTCATGGCCGAGAGGAGGTGAGGTTTAAATAGGAGAGGATGGAGGGCCTCCCAGGAGGGTTTAAGGCTTGGGATCAGCTGCTTAGGTCAAGGAAAGAACAACCATGATGGCCATTGGGCATGGGGCAGCTTAGCAAGTAAGAATTCCAAACTTTGTCTCACATGGGTTCTCTCGGCCTGGTGGTTTTCGGCGGCTGTGGTGGCTGGCCGGCCAGGGTCAGGTCACCCTCAAGGTCAGGGAGGTCAGGGCTGGGGCTTAGTGCAGTCAATTGGCCATGTACAGGTGTAAAGGAGTTGAATTGAAATGGAATGGGGGGAAGGCTATTTTGGCTCAAATTGGTCAACCCATCCCTTTGGGCTAGGTGCACCACCCAATGCTTCGTTTAGGCTGAAGGGAAAGTGATTTGGTTCAGCATAATCAGTAGGGTCAAGTCACCATCCAAGCACAATTAGGCATAAGCATGGTTAAGAGGAATCATGGGAGTGGTTAATCACCTTATGGGAATGTAGAAAGGACCTCCTCCTTTTGCCCAATGTGGTAAAGTCACATGTGAGCAAATCATATGGCTTGCATGTGGCTTAAGAGTGGCTTCATGGCTTGTCTTTGGCTTGGGGAAAAGCTTGGTCAATTTCATGAAAATGGATTTTAGAAATTTTGCTAATTTTGGGGTGATTTGATGGGATTTGGCATATGGCTTGATTTGGAACCATTTTATGATTGATTTAGGACTTAAGGGATGATTTAAATTGAATGCATGATGAAGAAGAGTGTCATATGGACTTTGGACCTTTGAAATTTAGTGAAGGTGGGCTTTTAAAGTGATTTAGGGAAGTGGGTTTTTTATGATTTTAAAATGGATTTTAGGATGGGAATTTTGCAAAGGATTGGATCCAATAAGTGTTGAATTTAGTTTATGAATGTTTCATGAATGATTTGGAATAAATTTGAAGTGTTTGGGCTAGGTTTAGGTTGGATTTGGACCTCTTTGATGAATGGGCCAATGTAGGTCAAATTGGGCTAACTTGGGCCAATGTTGGGCTAGGGTTCAAATTGATGTAAAATTAATGTTGGGAAATGTTTATGGGAGTGTTTCAAAGAGGTTTTGACTTTTGTTGGGTTTTGATTTTGGGGTTTGGGCTTATTTGGGTTAGGTTTGGGTTTAGGTCAAAATTGGGCTTTTTGGCTTTGGGTTGAATTTTAGTGGGGTTTGGGTCTACATTTTGGGTAAATCATGTTAGTTTTTTGTTTGTGGGGATGTTAGGGAAGGTTTAGAAAAGGTTTGGGGTTAATTGGAGTTGAATTGGGTTAATTTGGGCTAAGTTTGGGTCATGGGTCCAAATTGGGCTTTAAGGAGAAAAGTGAAATTGGATTCAAATATCAATCAAATTGGACTTGGATCTGGTCTAGATTGGTGTTGGGAATGTTAAATTGAACTTTAGAATTGAATTGGACCAGAATTTGGGTCAATTGGGTAGGTTTGGCTTGACATTGCGTTCATTTTAGGTTAAAATGGGTCAAATTGGGGGTTTTGACAAAATTAGGGTAAATTGATAAAATTGGCCCATGGTGTAGTTGAACAAAATGAAATTGTGAATATTTGGGATTTTCTGGAATTTTCTGGGAATTTTCTGAATTTTTGGATTTTTGGATTTTTGGGTCAAGAGGGGTATTTTGGGTATTTGGAGGGTATTGAGAGGTATTTTTGGAATTTTTGGTATTTTTGGCTATGGATGATCAACTTGATTGGTGAGGAAATGTTCAAGGTTAATTTTGGGGAATTTTGGGTGATTTGGAAATTTTGAAAATTTTGGGTAATTTCTAGGGCTTTGGGTAGGCTAGGCGGGTGTAGGGTCCCGGGGGTCAAAAATTGAAAATTTGGAAAATTGAAGATTGGGTAATTGTAAGTGGAATAAAATCATTTTGGTTAAGCCATGAAGCCATATCAAGCCCACATGAGCCATGAAGGGACTCATTTGAGGCATCCACTATATTGTTCCTAACCCTCTTAGCCAAGGGCTTAGGGGTTAAGGACCATCCATGTGAATCACCTTTATGAGTCAGGAGGTCAAGTTAGGTATGGGTGTGTTTTTTAGAATGTGTGTGAAAGTGTAGTGTATAGGTGCAGTGTGTGTGTAGGTCAGCCCTTCACCAGACCAGGCCACCCAGGGTAGTCCTAAGGCCAAAGAGTCCTATAGGAACTCATCCTTTAAACTTCCACATTTGATTTCAACCCTCTAGGTGATTAGGGGTCTATAGTCAAGTACGTAGAGTTTGTAGGGAGTTAAGAAGTGGTTTGAATTTCTAAGTGGTGGGTCCCAATTCTAATCCTCTAAGATAGTCGAAGGAAAAGCCTAAGGCTAGATCCTAAGTACTATAGAGAGAAGAGAAGACCTCATCAAAAATGAGGTCAACAAATGGACCCCCAATAGGTGTGGTGTGCTAACCAAGCACACCGCGCGTATTGGCGTTGACCGAAAAGATCAACAAAACCAACCTAGATGACCAAGTGACAAACTTAGGACGAAGTAGAAGAATTTCCGCTAGGGAGTGTCAAGTATATCTCTGAGACTGGAGATTCCTGAACTCTCGCTGGGGAAATGAAAAGGAGGTGAATCCCAAATCACATGACCTGGGGGAATTTCAATTTAGATTTTATTTTGTTTCAGTTTAAGTTTTGATGTGTAAGTTTAGATTTCAATTTGGAGTTTTAATTTAGATTGAAGTTTTCTCAAAATTAATTTGAAGGGATTTGAACTTGAAATGAAAAATTGGAATTTTGTGGTTTTAGATGTAACATCTTCAACTTCAAAAGAAAATTGAATTGATTGGATTGAACCATTACAATGAGGAGAGATCTCAGAGCAATGCTGTATTGGATGTAAAATCCTTAACCTCAAGAGTTTGATTTTGATGTATTTCATTGCGAAAGGGAAAGAATCCTAAAGCAATGCAGTCTCGGATGTAAAATCGTCAACCCCAAAAATTTGAATTTGATGTATTTCATTGCAATAGGGAAAGAATCCTAAAGCAATGCAGTCTCGGATGTAAAAATCCTCGACCCCAAAAGTTTGAATCTGATGTATTTGATTTTACAAAGATTTGTAATGTTGATTTGAAAAGTGTGGAATTTTGGTGTTTCGAGAATTTCATGAGAGTTGTAAAAGATTTTTGTGGAAAGAAACAGATTAGGAGGAAATATGTAGATGTTACATATCCGCATTCGAAAGAGTTGATCGAAAGTTCTTTGGTTTGGATTGGATACAATTCCTCGCCATCAGATTCGAATCGAAAACCTCATTGCTCCGTGTCAATGGAATCAACTGTTTCCATCCCAGACAAGGGAGAGAGTAGAACGGATTGGATTTCAGATTTGGAAGGTTGAGTTTGAATTTGATTGAGGTTTGATTTGAGATCTGGAAGATTGAATTTGAAATTTGATCGAGATTTGATTTGAAATTTGGAAAGATTGAATTTGAAATTTTGATTGAGATTCGATTTGAAATTTATGTTCATTTTGTTTGTCTTTTAACGATTCAAATTTTTTTTATCACTCATTTAATGTTCATGTGAATTTGGTGTTCATCATTTTTTAGATTTTTAAGGAAAGTTTTATTTTATTCTTTTTTTTTCTTTTCTGTTCTTTGTTCGAAGTTCATTTAACTTTAATGGCGTTTATCGATCGACTTGCACTGAAAAGAGGTGAAGGCCAAAAATGTGACATGGTCACTTTCTTTCCAATCATGTTGAAGATACATCATACGACTCGATACGGAATACATCTCATACAATCCATGTAGACTCGAAACGGATTATGTATGATCTTTGTCGATCCATCCAAAAAAGGTATACGTCGAGAAATCCATGTACGAATAGTGAGGTACATGGTGAATAACATCACCTTCCAAGCCATCCTTGGCAAGGATGCCGTATGGATGTACGTTGGAGGTGTGATATTTTCCATGTAACTCGCGGCTCGTAAGGCCGGAGGCTCTCTAGCTCCGGGTTTGGTCGGAAATGGTAAGGTGCTTTCCGTCATCCATCCTTCTAAAAGTAGCGAGATCCGCTTCACGGGTACTCCGTATGCAATGTTTAGCGACATCCGCTCCATTGCCCTTCGATATCATGACGAAACCTACCGGTAATGGTATCTTTACTTGGCCCTCGGAACTCACCGGGCTCGTTATCCGGAGGTCGGATCCTAACATGATATTACACTCGTTCGAAAAGAAGCGTGCGAAAAGGTCGACAAAGTCGTGGTGATCTATGTGCGGGGGTATGCGGTCACCCTTCTTGTAGATGTTAATGATGCAAGCTGTTGGGTATGCAATCGCGGCGCGTACCCTCCATGCTATCATTCTTTTTACCATCCTTTTGATGACTAATGGCATTGGATCAACTCGGCCATGACGGAGTATCCCGGTGGGTTTCCCTTCTCGTCTTCTGCGAAGTTGTAGCGGCATCCACATTGTATTGTAATTCTACCTTTCCCCAGCATCCATCTCCGGGGTTTCGAGTAAGTGTTTTCTCTTAGGCGGCCCGCTCGGCCCATTCTTTTCAAATCTCGGATGCAGTCCACGATTTGTTGTTGTTCGTATTCTGAGAACGCGTCTGTATGTAGCTCGAGGCCTTCTAGTATATTGATCCTTCTGCCTCTGATTCTCTCGAAGTATTCAAAAGTTTGATTCTTGACATTCTGCATTCTTTCTAGCTCGTATTCTGGAATAATCTGCAAATGGCGAGGCCTGGTGACGTATTGTGGGATATACCGCTCAATCCCTTCACGTTCTCCTGCATACCTCGGCTCCTCGGGGATGGTGTCTGTCGGGACATCCTCCGGGGTTGCTTCTGCAACAAGGTTATGTATTACTGGTGGCTTTATCTGGTGGCGTGGTAGCCTTCCTTCTTCTGATCTTCTTGAGATTTCCCTGGTCTCTTCTGTTATCCTATGAGCTAGCCTCCTTCCATCAGGTAACTAGTGAACTGTCATCCTTGAAGTATATGTATTGGCGGTAATCGCCTGCCTCGTCGCTGGTCCGTCTGCTAGTTTAGTTAACATCTTGCGGATACGGCGATTTTTATTTCTTCTTTGGGTTCTTCGTGAGAGTACCTCTTCGTACTTCCCGAATTTACGTAGGCGCGGCGCGACAAGCTGCCTCTGCACGTAGCGACTACGGACTTGATTCTCTTGTCTTCTTCGGTGTTTGTTTTCCTTTTCTTGCTTCAAGGGTGGTAGCTTGGGCCACCCACTTTCATTCTTGTCACAGTAGGCAGTTCCTCTCGATCAGCTGGGACCTGAGTCACTTTCCTCGTATTGCGGAGCTCGTCGGTGCGAAGTCCGAGTCGATCTACATTATTGCTCCATCTTTCACCCTCTTTTCGTCGAGTGCGAGGCTTACGCCATTTCTAAAGTTCGGGACCAACCGCTCGTTCCACATTTCCTGCGAAAAGACAAGGAAAAGGATCGGGGGTCTATGCGAGAACAAAAACATTAAGAAAATGTTTATTAAAGACAGTTTTTTTTACTTCTTGTATTTTTAAATTTAACAGGAATGAAGTGGGATAAGATCAGGAAGAGATTTTTATATGGAAGAGAAAACAAGGAAAACTTTATTATCATGATTTTATTTATTTTAGCACATTTTTTATTATTTTTGGGTTCGGACCCAGTCATAAGTAACTACTTCAGCCGTGCTTCTAGAGATGAAGAATTCATTCCTTCGAAACATCATGTAGCATAATACTTCTTCAAGTATCGTCCGTTGATCGGAAGCATATGCCGTTCTCCTCGACAATTCACTAGCTGGTAGGAGCCTCCTGAGTATACTGCTTCAACCACAAACGGCCCTACCCAAGTGGGTTCAAATTTTACTCTTATCTTGCGGTGTGCAAGGATAGGTCTCTTGAGAACGAGAACTAAGTCACCAACTTTAAAGGTTCTTGGGCGGACCAGTCTGTCATGGGCTTGAACCATCTTAGCTTGGTATAGTACTAAATTCTGCTTGCTGCTGCAAGTCTTTTCCCTTCCGAGGCTTTCTAATTCCTCTAGTCGTAATTTGGCATTCTCTTCGTCGTGATTTTGTTTGCAGACTGCAATTACGAGTGAAGGAAGGCTGGACCTCTAAGGGTAACACTGCCTCGGACCCATACACCGGAGCGTAAGGTGTAGCTTGAGTAGGAGTTACGAAGGTTGTACGGTAGGCCCATAAGGCTTCTAATAACTTCTCGTGCCAATTTCTCTTATTATCGTCCAAGGTTTTCTTTAAGATTTGAACGAGAGTTTTATTAAAAGCCTCAGCCAGGCCGTTTGCTCTTGGGTAGTAAATTGTTGAATATCGCTAGTCGATTCTGTGTCTCCTGATGAAATTATTGATTAGTGTGCTTCTGAATGCTGACCCATTATCTGAGATGATCCTGCGCGGCACTCCGAAACGGTAGATAACTTGGTTCTTGAAAAGCGTAGCATGTGGTGTGCTTTCACTTCTGCGAGTGGAACTACCTCTGCCCACTTGGAAAAGTAATCTGTAGCCGCAAGAATGAAGCGATGTCCTTTTGAAGATGGTGGTTTTATTGGACCCACTATATCTGTGCCCCAACATTCAAATGGCCACGACGCAATTGTCGGATGTAACACATTTGGAGGTTGGTGTAGAACCACTCCGTGTACTTGGCATTGCTGCCCACCATGCCCCGAGCTCCTTGTTGTTGAAGAGGTTTAGTTATAGAAGTCATAAATCAGGAGATGAGAAAAGTGTTTTGGTTTAGAGAAAATCTTAATTTCCAAGTGTTTTTTATATTTTATTTAAAACAAATCTTAAAGTTGATTATAACAACACCAGGTTAAGATCCCGCGGTTCCATCCTTCGGCATCGTTATTTTTATCGGATTCACTTAGTCCGGATGAATTTGCTAAACTCAACTAAATGAGTTCCACACTTTCATTTAGACCGTGGGAAATCTCGTTAGCAACACGTAGGTTACATCATCAGAGGTATTCTCGATCATCCAACAAGACGTTTTAATTTAGTTGTAATTGCGGTTTTGTGTTACGTTTGTGATTAAATTTTGAGTTGTTTTATATTTTGAAATGTTGTGGTGGTGAATTTTATCTTGTAATGACTTTTAATTTAGTTTTGGTTTCAGTTTTAGGGACTATCCTAAAGGTGTGGGTTTTCATGCAACAGTTGTTTATCATGCAAGAAAAGTAAAGTGCATTTGCAATAAAGTAAATTGCAAGAAAGTAAATTACAGTAAAATAAAAGCGTACCTGGAGGGTCTTCCCGTCATCCCAGGCTGTACTTAAACACAATTTAGAATATTTAAGCAAGTTCCTAGGAAAAGCTAAGGGAAGGGTTATGGTTTTCTACCAAGTTCATAATCCTATAGCTAGTCATCTCCTATGACGTCTAGGTTCTTGTGTTTTGGTTTGAGGACGATTTTCTTCATCAAAGAACAATTAAGTTCAATTGTTCTTATAAATCTCCTATCATATTGAGGAAGTGCTTATGAAGAATCTTAAACATCTTTTTAATATTGCTAGAATTGTTTTAAGTCCAAATGGATTTAATTATACAAATGAATTAATCGTCCAGAGAATTCGAAGTTTTGTTGTCTTGCTCGGTGAACTAGGACATTTGAATATCCTATAAGTGAAGTAACACTTCATTTAACGTTCTGTTTAGGAGTAATGACAACAAAAGCTTTTGAGGGCAAATTGATGTTCAAATGGTTTATGATTTAATTTCAGTTAACGGGTTTAAATTTGGAATAGTGTTCAAGTTGCTTTCTATTTATTTTTTGAATTTCTTTATGTCTTAGGTGATGTTATTTTTAATTCGATTTAATTTAACTTTAATTTAATTTAATTTGGTTTAGTTTTAATTTTAATTTAATTTAATTTGATTTTAATTTTAACTTGATTCTATTAATTAATTTAATTTAATTCAATTTAGTTTGATTTGATATGCTTTAATTTAATTTAATTTAATTTAATTTAATTTAATTTGATTTAATTTAATTTAATTTAATTTAATTTAATTTTATTTAATTTTATTTTTATTTTTAATTTTTAAGATGATTTAATTTAAAGTATTAATTTAATTGAAATTTTAAAAGGGTTTAATTTAAATAATTTAACTTTAATTTAATTTAATGATTAAGTTTTTTAGCATTTTAAATCTTAAATTTGAATTATCATTTTAATTAGAAATTAAATATTATTGAGATGATTAATTTAGAGATTCTTAAATTAAAGAACAAATCTCTTCCTGATAATATCCCTATTTTAATAATTCCAATTTTATTATTCTTCTAAATTTAATCAATTATTTAATTAAAGTTCATTTCAATTATTTTTAAATTGTTTAGTAGGTTTCTACCCTTTTATTATTTAAATTTCAATCATCCAAATTATATTAGGATCAAATATTTTACTCTTTAATTTTATTAAACCTAAAGTTTTAATTAAAGGTTCAAATTTTAATTACCATTTTGCCCTTCATGCTTAATAATTTCATAACTCACTAAATTGAGCTTAAATGAACTTGAAATTTTTATGTGACTTCACTCATATGTCAATAAAGACATGAGAGGAGAAAATGTGATTTTTTTGTATTTAATTTATTTATGTAATTATTTTTTGTGGAAAATAGAGATTTCCAAGGAAAATTTAATAATATGACCAAGGGAAAGTTTCTGTTCTTAAGAAAATTATGGGACATTTCTAATGACCAGAGGACAACTTGGACCAATTTTGGTGATTTTTTCAATTATATTCTTTTTATTATAATTATTTTTAGTTTTTGAGTATTAATTAATTTAAAAATAAAATAAAGGTTGAAAAATAAAATTTATATTTTTCAAAAATCTCTTTGATATCAAGGAAATCAAAGAATCAATGTTTACAATTTTCTGATTTTTCTTTGATTTATTAGAATTATTTTAGTGGAAATGCTAAAAAATACATTTTTTTTAATTTTAAAATTACCTTAGGGCTTTAAAATTTAATATCTCATCATATAGACTTAAGAAAAATATGGGGTTTGTTCCTAAGTGATTAAAATTCAAAATGTGACATTTTGGTGAATTTTATTATTTTTGTGATTTTTATTATTTTTTAATTATTAAAATATTAAAATAATACAAAAAATCAACTTTTTTAGAAAATTGAAATTTAAATTTTCTTAAATTCCCCTAATATCAGAGAGGCTCCAAAACCAATTTGGTGAATTTTTGAAAAGTATTTTGAAAGTTATGAATTTTTAAAGTTTAAATTGGCTAAATGGCTTAATCAACCTATTTAGTAGGGCTAACCAAGTCCAATTGACTTCAAATTTTTATGGTGGGTTCCTCTGATCCTAAAGGTCAGTGGAGAATTGATTTCAAGTCAATTTGATGTATTATTAGCTCTAATTAATTAGGGACCTGTTTTGGGTGTCTAAGCCAATTAGGGTTATTCCAAGTGGATTAATTCAAAACCTATTTTTCCTAGAGTCCTCTGGTTACAAGAAACATCACCAAATTTTCCTAGAATTTATTTCACAACATGCTAATTATTAGATTTAAAATACTCAAAGCAATGACACGAATTTGAAAAATAAATAACTTCTCGTAGGGATGGCCTCGACTTTGGAAAATTCGGGGAATATTCCCAAGTTCGGAGACTTAAAGCCCTATGGTCTCATGCCATGGTGAATTCCATATATGCATGGAGAATTAAAACAATGCAGAGGGTAAATAAATCATTAAAAATAAAATACTTGATGAAATTAAATGATTTCTTTTCCACATTATTCTACTCTGTTCACTGAGCAAGAGGATATTTTTATTTTATTTTTCTGATTTTCCTATACAAAGTTATGCATTTTTGAAGTTTAGGGGAATTAAATAAATCAAAAATACCCTAATTTTCTATTTAAAACGGCGGCGCTGACTCATCCTAGGCATCTCCGAAACGCCGCGTGTCGCGCTGCCATTCGGCGCCACCACTTGAGTCAGCAGCCCGGGTCCCGCCTTCCGCGTATCATCTGCCGATCCGACCCGATCTGAGCCGTCCGTCCGCGCGTGTATGGAATGAACGACATCCGTTCATCGTCCCCAGCCGTTCTCACCCGAGAGCCGTCCACACTAAAACCCTAAGAACTCACTCATTTCTCGACGGATTTTCGTGTTCTTGTGCTCTATGGATTCGTCTTGAAGAGACAAATACATCTATATGGTGATCATGCATTGAAATTAAGGCATTTGAAATGGAGAATCTACAGAAGCTCGGGATAAAGAGTTAGCTCATACCTTTGCTCAGAGAAGTGTGGCTTCAATTTGAGGGTTGTGTCACCTTTGATTGGGTCCAAGCAAGCTCCAGATGAAGTCCCTTGGCTTGGTGAATTGTCCAGGTATGATTTCGACCAAGCTCGATCACAAAGCTTGGAGTACGGAACGGATGGGTGGCTTGGAGAGGGGGCTTTTCTTGGTGGACCTCTTCCCTTGGTCTGGTGGAGGTGTAGGACCAATCAATTTGAGGATTGATCCACTGTGGAGAAGTGTCCTAGTTTTGGGTGGAATTTTGGCTGAGAAATTGGGCTCTGTTGGTGGGGATTAAGACAGCATGATTAATAAATAGGAAAACTTTTCACCAAAATGTTAACTTTGGTAAAAATTGTTAATCATTGACCCAATAGTACAACTTTTAACCAAAATATCAATTTCGGTCAAAAAAATAAATTTTTGATTTAATAACCACGCCATTGACCCAAAAGGTTAACTTTTGACCAAAACTCAACTTTGGTCAAAATGGTCAATTTCTGACTCAATGACCAATCCATTAATCCAATAGGTCAACTTTTGACCAAAAAGTCAACTTTAGACTAAAAAGTCAACTTTAGTTAAAATGGTCAATCCTTGACCCAATGACCAACCCACTGACCCAATAGGTCAACTTTTGACCAAAAAGTCAACTTTGGTCAAAATCGTCAATCCTCGACCCAATGACCAACCAATGGTCCCAATATATCAACATTTGACCAAAAAGTCAACTTTAGTCGAAATGTTCAAACCTGGAACCAATGACTTACCCATTGATCCAATGGGTCAACTTTTAACCAAAAATTTAATTTTGGTCAAAATTATTAATTTTTAACCAAATGACCACCCATTGGCCTAATAAGTCAACATTTGACAAAAAAGTTAACTTTGGTTAAAATAAAAAATATCTGACTCAATGACAAAGCCATTAACCCAATTGTCAACATTTAACTAAGAAGTCAACTTTGGTCAAAATAATCAATCCTTGACCCAATGACCAACCCATTGACCCAATAGGTCATCTTTTGACCAAAAAGTCAATTTTTATCAAAATAGTCAAATTTTGAACTGATGGCCAATTATTGCTCAATAAGTAAATCTCTTACCAAAAAGTCCACTTTGGTCAAATTGGTCAATCTTTGACCAAATGACAAACCCATTGAGCCAACAGGTCAAACTTTGACCAAAAAGTCAACTTTGATCAAAATGGTTAATTTTTGACCCAATGACCAACAAATTGACCCAATATGTTAATCTCTGACCAAAAAGTCAACTTTGGTCAAACCTTGACCCGATGACCAACCCATTGACCCAATAGGTCAATATTTGACAAAAAAATTAATTTTGATAAAAATAGTTAATTTTTTACCTAATGACCAATTATTGACCCAATAAGTCAATCTCTTACCAAAAAGTCAACTTTGGTCAAAATTATCAATCCTTGAGCCAATGACCAACCTATTGACTAAATAGGTCAATTTTTGACCAAAAAGTCAACCTTGGTCAAAATCGTCAATCCTTGACCGAATGACCAACCCATTGGCCTAACAGATTAAGTTTTGAACAAAAAGTCAATTTTGGTCAAAATAGTCAATTTTTGACCTAATGACCAAACAATTTACTCAATAGGTTAACTTTTGACCATAAAGTTAACTTTAGTCGAAATGCTCAATTTCTGACCCAATGATCACCCCGTTGACCCGATGGGTCAACATTTGACCAAAAATTTATTTTTTGTCAAAATAGACAATTTTAGACCAAATGACCAATTATTGAACCAATAAGTCAATCTTTAACCAAAACGTCAACTTTGATCAAAATGACCAACCCATTGACCCAATGACCAACCCATTGACCCAAAAGGTCAACTTTTGACTAAATAGTCAGGTTTGGTCAAAATGGATAATTTCTGACACAATGCTTACCCCATTGACCCAATAGGTCAACTTTTGTCTAGAAATTCAATTTTGTTCAATTTAATTAAATTTTGACCTAATGACCAATTATTGACCCAATAGGTCAACTATGGTCAAAATGATCAATCTTTGACCCAATGACCCTATAGATCAACCTTTGACCAAAAAGCAATCCAGGTCAAAATACTCAAATTTTGACCTAATGACCACCCAATTGATCCAATATGTCAACTTTAACCAAAAAGTTAACTTTGGTGAAAATGGTCTATTTCTGACCCATTGACTCAATAGGTCAACTTTTGACCAAAAGTCAACTTTGGTCAAAATGGTCAATCCTTGACGTAATGACCAACCCATTGACCAAATAGGTCAACTTTTGACCAAAAAGTCAACTATGGTCGAAATGGTCAATCTTTGAAATAATGACCCAGTAGACCAACCTTTGATCAAAAAGCAATTTGATCAAAATAGTCAATTTTTTACCTAATGATCACCCAATTGACCCAATATGTCAACTTTTACCAAAAAGTTGTCTTTGGTCAAAATGGTCAATTTCTGACCTAATTTCAAACCCATTGAAGTTCAACTTTTGACCAAAAAGTCAACTTTTGTCAAAATGGTTAATCTTGACCCAATGACTAACGCATTGACCCAATATGTCAACTTTTGACAAAAAAAGTCAATTTTGGTCAAATAATCAAATTTTGTCCTATTAACCAATTACTGACCCAAAAAGTCTTACGAAAAAGTCGACTTTGGTCAAAATAAGTGATCCTTGACCCTAATGATCAACCCATCGACTGATAAGTCGACTCTTGTCAAAAATTCAATTTTGATCAAAATAATCAATTTTTGACATAATGTCCATCCCATTGACCCAATGGGTCAACTTTTGACCAAAAAGTAAACTTTGGTCGAAATTGTCAATTTCTGACCCAATGACCACCTCGTTGACGCAATGGGTTAAATTTGGACCAAAAATTCAATTTTGGTCAAAATAATCAATTTTTGACCTAATGACCAATTATTGACCCTTTAAGTTAATATCCGACCAAAAAGTCAACTTTGGTCAAAATAGTCAATCAATGACCTAATGACCAAAACATTGATCCAATATGTCAATTTTTGACTAAATGACCAACCAATTGACCCAACTGGTCAACTTTTGACCAAAATGACAACTTTGGTCAAAATGATCAATCCTTATCCCAATGACCAACCAATTGACCCAATAGGTCAACTTTTTACCAAAAGGTTAACATTGGTCAAAATAATCAATTTTTTACCTAATGACCACTTAATTGACCCAATAGGTCAACTTTTGACCAAGAAGTCAACTTTGGTCAAAATGGTCAATTTATGACCCCTTGAACTACCCATTGACCCAATATGTCATCTTTTGACCAAATAGTCAAATTTTGTCAAAATGGTCAATCCTTGACCCAATCACCGACCCATTGATCCAATAGGTCAACTTTTGACCAAAAAGTCAACTTTGGTTAAAATGGTCAATTTTTGACCGAATGACCACTACGTTGACCCAATAGGTCAACTTTTGAGCAAAAATTCAATTTTGGTCAAAATAGTCAATTTTTGGCTTAATGACGAATTATTGACCTAATAAGTCAATCTCTGACCCAAAAGATAACTTTGTTCAACATGGTCAATCATTGACCCAATGACCAATGCATTGATCCAATAGGTCAACTTTTGACCAAAAAGTCAACATTGGTCAAAATGGTCAATCCTTGACCCAATGACCAACCGATAGACCTAATAGTTCAACTTTTGAACAAAAAGTTAATTTTGGTCAAAATAGTCAATTTTTGAAATAATGACAACTCATTGACCCAGTAGGTCAACTTTTGACCAAAAGTCAACTTTGGTCAAACTGTTCAATTTATGACCCAATGACAAACCCATTAATCCAATAGGCCAACTTTTGTCCAAAAAGTAAACATTGGTCAAAATGGTCAATTCTTGACCCAATGACCAACTCATTGACCCATTCGATGAACTTTTGAACAAAAAGTCTATTTTGGTCAAAATAATAAATTTTTGACCTAATGGCCAATTATTGACCCAATAAGTAAATCACTGACAAAAAAGCGGTCTTTGGTCATAATGGTCAATCCTTGACCAAATGACAAACCCTTCGACTCGATAAGTCGACTTTTGACCAAAAGTCGACTTTGGTAAAAATGGTCAATCCTCGACCTAATGACCGACTCATTGACTAATAGGTTAACTTTGAACAAAAGTTAATTTTGGTCAAAATAATGATTACGATCTATGACAACCCATTAACCTTAATAGATCGACTTTTTACCAAAAAGTCAACTTTGGACAAAATATTCAATTTCTGACCCAATGATAAATCCATTAATCTAATAGGTCAACTTTTGACCAAAAAGTAAATTTTGGTTAAAATGGTCAATTTACCCGATGACTAACTCATTGACCCAAGAGGTCAACTTTTGAATTAAAGGTCAATTTTGGTCAATATAACCAATTTTTTACCTAATGACCAATTATTGACCCCATAAGTTAATTTTTGGCCAAAAAGTCAACTTTTGACATAATGGTCAACCCTTGACCAAATGACCAACCCATTTGCCCAATAGGTCAACTCTTGACCAAAAAGTGAACTTTAATCAAAATAGTTAATCCTTGACAAAATGACCAACCCATTGACCTAATAGCTCAACTTTTGACCGAAATCTTAACTTAGGTTAAAATGGTCAATCCTTGACCTAATGACTAACTCATTGATCCAAAAGGATAACTTTTGACCAAAAAGTCAATTTTGGTCAAAATTGTCAATTTTTTACCTAAAGGCCACCTCATCGACCCAGTAGGTCAACTTTTAACAAAAAAGTTAAATTTGGTTAAAATGGTTAATTTCTGACACAGTGACCTTCCCATTGACTCAATGGATCAACTTTTGGCCAAAAATTTAATTTTGGTCAAAATAGTCAATTGTTGACCTAATGACCAATTATTAACCCAATAAGTCAATCTCTTACCAAAAAGCCAACTTTCGTTAAAATGATCAATCCTTGACCCAATGACCAACCCAGTGACCCAATGGTCAGCTTTTGACCAAAAAGTCAATTTTGGTTAAAATAGTCATTTTTTGACCTAATGACCAATTATTGACCTAATAAGTCAATCTCTGACCAAACATTCAACTTTGGTCAAAGTGGTCAATCATTGACACAATGACCAACCCATTGGTCAAATAGGTCAACTTTTGACCAAAAAGATAATTTTATCCAAAATAGTCAACTTTTGACCTAATAACCACCCCATTGACCCAATAAGTCAACTTTTAAACAAAAAGTCAACTTTGGTCAAAATTGTTAATTTCTCACCCAATGACCAAAAAGTCAACTTTAGTCAAAATGATCTATTCTTGACCCAATAACCAACACATTAACCCAAAAGGTCAACTTTTGGCCAAAAAGTCAACTTTGGTTAAAAAGGTCAATCCTTGACCTAACGACAAACCCATTGTCCCAAAAGATCAACTTTTGACTAAAAAGTCAATTTTGGTTAAAATAGTCAATTGTTTACCTAATGACCAGCCCATTGACCCAATAGGTCAACTTTTGACAAAAAAGTCAAGTTTGATCAAAATTGTGAATTTTTGATCCAATGATCTACCCATTGACTCAAAAGGTCAACTTTTGACAAAAAGTCAACATTGGTCAAAATGGTCAATTTTTGACATAATTACCACCTAATTAACCCAAAGAGTCAACTTTTGACCAAAAATTGAAATTGGGTCAAATTAATCAATTTTTGACTGAATGACCAATTTTTGACCCAATAAGTCAATCTCTGATCAAAAGTCAACTTTGGTCAAAATGGTCAATCTTTGGCCCAATGACTAACCCATTGACCTAATAGGTCAAGTTTTGACCAAAAAGTCAACTTTGGTTAAAATGGTCAATCCATTACCCAATGACCATTCCATTGACCCAATAGGTCAACTTTTGACCAAAAAGTTAACTTTGATCAAAATTGTCAATTTTTGACCTAATAACCACCCCATTAACCCAATTGGAGAACTTTAGACCTATACATCAAGTTTGGTTAAAATGGTCAATTCCTGACCCAATGACCAACCCATTAACCCGATAGGTCAACTTTCGACCCAAAAAAATGTTAAAATTGGTCAATCCATCACCTAATGATGAACCCATTGACCTAGTAGGTCAACTTTTGGCAAAAAAATCAATTATGGTTAAAATATTCAATTTTTGACCTATTGACCAATTATTGACCCAATAGGTCAATCTCTGACCAAAAAGTAACTTTGGTCAAATGGTCAATCCTTGACCCAATGATCAACCCATTGACCCAATTGGTCAACTTTTGACCAATAAATCAACTTTGGTCAAAATGGTCAATCCTTGAACCAATGACCAACCCATTGACCCAATAGGTCAATTTTTGAGCAAAAAGTCAATTTTGATCAAAATAGTCAATTTTTGACCTCACGACCTCAATTTTGATCCCATTGACCCAAAAGGTCAACTTTTGACCAAAGAGTAAAATTTTGTCGAAATGGTCAATTTCTGATCCAATGACCACACCGTTGACCGACTGGGTCAACTTTTGACCAATATTTCAATTTTGGTCAAAATAGTTAATTTTTGACCTAATGACCAATAATTGACCCGATAAGTTGATCTCTAACCAAAAAGTCAATTTTGGTTAAAATGGTCAATCCTTGACCAAATGACCAACCGATTGACCAAATAGGTAAACTTTTGACCAAAAAGTCAACTTTTGTCAAAATAGTCAATCATTGACCCAATAACCCAATATGATAACTTTTGACCAAAAAGTTAATTTCGATCAAAAAAACTAATTTTTGACCTATTGATCACGCCATTGATCCAAAAGGTTAGCTTTTGACCAAAAGTCAACTTTGGTCAAAATGGTCAATTTCTGACCCAATTACCAACCCATTGATCCAATATGTCAACTTTTGAGCAAAAAGTCAACTTTTGACCAAAAAGTCAACTTTAGACCAACAAATCAACTTTGGTTAAAATGGTCAATCGTTGAACCAATGACCAACCCATTCACCTAATTGGTCAATCTTTTACCAAAATGTCAACTTTAGTCAAAATGGTTAATCCTTGACACAATGACCAAGCAATTGTCCTAACATGTCAACTTTTGAACAAAAAGTCAACTTTATTCAAAATTATCAATCCTTGAACCAATGACTTGCCCATTAATCAAATGGGTCTACTTTTAAAAAAAAATTTAATTTTGGTTAAAATAGTAATTTTTTTACATAATGACCACCCAATGGCCCAATAGGTCAACTTTTGACCAAAAAGTCAACTTTGGTTAAAATGGACAATTTCCGCACATAATGATCAACCCATTGACCCAATGGTCAACATTTAACCAAGAAGTTAACTTTGGTCAAAATGATCAATCCTTGACCCAATGATCAACCCATTGACCCAATAGGTCAACTTTTGGCCAAAAAGTTAATTTTTGTCAATAGAGTCAAATTTTGACCTAATGACCAATTATTGCCCAATAGTCAATCTTTTACCAAAAAGTCAACTTTGGTCAAAATGGTCAATATTTGACCCAATGACAAACCCATTGACCCAACAGGTCAAACTTTGAGCAAAAAGTCAACTTATATCATAATGGTCAATTTCTGACCCAATGACCAACAAATTGACCCAATATGTCAACTTTTGCCCAAAAAGTCAACTTTTGTCAAATTGGTCAATCCTTGACTCAATGACCAACCTATTGACCTAATAGGTCAATATTTGACCAAAAAGTTAATTTTGGTGAAAATAGTTAATTGTTTACCTAATGATCAATTACTGACCCAATAAGTCAATCTCTTACCAAAAATTCAACTTTGGTCAAAATTAACAATCCGTTACCTGATGACCATCCCATTGACCAAATAGGTCAACTTTTGACAAAAAAGTCAACTTTGGTCAAAATGGTCAATCCTTGACCCAATTACCAACCCATTAGCCCAACAGGCCAAGTTTTGTACAAAAAGTTAATTTTGATCAAAATAGTCAATTTTTTATTTAATGACCATCCCATTGACCCAATAAGTCACCTTTTGACCAAAAAGTCAACTATGGTAGAAATGCTCAATTTGTAACCCAATGACCACCCCGTTAACCCAATGGGTCAACTTTTGACCAAAAATTCAATTTTTGTTAAAATAGTCAATTTTAGACCTAATGATCAATTATTGACCCAATAAGTTAATCTCTAACCAAAAAGTCAACTTTGGTCAAAATGGTCAATCATTGACCTAATAACCAACCCATTGACCCAATAGGTCAACTTTTGACTAAAAAGTTAAGTTGGGTCAAAATGGATAATTTTTGTCCCAATGACCAAACGCCTGACCCAACAGGTCAACTTTTAACTAAAAAGCCAACTTTAGTCAAAATGGTCAATTTCTAACACAATGCCCACCTCATTGATCCAATAGGTCAACTTTTGTCCAAAAATTCAATTTTGGTTAATATAATCAAATTTTAACCTAATGACCAATTATTGACCCAATAATTCAATCTCTAACCAAAAAGTCAAATATGGTCAAAATGGTTAATCCTTGACCCAATGACCTACCGATTGACCAAATAGGTACGCTTTTGACCAAAAAGTCAACTTTGGTTAAAATGACAAACCTTGACCCAATGACTCAATAGGCCAAATTTTGACCTAAAAGTCATTTTCGGTCAAAAAAATCAATTTTTCACCTAATGACCACCCCATTGACCCAAAAGCTCAACTTTTAACCAAAAGTCAAATTTGGTTAAAATGATCAATTTCTGACCCAATGACCAACCCATTGATCCAATAGGTAAACTTTTGACCAAAAAGTTAACTTTGGTGAAAATGGTCAATCTTTGACCGAATGACCAACTCATTGACCCAATAAGTCAACTTTTGACCAAAAAGTCAACTTTGTTCAAAATGGTCAATCCTTGACCCAATGACCAACCAATTGACCCAATATGCCAACTTTTAACCAAAAAGATAACTTTAGTCAAAATGGTTAATCCTTGAACCAATGACAAACCCATTCATCCAATCGGTCGAGTTTTGACCAAAAAGTCATTTTGGTCAAATAGTAATTTTTAACAAAATGATCACCTATTGACCCAACAGGTCAGCTTTTGACCAAAAAGTCAACTGGTTAAAATGGTTAATTTCTTACCTTATGAAAAAACCTCTTGACCTAATGGTCAAATTTTCACGAAAAAGTCAACTTTGGTCAAAATGATCAATCCTTGACCCAACGTCCAACCCATTTACCAAATAGGTCATCTTTTGACTAGTAAGTCAATTTTGGTCAAAATGGTTAATTTTTGGCCTAGTGACCAACAAATTGACCCAATATGTCAACTTTTGACCAAAAAGTCAACTCTGATCAAATTGGCCAATCCTTGACCCATTGACCAATCCATTAACCCAAAATGTCAATATTTGACCAAAAAGTCAAGTTTGGTCAAAATGGTAAATTTCTGACTCAATGATCAACCCATCGACCCAATAGGTCATTTATTCACCGAAAAATCAGCTTTTGTTAAAATGGTCAATTTCTGACGCAATGCCCACCCCATTGACTCCATGGGTCAACTTTTGACCAAAAATTTAATTTTGGTCAAAATAATCAATTTTTGACCTAATCAACACCCCATTGACTTAATAGATCAACTTTTGAGCAAAAAGTCAACTTTGGTTAAAATGATCAATTTTTGACCAAATAACCAACCCATTGACCCAATAGGTCAAATTTTGACCAAAAAGTCAACTTTAGTCAAAATGGTTAATCATTGACCCAATGACTAACTCATTGAACTAATAGCTAAACTTTTGACAAAAAAGTCAATTTTGGTCAATATTAGTCAATTTTTCACTTAATGACCGCCCAATTGACCTAATAGGTCAATTTTTGACCAAAAAGTCAACTTTGAAAAAATGGTCAATTTCTGACCTAAAGACAAACCCGTTGATCCAATAGGTTAACATTTGACCAAAAAGTCAACTTTTGTCAAATTAGTCAATCCTTGACCTAGTGACCAACCCATTGACCCAAGAAATCAACTTTTGCCAAAAAAGACAACTTTGGTCAAAATGGTTAATTTCTGAACAAATGACCACCCCGTTGACCCACTGGTTAACTTTTGACCAAAAATTCAATTTTGGTGAAAATTTTTAATCATTAACACAATGACATACCCATTGACCCAACTGGTCAACTTTTGACAAAAAAGTAAATTTTGATCAAAATAATTAACCTTTAACCTAACAACAATCCCATTGACCAAACATGTCAACTTTTGACCAAAAAGTCAACTTTAGTTAAAATGGTCAATTTTTGATCCAATAACCAACCCATTAACCCATTAGGTCAACTTTTGAGCAAAAAGAAAACTTTGGTCAAAATGTTCAATCCTTGACCTAATGACCATCCCATTGACTAAATAGATCAACTTTTGACCAAAAAGTTAATTTTGATTACCCAATGACCAACCCATTAACCAATAGGTCAAGTTTTGACCAAAAAGTCAATTTTGGTCGAAAAAGTCAATTTTTGACATCATGACCACCCCATTGACCCAATAGGTCAACTTTTGACCAAAAAATCAACTTTGGTCAAAATGGTTTATTTCTGACCCAATGGGTCAACTTGGACCAAAAATTCAATTTTGGTCAAAATAGTCATTTTTTGACTTAATGACCAATTATTGACCAAATAAGTCAATCTCTGACCAAAAAGTCAACTTTGGTTAAAATGGTCAATCCTTGACGCAATGGCCAAACCATTGACCCAATAGATCAACTTTTGACCAAAAAGTCAACTATGATCAAAATGGTCAATCTTTGACCCAATGACCCAATAGATCAACCTTTGACCAAAAAGCAATTTGGTCAAAATAGTCAATTTTTGACTTAATGATCACCCAATTGACCCAAAATGTCAACTTTGACCAAAAAACTGACTTTGGTCAAAATGGTCAATTTATGACCCAATGACCAACCCATTGACTCAATACGTCAACTTTTGACCAAAAAGATAATTTTAGTCAAAAAGGTTATTCCTTGACCTAATGACCAACCCATTGACCCAAAATGTCAACTTTTAACAAAAAAGTCAATTTTGGTTAAAATAGTCAATTTTTGTCCTACTAACCAATTATTGACCCAATAAGTTAATCTCTTACGAAAAAGTCAACTTTGGTCAAATTAGTAAATCCTTGATCCAATGACCAACCCTTTGATCCAATAGGTCGACTGTTGACCAAAAAATCAATTTTGGTCAAAATGGTTAATCCTTTACCCAATGACCAACCCATTGACCTAATAGGTCAACTTTTGACCAAAAATTCAATTTTTTGTCAAAATAATCAATTTTGACCAAATGACCTTCCCCTTGACCCAATAGGTCAAATTTTGACCAAAAAGTCAACCTTGGATGAAATTGTCAATTTCTAACCCAATGATCACTCCGTTGACCCAATGGATCAATTTTTGACCAAAAAGTCAACTTTGTTCAAAATGGACAATCAATGACATAATGACCAATACATTGACTCAATAGGTCAACTTTTGACTAAAAAAGTCAAGTTTGGTGAAAATGGCCGGTTTCTATCCCCATGACCAAACCCTTGACTTAATAGGTCAACTTTTGACCAAAAAATCAACTTTGGTTAAAATGGTCAATTTCTGACCCAATGACCCAATAGGTCAACTTTTGATCAAAAATTCAATTTTGGTCAGAATAGTCAATTTTTGACATAATGACCAATTATTGATCCAATAAGTTAATCTTTGATAAAAAAAGTCAACGTTAATCAAAATGGTCAATCCTTGACCCAATATGTCAACTTTTGACCTAATAAGTCAACTTTTGACCAAAAAGCTAGCTTTGGACAAAATGGTTAATCCTTGACCCAATGACTGAATAGGTCAAGTTTTGACAAAATAGTCTGTTTTCGTCAAAATAGTCAATTTTTTACCTAATTCCCACCCATTGACCCAATAAGTCAATCTCTGACAAAAAAGTCAACTTTGGTCAAAATGGTCAATCCTTGACCCAAATGACCAACCCATTGACGCAATTGGTCAAATTTTAAACAAAAGTCAACTTTTGTCAAAATTGTCAATCCTTGACCCAACAACTAACCCATTGACCCAATAGGTCAACTTTTGTTCAAAAAGTCAATTTTGGTCAATATAGTCAAGTTTTGACCTAATGATCATCCCATTGACCCAGTATGTCAACTTTCAACCAAAAAGTCAACTTTGGTTAAAATGGTATATTTCTGACCAAATGACCAACCCATTGAACCTATAGGTCAATATTTGCCCAAAAAGTCAATTTTTGGTCAAAATAACCAATTTTTGACCTAATGGCCAATTATTCACACAATAAGTCAATCTATGACCAAAAAGTCAACCTTCGTCATAATGACCAATCCTTGACCCATTGACCAACCCATTGACCAATCCACTGACACAATAAGTCAACTTTTAACCAAAAAGTCAACTTTGGTCAAAATGGTAAATCCTTGACTCAATGACACACCCTATAACCCAATAGATCAACTTTTGACCAAAATGTCAATTTTGGTTAAAAAAGTAATTTTTTACTTAATGGCTAATTATTGGCTCAATAAACCAATCTCTGATCGAAACGTTAACTTTGGTCAAAATGGTCAAACCTTGACCCAATGACCAAACAATTGACCCAATAGCTCAACTTTTGACCAAAAAGTCAACTTTGGTCAAAATGGTCAATCCTTAACCCAATGACCAACCCATTGACCAAATAGGTTAACTTTTGACCAAAAACTCAGTTTTGGTCAAAATAATCAATTTCTGATACAATGAACACCTCATTGACCCAATGGGTCCACTTTTGACAAAAAAGTCAACTATCAAAATGGTCAATCCTTCACCCTATGACCAATTCATTAACCCTGTAGGTCAACTTTTAACAAAAAAGTCAACTTTGGTCAAAATGGTTAATCGTAGACCCAATGAGCCAATAGGACAACTTTTGACAAAAAAATTAATTTTGGTCAAAATAATCAATTTTTGACCTAATGACCAATTGACCCAATAGGTCAACTTTTAACCAAAAAGTTAACTTTGGTCAAAATGGTCAATTTTTGACCCAACGAACAACTAATTGACCTAATAGGTCAACTTTTAATCAAAATATCAACTTTGGTCAAAATGATCAAACCTGACCTAGTGACCAACACAGTGACCCAAAGGTCGACTTTTGACCAAAAAGTCAATTTTGGTAAAAATGGTCAATCCTTGGCCCAATGACCAACTTGTTGACCCAATAAGTTAACATTTGACCAAAAAGTAAACTTTCTTCAAAATGGTCAATCCTTGACCCAATGAGCAATCCATTAGCCAAATAGGTTAACTTTTGAGCAAAAAGTCAATTTTGATCAAAATGGTTAATTTCTGACCCAATGACCAGCTCATTTACACAATAGGTCTACTTTTAACCAAAAATTCAATTTTAGTCAAAATAGTCAATCGTTGACCCAATGACCAATTCAATGACTCTGTCGGTCAACTTTAGACCAAAAAGTCAACTTTGGTCAAAATGGTCAATCCTTGGCCCTATGACCAATTCATTAACCCTGCAGACTAACTTTTGACCAAAAAGTCAACTTTGGTCAAAATGGCCAATCGTTGACACAATGAGCCAACAGGCCATGTTTTAAAAAAAAGTCAATTTTGGTCAAAATAGTTATTTTTTTACCTAATGACCAATTGACCCGATACGTTAACATTTGACCAAAAGTTAACTTTGGTCAAAATAGTCAATTTTTGACCCAATGTCTAACCAAGTGACCTAATAGCTTAACTTTTAACCAAAAAGTCAACTTTTGTCAATCCTTGACCCAATGACCAACCATTGACCAAATAGGTCAAATTTGACAAAAACATAAATTTTGGTCAAAATAATCAATCTTTGATGTAATTTCCACCCATTGACCCAATATGTAAATTTTGACCAAAAAGTCAAGTTATGTCAAAATGGTCAGTTTCTGACCCAATGACCAACCCATTAACCCAATGGTTCAACTTTTGACGAAAAATTCAATTTTTGTCAAAATAATCAATTTTGACCTAATGACCAATTATTGACCTAGTAAGTCAATCTCTGACAAAAAAACAACCTTGGTCAAAAACATCTATCCTTGACCCAATGACTAACTGATTGACCAAATATATCAACATTTGACCAAAAAGTTAACTTTGGTCAATATGGTCAATTCTTGAACTAGTGACCCAATAGATCAACTTTTGACCAAAAAATTAATTTTCGTCAAAATAGTCAATTTTTGACCTAATGACCACCCCTTGACAAAAACTTCAACTTTTGACCAAAAAATTAACTTTGGGCAAAATGGCTAATTTCTGACCCAATGACCAACCCATTGATCCAATCGGTCAACTTTTGACCAAAAAATCAACTTTGGTCAAAATAGTCAATCCTTGATCCAATGAAGAACCCATTGACACAATATATTAACTTTCGAACAAAAAGTCAACTTTGGTCAAAACAGTCAATCCTTGACCCAATGACCAACCAATTGACCCAATAGGTCAACTTTTGACCGAAATGTCAACTTTGGTCAGAATGGTCAATCTTTGAACCAATGGTATACACATTAACATGATAGATCAACTTTCGACGAAAAAGTCAATTTTGGTCAAAATAATCACATTTTAACCTAATGACCACCCATTGACCCAATTGGTCAACTTTTGACGAAAAATTTAACTTTGGTTAAAATGGTCAATTTCTGACCCAATGACCAACCCATTCACCTAATAGGTCAAATTTTGACAAAAAATCAACTTTGGTCAAAATGTTGGTCAAAATGAAAAATCATTGACCCAATGACCATTTTCAACCAAAAATCAACTTTGTCAAAATGGTCAATTTTCGACCTAAAGACCATTTATTGACCCAATATGTCAATCTCTGACCAAAATGTAATCTTTGGTCCAAATTGTCATTCCTTGACCCAATGACCAAAGAGGTCAACTTTTGACCAAAAGTCAACTTTGGTCAAAATGATCAATCCTTGACCAAATAACTAACTCATTGACCCAATAGCTCAACTTTTGACCAAAACTTCAATTTTGGTATTAAAAAGTCAATTTCGACATAACGACCAATATTGATCCAGTAAGTGAATCTGTGACCAAAAAGTCTACTTTGGTAAAAAATGGTCAATCCTTGACCCAATGATCACCTCATTGACCCAATTGATCAACTTTTGATAAAAAAGTCAACTTTGGACAGAATGGTCAATCCTTGACCCAATGACCAACTCATTGACCCAATATGTCAACTTTTGACCAAAAAGTCAACTTTGGTCAAAATGCTCAATCCTTGACTAATGACCAACCCATTGACCTAACAGGTCAACTTTCGACCAAAAAGTCAATTTTGGTAACAATTGTCAATTTTTGACCTAATAACCATCCTAGTAACCCAGTAGGTATACTTTGGTCAAAATGGACAATTTCTGACCCAATGACCACCCCATTGACCCAATGGGTCAACTTTTGACCAAAAAGTCAATTTTGGTCGATATAGTCAATTTTTGACCTAATGACCACCCAATTAACCCAATAGGTCAACTTTTGACCAAAAAGTCACCTTTAGTCGAAATAGTCACTTTTTGACCTAATGACAACCCCATTAATCCAATAGGTTGACTTTTGACCAAAAAGTCAACTTTGGTCAAAAGGATCAATTCTGACCAAATGACTAACTAATTGACCCAATAGATGAACTTTTGAATAAAAAGACAATTTTGGTCAAAATAGCTAATTTTTCACCTAATGAACAATTATTGACCCAATATGTCAATCTCTGACCAAAAAGTCAACTTTGTTCATAATGGTCAATCCTTGACCCGATGACCAACCCATTAGCACAATAGGTCAACATTTGACCAAAAAGTCAACTTTAGTCAAAATGGAAAATCCTTGATCCAATGACCAACCCACTGATCCAAGAGATCAACTTTTAGCTAAAAAGTCAGTTTTGGTCAAAATCATCAAATTTCAAACTAGTGACTAATTATTGACCCAATAAGCCAATATCTGACCAAAACGTCAACTTTAGTCATAATGTTCAATCGTTGACCCAATGACCAACCCATTGAGCCAAAAGTTCAACTTCAAACAAGAAAGTCAAATTTGGTCAAAATGGTCAATGCTTGACCCAATGACCAAACAATTGACCCAATATGTCAACTTTTGACCAAAAAGTCAATTTAGGTCGATATAGTCAATTTTTAACCTAATGACCACCCCATTGACCCAATAGGTTAACTTTTGACCAAAAAGTCAACTTTGGTCAAAATGGTCATATTCTGACACAATGACTAACCCATTGACCCAATAGATCAGTTTTTTACCAAAAAGTTAACTTTGGTCAAAATGGTCAATCCTTGACGCAATGACCAACCCATTCACCCTATAAGTCAACTTTTGAACAAACAATCAACTTTGGTGAAAATGGTTCATCCTTGACCCGATGACCAACACATTAACCCAATAGGAGAGATTTTGACCAAAATGTCAATTTTGGTCATAATAGTCAATTTTTTGAACAATTGACCACCCCATTGACCGAATAGGTCAAATTTTGACCCAAAAGTCAAATTTGGTTAAATTGGTCACTTTCTGACCCAATGACTAACCCATTGACCCAATAGGTCAACTTTTGACCAAAAAGTCAATTTCAGTCAAAATAATAAATTCTTGACACAATGACCAACCCATTGACCCAATTGGTCAACTTTTGACCAAAAAATTAATTTTGGTCAAAATAATTAATTTTTGACCTAATGACTAATTATTGACACAATAAGTTAATCTCTGACTAAAAAGTGAACTTGCTCAAAACGGTATATCCTTCACCCCATGACCAACCCATTGACCCAAAAGGTCAACTTTTGACTAGAAAGTCAACTTTGGTCAAAATGGTCAATCCTTGACCCAATGACCAACCCATGACCTATCAAGTCAACTTTTGACAAAAAATTCAATTTTGGTCAAAATAGTCAATTTTGACCAAATTACCACCTCATCGACCCAATAAGTCAACTTTGGTTTAAATGGTCAATTTCTGACCTAACGACTAAGCCATTGACAAAATTGCCAATCCTTGACCCATTGACCAATTAGGTCAACTTTCGACCAAAAAATCAACTTTGGTCAAAATGATCAATCGTTAACTCAATGACCAACTCATTAACCCAATAGGTTAACTTTTGACCAAAAAGTCATTTTTGGTCAAAATAGTCAATTTTTGACCTAAATGACCAACCCATTGACCCAATAGGTCAACTTTTGACTAAAAAGTTAACTTTATTTAAAATGATCAATTTATGACACAATGACGACCCCATTGACCGAATGGAACAATTTTTGACCAAAAATTCAATTTTGGTTAAAATAAATAATTTTTGACCTAATGAAAAATTAATGACCTAATAAGTCAATCTTTGATCAAAAAGTCAACTTTGACCCAATGACCCAAATGGTCAATCTTTAACCTAATGACCAACCCATTAACCCAATAGGTCACTTTTGACCAAAAAGTCGACTTTGGTAAAAAATGTCAATACTTGACCCAACCACCAACCCAATGACCCAATAGGTCGGATTTTTGACCAAAAAAATCAATTTTGGTTAATATAGCTAAGTTTTGACCTATGACCACCCCATTGAACCAATAGGTTAACTTTTGACCAAAAAGTCAACTTTTGTCAAATTGGTCAATTTATAACCCGATGACCAGCCCATTCACCTAATATGTCAAGTTTTGACCAAAAAGTCAACTTTTGTCAAAATGGTTAATTTTTGACCCAATGAACCAATAGGTCAACTTTTGACCAAAAAGTAAATTTTGGTCAAAGGTCAATTTTCGACCTAATGACCATTTATTGACCCAATAAGTCAATCTCTGACCCAATGACCAACCCATTGATCTAATAGGTGGTCATTAGGTCAAATATATAAACTTTGGTTAGAATAGCCAATCCTTGACCCAATGACCAACCCATTGATCTAATTGGTCAAATTTTAACCAAAAGTCTATTTTGGTAGAAATAGTCAATGTTTGTTGTAATGACCACTTGTTGACCCAATAAGTCAACTTGTGACCAAAAGGTCAATTTTGTTCAAAAAAAGTCAATTATTCACATAATGACCAATTATTAACCTAATAAGTCAACCTGTGACCAAAAAGTCTACTTTGGTCAAAATGGTCAATCTTTGACCCAATGACCACCTCATTAACCCAAAAACTTAACTTTTGACCAAAAAGTCAACTTTGGTCAAAATGGTCAATCCTTGACCCAATAACCAACTCATTGACCCAATAAGTCAACTTTTGACCAAAAAGTCAACTTTGGTCAAAATATTTATTCCTTCACCCATCGACCAACCCACTGACCCAACAGGTCATCTTTTGACCAAAAAGTCAAATTTGGTCAAAATAAAGTTAATTTTTGATCTAATGACCACCCAATTGACCCAAAATATT
The DNA here is from genome assembly GCA_022702705.1 of Papilionanthe hookeriana x Papilionanthe teres. Taxonomy (NCBI): domain Eukaryota; kingdom Viridiplantae; phylum Streptophyta; class Magnoliopsida; order Asparagales; family Orchidaceae; genus Papilionanthe; species Papilionanthe hookeriana x Papilionanthe teres. The sequence goes on along the minus strand of CM040428.1, from coordinate 91,942,484 downwards.
AACTTTTGACCAAAAAGTCAACTTTGGTCAAAATGGTCAATTTGTGACACAATGACCAAACCATTGATCCAATCGGTCAACTTTTGACCAAAAAGTCTATTTTGGTCAAAATAGTATATTTTTGACTTAATGACTAATTATTGACCCAATAAGTCCATCTCTAACCAAAAAGTCAACTTTGGTCAAAATGGTCAATCCTTAACCTAATGACCAATCCTTAACCTAATGACCACCCCATTTACCCAATAAGTCAACTTTTGACCAATAAAGACAACTTTGGTAAAAAAATGTCAATCCTTGACCCAATGACCAACCCATTGACCCAATAGGTCAACTTTTGAGCAAAAAATCAGATTTGGTCAATATAGTTAAGTTTTGACCAAATCACCACCCCATTGAACCTATAGGTCAACTTTTGACATAAAAATCAATTTTTGTCAAAATGGTCAATTTCTGACCTAATGACCAACCCATTGACCTAATAGGTCAACTTTTGACCAAAAAGTCAATTTTGGTTAAAATGGTTAATCCTTGACCCAATGACCCAATACTTTTGACCAGAAAGTCAATTTTGGTCAAAATGATCAATTTCGACCTGATGACTGACCCATTGATCAAATTGGTTAACTTTTGACCAAAAAGTCTATTTTCGTCAAAATAGTTAATTTTTGACCTAATGACCAATTATTGACCCAATAAGTCTATCTCTAACCAAAAAGTCAACATTGGTCAAAATGGCCAATCCTTAACCTAATGACCAACCCATTTACCCAATAGGTCAACTTTTGACCAATAAAGTCAACTTTGGTAAAAAAGGTCAATTCTTGACCCAACGACCAATGCATCAACCCATAGGTTAACTTTTGTCCAAAAAATCAGTTTTGGCCAATATAGTCAAGTTTTGACTTAATGACCACCCCATTGAACCTATCTATCGGTTAACTTTTGACCAAAAAGTCAACTTTGGTCAAAATGGTTAATTTCTAACCTAATGACCAACTCATTAACCTAATAGGTCAACTTTTGACCAAAAAGTCAACTTTTGACCAAAAAGTCAACTTTAGTCAAAATGGGTAATCTTTGACTAAATGACTCAATGACCTAATAGGTCAATTTTTAACCAAAAAGTCAATTTTAGCAAAATGGTGAATTTTTGACCTAATGACCATTTATTGACCCAATAAGTCAATCTCTGACCAAAATGTAAACTTTGGTCAAAATGGCCAATCCTTGACCCAATGACCAACCCATTGACCCAAAAGGTTAACATTTGACCAAAAAGTCAACTTTAGTCAAAATGATCAATCCTTGACCCAATGACCAACCCATTCACCCAATAGGTCAACTTTTGACCAAAAGGTCAATTTTGGTCAAAAAAGTCAATTTTTGATATAATGACCAATTATTGCCCCAATAAGTCAATATGTGACCAAAAGGTCTACTTTGGTTAAAATGGTCAATCCTTCACCTAATGAATACCTCATTGATCCAATAGATAAACTTTTGACCAAAAAGTCAACTATGGTCAAAATGGTCATTTCTTGACCCAATGACCAACCCATTAACCCAATAGGTTAAATTTTGACCAAAAAGTTAACTTTGGTCAAAATGCTAAATCCTTGACACAATGACCAACCCACCGACCCTATAGATCAACTTTTGACCAAACAGTCAATTTTGGTCAAAATCGTTAAATTTTTTGACCTAACGACCAATTATTGACCCAATAAGCCAATCTCTTACCAAAACGTAAACTTTGGTTAAAATAGTCAATCCTTAACCCAATGACCAACCCATTGACCCAATAGGTCAACTTTTGACCAAAAAGTAAACTTTAGTTAAAATGGTCAACTTTTGACATAATGACCAACATATTGACCTAATAGGTCAACTTTTGATCAAAATGTCAACTTAGGTCAAAATGGTCAATGCTTGTCCCAATGACCAAACCAATTGACCAAATTGGTTAACTTTTGACCAAAAAGTCAATTTTGGTCAAAATAGTCAATTTTTGACCTAATAACCAATTATTAACCCAATAAGTCAATCTCTGACCCAAAAGTCAACTTGTTCAAAATGGTATATCGTTGACCCCATGACCAACCCATTGACCCAATAGGTCAACTTCTAATCAAAAAGTCAACTTTGTTAAATATGGTCAATCCGTGACCCAATGACCAACCCATTGACCCAATAGGTCAACTTTTGATCAAAAAGTCAATTTTGGTCAAAATAGTGAATTTTTGACCTAATTACCACCTCCTTGACTCAGTAGGTCAACTTAGGTTAAAAAGGTCAATTTCTGACCCAACGAGTAACCACTGACCCAATAGGTCAACTTTTGACCAAAAAGTCAACTTTGATCAAAATGATCAATCCTTTACTCGATGAGCAACTCATTAACCCAATAGGTCGACATTTGACCAAAAAGTCAATTTTCATAAAAATAGTCAATTTTTGTCCTAATGAATAATTATTGACACAATAAGTCAATATCTGACCAAAAATACAACTTTGGTCAAAATGGTAAATTCTTGACCATGACCAACCCTTTGACCCAATAGGTCAACTTTTGATCAAAAAGTCAACTTTGGTAAAAAATGTCAATCCTTGACCCAACTTTCAACCCATTGACCCAATAGGTCAATTTTTGACCAAAAAGTTAATTTCGGTGAATATAGTTAATTTTTTACCTAATGACCACCCCATTTACCCAATAGGTCAACTTTTGACAAAAAATTCAACTTTGGTTAAAATGGTTAATTTCTGCCCCAATGACCATCCCATTGACCCAATGGGTCAACTTTTTGCCAAAAATTCGATTTTGGTCAAAATAGACAATTTTTGACTTAATGACCAATTATTGACCCAATAAGTCAATCTCTGACCTAAAAGTCTACTTTGGTCAAAATGGTCAATCTTTGACCCAATGACCGACCCATTGACCTATTAGATCAACTTTTGACCCAATCACCAACCCATTGATCCAATATGTCAACTTTTGTCAAAAAAGTCAACTTTGGTCAAAATGGTCATTGCTTGACTAAATGACCAACTCTTTGATCCAATAGGTCAAATTTTCATCAAAAAGTCAACTTTAGTCAAAATGGTTAATCCTTGACCTAATGACCAATCGATTGACCTAATATGTTAACTTTTGACCAAAAAGTCAATTTTAGTCAAAATCTTTAACCCTTGACCCAATGACCAACCCATTAAGCAACTATGTCAACTTTTTACCAAAAAGTTAACTTTGGTCAAAATGGTCAATCCTTGACCAAATAACCAACCCATTGACCCAATAGGTCAACTTTTGACCAAAAAGTCAATTTTGGTCAAAATAGTTAATTTTTTGACATAATGAGCACTCCATTGACCCAATGGTTCAACTTTTGACCAAAATGTGAATTTTGGTCCAAATAGTCAATCCTTGACACAATGACATAACCATTGACCCAATTAGTCAACTTTTAACAAAAAAAGTAAATTTTGGTCAAAATAACCAAGTTTTAATCTAACAACCACACCATTGAGCAAACACGTCAACTTTTGACCAAAAAGTAAACTTTTGTTAAAATGGTCAATTTCTGACCCATAACCCAACCCATTGACCCAATAGGTCAATTTTTGACCAAAAAGATAATTTTGGTCAAAATAGTCAATCTTTGACCTAACGACGAACCGAGTGACTAATAGGTCAACTTTTGACCAAAATGTCAATTTCGGTCGAAATAGTCAATTTTTGACCTAATGACCACCCCATTGAATAGATGAACTTTTGACAAAAAAGTCATCTTTGGTCAACATGCTTAATTTCTGACCCAATGTTCAAAATGTCAACTTTGGTCAAAAGGGTCAATCCTTAACCCAATATTTAACTCATTGACCCAATAGGTCAACCTTTAACCAAAAAGTCAACTTTGGTCAAAAAGGTCAATCCTTGACCCAACGACTAACTAAATGACCCAATAGGCAAATTTTGACCAAAAAGTTAATTTTGGTCAAAATAGTCAATTTTTTACATAGTTTTTTACTAATTGACCCAATAGATCAACTTCTGACAAACAAGTCATGTTCGGTCAAAATGGTCACTTTCTTATGCAATGACCAACCCATTAACCCAATTGGTCAACTTTTGACAAAAGGTCAACTTTGGTTAAAATGGTCAAATTCTGACATAAAGACCAACCAATTGACACAATGGGTAAACTTTTGACCAACAATTCAATTTTGGTCAAAAAAATCAATTTTTAACCGAATGACCAATTATTGATCTAATAAGTCAATCTCTGACCAAAAAGTCAACTTTAGTCAAAATGGTCAATCTTTAACCCAATGACCAACCCATTGACCCAATAGGTCAACTTTTGACCAAAAAGTCAACTTTGGTCAAAATGGTCTTTCCTTGACCAATCGACAACCCATTGACTCAATAGGTCAACTTTTGACAAAAAAGTTAATTTTCATCAAAATTGTCAATTTTTGACCTAATGACCAAACCATTAACCCAATAGATCAACTTTTGACCAAAAAGTCAAGTTTGGTTAAAATGGTCAATTTCTGACCCAATGCCCAACCCATTGACCTAATTGGTCAACTTATGACCAAAAAGTTAACTTATGTCAAAATGGTCAATCCCAATTAGTTAACTTTTGACCAAAAAGTGAACTTTAGTCAAAATAGTCAATCCTTGACATAATGACCAACCTATTGACACAATAGGTTAACATTTGACCAAAAAGTTATTTTGGTCAAAATAATCAATTTTTTACCTAATGACCACCCCATTAACCCAATAGGTCAACTTTTGGCTAAAAAGTAAACTTTTGTCAAAATTATAAATTTCTGACCCAATGACCACCCCATTGACCGAATGGGTCAACTTTTGACAAAAAGCTCAATTTTGGTCAAAATAGTCAATTTTTGACCTAATGACCAATTATTGACCCAATAAGTCAACCTCACACCAAAAAGTCAACTTTGGTCAAAATGGTCAATCCTTAACTCACTGACCAACCCATCGACCCAATAGATCAAATTTTGACCAAAAAGTCAATTATGGTCAAAATTGTCAATCTTTGACCCACTGACCCAAAAAAATAATCTTTGACCAAAATGTACTTTTGGTCAAAATAGTCAATTTTGACCTAAGGACCACCCAATTGACCAAATATGTCAACTTTGACCAAAAAGTTGACGTTGGTCAAAATGGTCAATTTCTGACCTAATGACCAACCCATTTACTCAATAAGTCAACTTTTGACCAAAAAGTCAACATTAGTCATAATGGTCAATACTTGACCCAATGACCAACCCGTTGACCCAATAAGTCAACTTTTGACCAAAAAGTCAATTTTGGTTATAATAGTCAATTTTTGTCCTAATGTCTAATTATTGTCCCAGTAAGTCTATCTATTACCAAAAAGTTAGCTTTGTTAAAAATAGTCAATCCTTGACCCAATGACCAACCCGCTGACCCAATAGGCCAACTTTTGACCAAAAAAAATTAACTCTGGTTGAAATGGTCAATCCTTGACCCAATGACCAACTCATTGACCCAATAGGTCAACTTTTGACCAAAATCTCATTTTTTTGTCAAAATCCTCAATTTTTGACATAATGACCAAAGGTTGACCCAACAAGTCAATCTTTGACCAAAAAGTCAACTTTGGTTAAAATGGTCAATCCTTGAGCCAATGACAAACCCATTGACCCAATTGATAAACTTTTGACCACAAAATCAACTTTGGTCAAAATGGTCAATCTTTGACCCAATGAACAACCCTTTGCGATTAGGTCAAATTGTGCAAAAAAAAGTCATTTTTGGTCAAAATAGTCAATTTTTGACATTATTACCATCCCATTAACTCAATAGGTCAACTTTTGACCAAAAAGTTAACTTTGGTCGAAATGGTCAATTTTCGACCCAATGACCACCCCGTCGACCCAATGGGTCAACTTTTATCCAAAAATTCAAGTTTGGTCAAAAAAGTCAATTTTTGACCTAATGACCAATTATTGACCCAATAAGTCAATCTCTGACCAAAAAGTCAACTTTGTTCAAAATGACCAATTATTGACCTAATAATAACCCATTGACCTAATAGGTCAACTTTTAACCAAGCCCTTGACCCAATAGATCAACTTTGGATCAAAAAGTCAATTTTGGTCAAAATGGTCAATTCTTGACGCAATGACCAACCCACTGACCAAATAGATCCACTTTTGACCAAAAAATCAATTTTGGTCAAAATAGTCAATTTTGACCTAATGACCAATTTTTAACCCAATAAGCCAATCTCTGACCAAAACGTTAACTTTGGTCAAAATGGTCAATCCTTGAACCAATGACCAAACAATTGACCTAATAGATTAAATTTTGACCAAAAAGTCAACTTTGGTTAAGATGGTCAATCCTCGACCCAGTGACCAACCCTAGACCCAATATGTGATCTTTTGATCAAAAAGTCAATTTTGGTCTATATAGTCAATTTTTTACCTAATGACCCCCACCATTGACCCTATAGGTCAACGTTTGACCAAAAAGTCAACTTTGGTCAAAATGGTCAATCGTTGACCTAACGAACCAATAAGTCAACTCTCGACAAAAAAGCTAATTTTGGTCAAACTAGTTAATTTTTGACATAATGACCAATTGACCTAATAGGTCAACTTTTGACAAAAAAGTTAACTTTGGTCAAAATGGACAATTTTTGACCCAATGACCAACCCATTGACCCATTAGGTCAACTTTTAACAAAAAAGTCAACTTTTGTCAAAATGGTCAGTCCATGACCCAATGACCAACCCATTGACCCAAAAGGTTAATATTTGACCGAATGACAATTTATTGATCCAAAAAGCCAATCTCTGACCAAAAAATTAACTATAGTCAAAATGGTCAATCCTTGACCCAATGACCAACCCATTGACCCAATAGATTAGTTTTTGACAAAAAGTCAACTTTGGTCAAAATGACCAATCCTTGACCCAATGACCAACCCATGGACCTAATTGATCAAATTTTGACCAAAAAGTCAACTTTGGTCAAAATAGTCAATCTTTTACTTAATGACCACATGTTGACCCAATAAGTCAACTTTTGACCAAAAAGTCAAGTTTTATCAAAATATTCAGTTTCTAATCCAACGACCAACCCATTGACCCAAAAGGTCAACTTTTGACCAAAAAGTCAACTTTGGTCAAAATAATCAATTTTTGACCTAATGACAAATTATTGACCCAATAAGTCATTCTCAGACCAAAAAAGTCAACATTGGTAAAAATGATCAAACCTTGACCAAATGACCAGCAGATTGACCAAATAGGTCAACATTTGACCAAAAAGTCAACTTTGGTCAAAATGGTCAATCATTAACCCACTGACACAATAGAACCTTTGCCAATAAGTCATTTTTGGTCAAAATAGTCAATTTTTGACCTAATGACCCACCTCATTGACCCAAAAGTTCAACTTTTGACCAAAAGGTCAACTTTGGTCAATATGGCAATTTCTGAGCTAATGACCAACCCATTGATCCAATCGGTCAACTTTTGACCAAGAAGTCTATTTTGGTCAAAATAGTCAATTTTTGACCTAATGACCAATTATTCACCCAATAAGTCAATCTCTTACTAAAAAGACAACTTTGGTAAAAAAGGTCAATCCTTAACCTAATGACCAACCCTTTTACCTAATCAGTCAACTTTTGACCAAAAAGGCTACTTTGGTCAAAAATGTCAATCCTTAACCCAACGACTAACCCATTGACCCAATAGTTCAACTTTTGTCCAAAAAATCAATTTTGGTCAATATAGTGAAGTTTTCATTTAATGACTACCCCATTGAACCAATAGGTGAACTTTTGACCAAAAATGGTCAATTTCTGACCTAATGACCAACCCATTGAACTAATAGGTCAACTTTTGACCAAAAAGTCAGCTTTGGTCAAAATGGTTAATTCTTGACCCAATGACCCAATAGGTCAACTTTTGATCAAAAAGTCAATTTTGGTCAAAATGGTCAATTTTTGACCTAATGACCATTTATTGCCCAAATAAGTCAATCACTGACCAAAATGTAACAAATGCCAACCCACTGACCCAATATGTCAACTTTTGACTTAAAAGTCAACTTTGGTCAAAATGATCAATCCTTGTCCCAATAGGTAAACTTTTGACCAAAAGGTCAAATTTGGTCAAAAAAGGTTAATTTTTGACATAATCACCAATTATTGACCCAATAAGTCAATTTGTGACCAAAAAGTCTATTTTGGTCAAAATAATCAACTTCTAACCCAATGACTAACCCATTGACCCAACAGGGTCAACCTATGACCAAAAAGTCTACTTTGGTCAAAATTGTCAATCCTTGACCAAATAACCAACCCATTGACCCAACAGGTCAGCTTTTGACTCAAAAGTCAACTTTTGCCAAAATGCTAAATCCTTGACCCAATGACCAACCCATCGACCCAACAAGTCAACTTTTAACCAAAAAGTCAATTTTGGTCAAAATAATCAATTTTTGACCTAATGACTACCCCATTGACACAATAGGTCAACTTTTGACCAAAAAGTCAATTTTGGTCAAAATGGTCAATTTCTGACCCAATGGGTCAACTTTTGGCAAAAAATTTAATTTTGGTCAAATTAGTTAATTTTTGACCTAATGACCAATTGTTGACCAATAAGTCAGTCTCTGCCCAAAAAATTAACTATGGTCAAAATGGTCAATCCTTGACCCCATGATCAACCCATTGATAGAATAGGTCAACATTTGACGAAAAAGTTAATTTTTGTCGATATAGTCAATTTTTGACCAAATGACCACCTAATTGACCCAATTGGTCAACTTTTGACCAAAGTCAACTTTGGTCAAAATGTTCAATTTCTTACCCAATGACAAACTCATTAATCCAATAGGTCGACTATTGACCAAAAAAGTCAACTTTGGTCAAAATGGTCAATTCTAATCTCAATAACCAACTAATTGACCCAATAGGTCAACATTTGAAAAAAAAATCAATTTTGGTCAATGAACCAATATTTGACCTAATGACCAATAATTTACCCAATAAGTCAATCTCTGACCAAAAAGTCAACTTAGGTCATAATGATGAATCCTTGACCCAATGATCAACCCATTAACCCAATAGGAAAACTTTTGGCCAAAAAGTCAACTTTGGTCAAAATGATAAATCCTTAACGCAATGACCAACCCACAATCCAATAGATCAACTTTTGACAAAAAAGTCAATATTGGTCAAAATAGTCAAATTTTGACCTGACGACCAAATATTGACCCAATAAGCCAATCTCTGGCAAAATGTAAAATTTGGTCAAAATGGTCAATCCTTAACCCAATGACCAAACCCTTTGACCCAATAGGTCAACTTTTGACCAAATAGTCATTTTTGGTCAAAATGGTTAATCCTTGACCCAATGACCAACCCATTGACCCAATATATCATCTTTTGACCCAAAAGTCAATTTTGGTCGATATAGTCCATTTTTGACCTAATAACCAGCCCATTGACCCAATAGGTCAACTTTTGACCAAAAAGTCCACTTTGGTTAAAATGGTCATATTCTTACCCAATGACCAACCCATTAACCCAATAGATCAGTCTTTGAACAAAAAGTTAACTTTGGTCAAAATGGTCAATCTTTGACGCAATGACAAACCCATTGACCTAGTGGTCAAGTTTTGACCAAAAAAGTCAATTTTGGTCAAAATAGTCAATTTTTGACCTATTGACCAATTATTGCCCCAACATGTAAATCTCTGACTAAAAGGTCAACTTTGGTCAAAATGATCAATCTTTAACCCAATGACCAACCCATTCACCCAATAGGTCAACATTTGAACAAAAAATCAACTTTGGTCAAAATTGTCAATCCTTGACTCAATGACCAACACATTGACCCAATAGGTGAAATTTTGACCAAAAAGTCAATTTTCGTCGTAATAGTCAATTTTTGAACTAACGACGACCCCATTGACCCAAAAGTCAACTTTGGTTAAAATGGTCAATTTTTGACTCAATGACTAACACATTGACCCAATAGCTCAACTTTTGACCAAAAAATCAACTTCAGCCAAAATGGTCAATCCTTGACCCAATGACCAACCCGTTAACCCAATTGGTTAAGTTTTAACTAAAAAGTCATTTTTGGTCAAAATAGTTAATTTTTTACCTAATGACTAATTATTAACCCAATAAGTCAATATGTGACAAAAAAGTGAACTTGCTCGAAATGGTATACCCTTGACCCCATGACCAACCAATTGACCCAATAGGTCAACTTTTTCCTAAAAAGTCAACATTGGTCAAAATGGTCCATCCTTGACCAAATGACCAACCCATTGACCCAAGAGGTCAACTTTTGACCAAAAAGTCAATTTTGGTCAAAATAGTGAATTTTTTGCCTAATTACCACACCATTGACCCAACAGGTCAAATTTGGTTAAAATGGTCAGATTTTGACTCAAGACTAACCCATTGACCCAATAGGTCAACTTTTGACTAAAATAATCAATCCTTAACCAAATGACCAACCCATTAATCTAATAGGTCAACTTTTGATCAAAAAGTTAATTTTGGTCAAAATAGTTAATTTTTTACTTAATGACATATTATTGACCCAATAAGTCATTCTTTAACCAAAAAACTTTGGTCAAAATGGTCAATACTTAACCTAATGACAAACCCATTGACCCAATAGGTCACTTTTAACCAAAAAGTCAACTTTGGTAAAAATGTCAATCATTGACCCAACGACTAACCCATTGACCCAATATGTCTACTTTTGACCAAAAAGTCAATTTTGGTCAATATAGTCAAGTTTTGACCTAATGACTACCCCATTTAACCAATAGGTCAACTTTTGACCAAAAAGTCAACTTTGGTCAAAATGGTCAATTTCTGACCCAATAACCACCTCATTGACTCAATAGGTCAACTTTTGATCGAAAATTTAATTGTGGTCAAAATTGTCAATTTTTGACATAATGACCAATTATTCACCTAATAAGTTAATCTCTGACCAAAAAGTCAACTTTGGTTAAATTGGTCAATCCTTGATGCAACAACCAACCCATTGACCCAATAAATCAACTATTGACCAAAAAGTTAATTTTGGTCAATATCGTCAAGTTTTGACCTAATGACCACCTCATTGACCCAATAAGTCAACTTTTGACCAAAAAGTCAACTTTGGTCAAATGGTAAATTTCTAACTAAATGACCAACCCACTGACCAAATAAGCTAACTTTTGACTAAAAATTCAATTTTGATTAAAATAAAAATTTTTTGACCAATGACCAATTATCGACCCAATAAGCCAATCTCTAACCATAATGTCAACTTTGCTCAAAATGGTCAAACCTTGACCTAATGACCAACCCATTGACCTAATAGGTCAACTTTTGACCAAAATGTCAACTTTCGTTAAAATGGTCAATCCTTGAGCCAATTAGCAACCCATTGACCCATCATGTCAACTTTTGACCAAAAAGTTAGCTTTGGTTGATATAGTCTATTTTTGAACTAATGACCACCCAATTGAACTAATAGGTCAACTTTTGACCAAAAAGTCAATTTCTAACCCAATGACCAACCCATTGACCCAATAGGTCAACTTATGACCAAAAAGTGAACTTTGGTCAAATTTGTCAATCCTTAACTTAATGACCAACCCATTGACCCAATAGGTCAACTTTTGACAAAAAAGTCAATTTTGGAAAAATAATTAATTTTTTACCTAATGACAACCCCATTGACCCAATATATCAAATTTGGTTAAAATGGTAAATTTATGACTCAATGACCAACCCATTGACCTAATACGCCAACTTTTAACCAAAAAGTCAACTTTGGTCAAAATGATCAATCCTTGACCCAATGACCAACCCATTGACGCAATTTGTCAACTTTTGACATAAAAGTCTCTCTTTTATCAAAAAAATCAGTTTTTGACCTAATGACCAACTATTGAACTAATAAGTTAATCTCTGACCATAAAGTCAACTTTGGTTAGAATGGTCAATCCTTGACCCATTGACTAAAATATTGACCCAAAAATTCAACTTTAGTCAAAATGGTCAATTGTTTACCTAATGACCAACCCACTCAACTAATAGGTGAACTTTTGACAAAAAAGTCAACTTTGATCAGAATGGTTAATCCTTGACCCAATGACCCAATAGGTCAACTTTTGACCAAATAGTCAATTTTGGTCAAAATGGTCAATTTTCGACCTAATGACCATTTATAAGCCAATAGCGGACCAAAATGTAAACTTTGGTCAAAACGATCAATCCTTGACCCAATGACCATCCCATTGACCCAATAGGTCAACTTTTGACCAAAAAGTCAATTCTGGTCAAAATGATTAATCTTTGACCCAATGACCAACCCATTGACCAAATAGGTCAACTTTTACAAAAGGTCAATTTCGGTAAAAAAAAGTTAATTTTTGACATAATAACCAATTATTGACCCAATAAGTCAATCTGAGACCAAAAACTCAATTTTGGTCAAAATGATCAATTTATAACCCAATAACCAACCCATTGACCCAACAGGTCAACTTATGACCTGAAAGTCAACTTTGGTCGAAATAGTCAATCCTTGACCCAATGACCAACTCATTGACCCAACAGGTCAACTTTTGACCAAAAAGTCAACTTTGGTCAAAATGATCAATCCTTGACCCAAAGACCAACCCATTGACCCAACAACTCAACTTTTAACCAAAAACTCAATTTTGGTCAAAATAGTAAATTTTTGACGTTATAACCGCCCCATTGACCCAATAGGTCAACTTTTGACCAAAATGTCAACTTTGGTCAAAATGGTCAATTTCTGACCCAATCAGTCAACTTTTGACAAATAATTTAATTTTGGTTAAATTAGTTAATTTTTGACATAATGACTAATTATCAACAAAGAAAGTCAATCTCTGCCCAAAAAGTCAACTTTGGTTAAAATGATCAATCCTTGACCCCATGACCAACCAATTGATAGAATAGGTCAACATTTGACGAAAAGTCAATTTTGGTCGATATAATCAATTTTTCACCTAATGACCACCCAATTGGCCCAATAGGTTAACCTTTGACCAAAAAGTCAACTTTGGTTAAAATGTTCAAATTCTGACCCAATGACAAATCCATTAATCCAATAGGTTGACTTTTGACCAAAAAGTCAGCTTTGGTCAAAATGGTCAATTCTTGACCCAATGACCAACTAATTGACCCAATAGGTCAACTTATGAACAAAAAATCAATTTTGGTCAAAATTGTCAATTTTTGACCTAATAACCAATAATCGACCCAATAATTCAATCTTTGAACAAAAAGTCAACTTTAGTCATAATAATCAATCCTTGACCCAATTACCAATCCACTAATCCAATAGGTCAACTTTTGACCAAAAAGTCAACTTTTGTCAAAATGGTAAATCCTTAACGCAATGACCAACCCACTATCCAATAGATCAACTTTTGACCAAAAAGTCAATTTTGGTCAGAATCGTCAAATTTTGACCTAATGACCAATTATTGATCCAATAAACCAATCTCTGACCAAAACGTAAACTTTGGTCAATATGGTCAATCCTTAACCCAATGACCCAACCCTTTGACCCAATATGTCAAGTCAATTTTGGTCGATATAGTCAATTTTTGACCTAATGACCACCCAATTGACCCAATAGGTCAACTTTTGACCAAAAAGTCAACTTTAGTCAACATGTTCAATTTCTGGCCTAAAGAGAAACCCATTAATCCAAAAGTTTGACTTTTAACCAAAAAGTCAACTTTGGCCTAAATTGTTAATTATTGACCCAATGACTAACAATTTGACCCAATAGGTTAACTTTTGAACAAAAAGTCAATTTTGGTCAAAATAGTCAGATTTTGACCTAATGACCAATAATTGACCCAATAAATCAATCTCTGACCAAAAAGTTAACTTTGGTCATAATGGTAAGTCCTTGACCCAATGACCAACCCATTAACCCAATAGGTCAACTTTTGACCAAAAAGTTAACTTTGGTAAAAATGCTAAATCCTTGACGCGATAACCAATCCACTACCCAACAGAATAACTTTTGACCAAAAGTCAATTTTGGTCAAAATCATCAATTTTGACCTAATGACCAATTATTGACCCAATAAGCCAATCTCTGACTAAAACGTAAAGTTTGGTCAAAATCGTCAATCCTTAACCTAATGACCAACCTTTTGACCCAATAGGTCAACTTTTGACCAAAAGCCAACTTTGGTCAAAATGGTCAATCCTTGACCCAATGACCAACTGATTGACCCATTAGGTAAATATTTGGCCAAAAAGTCAATTTTTGACCTAATGACCAATTATTGACCCAATAAGTCAATCTCTGACCAAAAAGTCAACCTTAGTCTAAGTGGTCAATCCTTGAACCAATGACCAACACATTGACCCAATATGTCAACTTTTCACCAAAATGTCAACTTTGGTATAAATGGTCAATCCTTGACCCAATGACCAACCCATTGACCCAATAGTTCAAATTTTAAGATAAAAATTATGGTCAAAATAGTTAATTTTTGATGTAATGACCACCCATTGACCTAATAAGTCAACTTTTGACCAAAAAGTAAAGTTTTGTCAAAATGGTCAGTTTCTGACCCAATGACCAACCATTGACACAATAGGTCAACTTTAGACGAAAAAGTCAACTTCGATCAAAATGGTCAATTTCTGACACAATAACCACCCCATTGATCCAATGGTTCAACTTTTGAGCAAAAATTCAATTTTGGTTAAAAAAATAATTTTTTTACCTAATGACCAATTATTGGCCCAGTAAGTCAATCTCTGATCAAGTAGTCAATTTCTGTCAAAATGGTCGATCCTTGACCCAACGTCCAACCGATTGATGAAATAGGTCAACATTAGACCAAAAAGTCAACTTTTGTCAAAATAGTCAATCCTTGACCCAATGACCGAATCGGTCAACTTTTGAACAAAAAGTCAATTTTTGACCTATGACCACCCTATTGACTCAAAATGTCAACTTTAGACCCAAAAGTCAACTTTGGTTAAAATGGTCAATTTCTGGCCCATCGACCAACCCATTGATCCAATCGAACAATTTTTAACCTAAAAGTCAAATTTGGTCAAATAGGTCAATCCTTGACACAATGACCACCCACTTGACCCAATAAGTCAACTTTTAAACAAATAGTCAACTTTGGTTGAAATGGTCAATCCTTGACCAAATGACCAACCATTTAACCCAATAGGTCAACTTTTAACCAAAAAGTCAACTTTAGTCAAAATGGCAATCCTTGAACCAATGACATACACATAGATCCAATAGGTCAACTTTTGACGAAAAAGTCAATTTGGGTCAAAGTAGTCAATTTTTAACCTAATGACCACTCAATGACCAAATAGGTCAACTTTTAACTAAAAAAGTCAACTTTGGTTAAAATGTTGAATCTCTGACCCAATGACCAACCCATTAGCCTAATAAGTGAAATTTTGACCAAAAAGTCAAAATGGTTAATCCTATACCCAATGACCCAATAGGTTAACTTTTAACCAAAAAGTCAATTTTGGTCTAAATGGACAATTTTCGACGTAATGACCATTTATTGACCCAATAAGTCAATCTTTGACCAAAATGTGAACTTTGGTTAAAATGGTCAAACCTTGACCCTATGACCAACCCATTAACCCAATAGGTCAACTTTTGACCAAAAAGTTAACTTTGGTCAAAATGATTATGTCGTCTTTTTTTATTCCCATCTTGGTTGAAAAAATATGTTTTTGGGTGTTTCATTTTGAAAAGGGTTTTAATTTTGTAAAATAGAAATTTGATTTAATTTAATATATATATATATATGGATTTTGAAATTAATATTTTTATTTTGAAATATATGAAATCAAACCGATCTCATATAAATAATAGTTTAAATAATCAAGCATTTCACCGCAAGACATGTATTTATCCCGTAGAATAAGTACGTGGTTTGTGGTGAAGCTTGATGGAATAAACTAAAGAATTTATGACATTCATTTGATCTGCGAACCATTTTGACCGACAATTTCCCATATCTAATATGAATGAATTAGATAGGGTTATATTAATCTTGAGTCTTTAAGTTTCCTATAAGGGCAAGCCCCTTTAGTTAATTACATCTTATATAACTGGAGTCACTAAAGAAAACTATTGATATAGATCTGGAAATATTTATATTCATGACTTCCAAAGGTATGGTTTTCCAGGAAAATGTGATAGTCAGAAATTCAATAGATGAATGGCTCAAATTTTGGAACATTTTATTTTATCTGAATCCAAAGGAGAGAAGGCAAGGAATGAACACAAATTCAAGGAAAACCTTGATGACCTCCCAAAAAATCCTATAGTTTGGCTTTAAATCTTGGAAATGAAGTTATTTAAAATTCAAGCCTGTCAATTAATTATAGAAATTACATTTGCATAATACCCGTTTATGCAAATAACCTGGAAGATGGGAGGATTTATGTCGTATCGGACGACAACCTCGGAATCCCAAAAAGATTTAGGGCTTATATTGCACGGCAAGGTTGTGCGAAGGCCTAAAAGAAAGGTGAGGATTTATGCTACACTAGGCAATCTACCTCAAGGTCTTATGGTTCGTTGTTTAAACTAAGGAAAAGTTTTGCTTGTGTAGACAAGTTTTGCTGTTGAAGATGGTCATGCTGCCCACTATGCATGCTCTAAGCTCCTCATCGTACCGGGTTTAGTTTAAAGAAGTGTCAATTGAGGAGAAGAGAGAAGTGTCAGGTTTTAGAAATATTAAAATTGAAATGTCTTAATATTTTATTAGGGTAAACATTAAAGTTGATTATTGCAACACTAGTTAAGATCCCACGATTCCATCATCCCGGCACCGCTATTTTCATCGGATTAACTTAGTCTAAATGAATTTACTAAAGTCAATATATCGAGTTCCATACTTTCTTTTAGATCGTGGGAAAACCCTGTTAGCAACACATGGGTTACCTCCTACAAGGAATTCCTGATCATCCAATGAGACGTTTTTATTCAGTTATAATTGTGATTTTTATTGTTTTGTTTGTGATTAAATTTTGATTTGTTTTATATTTTGAATGTTATGGGGGTGAATTTTTATTGTCTTGATTTTTTTTAATTTAGTTTTGGTTTTGGTTTTGTGGCTATTTTAAAGGTTTCAATTTTCATGCAGGGTGATATTGTTGTTTTTCATGCAGATTGCAAGAAAATTAAAGTTTAGTAAAGAAAACACGGGAAAGAAAAGTGTTGTAAACTTATATAAGTGTACCTGGTGAGTCTTCTCATTCCTCCACCTGAAGCTTTAATATTCTTTGCAATAAACATTTATATTTGCAGGGAAGTAAAACCTTATAGATATGTTCATCACAGGCCTACAAAGTCCTAGGTCATAACCTGGTGGGTCCTATTCATTTATGAGATATTTTCTTTTAATAAATATGATCGGTGCAGTAGTCATGCAAGGTGTCCAAAAGACTTGTGAAGAGCCCCTAGGAGATACCTAGATGTTTCACAATTCTTTTGAGTTTCCTTGAGATCATTTTGAACCTATCATAATTATTATATAATCTATCTATTTTATACCCTTATGCTCAGTGAGTCGGTGTTTTAATTATTTCTAAGAGTAGGGTAATTCATCGTTTATTATTTAACTTAAGAATTATGTGGGTGAAGACCCCAAAGGACTAATTAAAATTATTAGGGTACTTAGTCAAATTTTGATTTGGGGTTGTAGTGTTTTCAAGCATTTAGAATTTGATTAGGTTTGCTTTTCTAAACTTCTCCTAGCAAGATTGATTTAGTCTTGCTCACTACCAAGACCTTAAAATTTTTATGGATACATTTGTAGTTCTTTTTTTTTAGAAAAAAGATAAATTAGTTTAATTGATCTTTGTCAAAATATCGGGCTATCATTTAATATACTAAATAGAGGTGCAAGTTAGTGGATTATAAACCTCCAAGATTAACCCATAACCATAAGGAAAATCCAAACATTTAATTTTGATATAACAAAATTGATGTTGGTTTCTACCATTTATCCCTTTAATGTCTCTAACATCCAATCATATCATTTAAGATCATTAATTGCTCATTTTACCCTTTGATTAGCCCTACATATTAATTAAGGCTTAAACCCTTAAAATTACAACTTTTTCCTTAAGGCCATATCAGTTCATAATTCTTTAAATTCATTTCAAATGACTTCGAAATTTTCATGACACCTTAATAATGAGATAATTAAAACAACTGAGGAGAAAATGTGATTTTTAGATTTTAATTTAATTTAAATATTTATTTTAATGCAAAAATAGAGTTTTTTAGTGAAAATTTCATAACTTGCTCAAAACAAAATATTTTACTTTGAAATTTTTAGTGGAGGTAAACCTAGACCAGAGAACCACTTGAACCAAATTTCATGATTTTTTAAGTTTATTTTAATTTCTAGAATTATTTTAAATTCTGGAGTTTTAATTAATTATAAAATATTTTAAAGTTGAAAATTTAATTTTATATTTTTCAAAAATCTCTCTGAGGTCAGGGAATCCAGAGAAAAAAATTTGATATTTTTTTATTTTTGTTTTAATTTTAGAATTATTTTAGTGCAAAGTAAAGAAAAATCATTTTTTTAGCCTTTTAAAAATTCATTTAAGCCTTTAAAAATTAATATCTTGAGTTAGCGACTTAGGAAAATTATGTGGATGGTTCATAAGTTATTAGAAGACCAAATGTGACAATTTGGTGATTTTCAATATTTTTGTGACTTTTAATATTTTTATTATTTAAATATTAAATATGATTTAAAATGAAAATTTAATAAAAATTCCAAATTTATTTTTAGAAAACTCCACTGATCACAGAGACCTCCCAAAATAAATTTTATAAATTTTTGAGTGGTATTTTAATTATTAAAATTCATTGAAGTGCCAAAAATGTCATTGGACTTAAGAAAATTATTTAACTTATTAAATTAATTCTAAATGACTTCAAAATTTTTAGAGGAGTTCCTCTGTTCTTGAAGCACAGCGGACAATCATATTTAGGGTACTTTAATTTTTATTTTATCTTAATTAATTAAGTGTTTGTTTTAGGTCAAGTTGATGATTAGTGCACATTTTAGTGATTTAGCACAGGAAATAATTATCCTAGTGACCACTAATCATAAGAGACCTACCAAAATTTACTTTGCATTTTTTATTATTATTTTAGTTATTATAATTTTTATACCAAAACAGACGGAATAACTTGAAAAATAGATATCTCCTCGTAGAGATGCTCCCTGGCTTTGGAAAAATCAGGGAAGATCCCTTATGACAGATAGAACAAGACCCCAAAGCTCAAGCCATGGTGAAATTTCTGGGTCAGTGGAGAATTAAAAGACTGAAATAAGTATTTAAATCATTAAAAATAAAATATACATGAAAAATACTTCAAACCATTTCCACATTGTTCTCCTCTATTCACTCAGTAACAGGGTATTTTTCTTTTATTTTTCTAATTTTTCTAGGATAAGATATGAATTTTTAAAGTTCTTGTGATTTAAATAATTTAAAAAATATGGATTTTCCTACTTAACCACGTCGGCGCCACGAAAACCTATGGCGGGTCGAAAGCACATGCGTCTCTTTCTGGTTGGGCACCGCCTTCTGAGTCAGCGCCACGCGACTCTGCGGTTCTGCTTCATCTTTCCATCCGGTGCCATCCTAGCCCTCCGTTTAATGCACAGATGATCCAACGGTGGCTGAGCTTTGTCCCAAGCTAGTTCATCCCGAGAGCCGTCCACACTAAAACCCTAATATCACAGCCTAGACTCAACCAAATAACTTCGAGTTTGATACTATGAACTCGTCTAAGCATGGTGAACATATCTGCATGGCTAATCACAGTTTAAATTAACCCTAATTACATGGGGAATCCAGAGAAGCTCGAGAAGAAGGAGGTAATACCTTAACTCTAAGAAGTTAAGCTTCATTAAGAGATGCTCTACACCTTCGTTGGAGTCCCAGGAGCTCAGGGATGAAGCCTCTTGCCCTGGTGAACTGTCTAAGTATGAAAGTGACTAGACCCGATTTCAAGATTTGATGGAAGTTTAGTGCAGAGGCCTTCTGTGATGGGACTTCGATAGAGGATCTTCTTCTTTCACAGTTGGGAAGGTGTGGGTGCAGTTAATTGAGATTTGGTGTTGTGTGGATGTGTATTAGAAAGTGGCCTGGTTTTAAACCAAATTTGAGCTTTGAAATCGAACTCAGACAGTCAGAACCAGAGGGGGAAAATGGCTAGAATGGTCTTAGGGAGGTCTGGAGGAGCTCTGGTGAAATTTTGGCAGAGTTTTTTTAAGAAATTTTCAGCACCTCCTCTTGGCCGTGAGAGGTGGTTGCTTAAATAGTCATGGCTGGGGTTGATGTCAGGGCTTCAATTCAGGTGTAAAGAGCTGCCTAGGTAGAGTGCAGAGGAGCTCTGGTGGCAATTTTGGGCTGAGTTGGCCATAGGGTGGAGTTTGGGTTTGGCCAAGAGGGAGGTGGCTCTCGGTTTTACCATTTTCCTGCCACTAGGCTAGCCTACTAGGCCGGGAGAGGTGGCCAGCTGGTTAGGTGCACCAGTGAGCAGGCCATGAGTGTAATGGGTTTTAATGGTTAAGGCATTTTAGCAAACATCTCTTGGATTTAACAATTTAAGGGATAAGATCCCCTAATTGGGGGACCTTTGGTCTATGGCTCAACAAGGGTGGGCTAGGTGGGTTTAGCCTAGTCCCTAGGGTCAACTTTGTGGTTGTGGAGGGGTTGGTTTGGTCACATTTGGTTCAATTTGGTGAGATTGGGTCATGGATTCATTTGGGTTACCTTGGGTTCAAATTGGGCTAACTTGGGTTTAAGCTTTAATTGAGCCCAAGTATCTTGAGCGAAATTGTTTAGATGATTGTAATGAAGATTTTTCATGAAGACTTGGTGTGGTTTTGAGTTCATTTGAGGGTTCCATTTGGTGGATTTTGGGATTTTGGCCAATTTAGGGCAAGTTGGGTCAACTTGGGTTTAGGTTGAGCTAGGGTTGGGTCCAAGGCTAATTGAAGGCTCCAAATGGTCTAGGGGAATGTGGTGAAGAGTTCCTAACATCAATTGGGTGGAATTTTTAGGGTTAGACCAATCAATTTGGTGGATTTTGGGCTTGTGTTGAACTTGGGTTACAATTGGGTATCTTTGGATTTCAAGTGGATTTGGGTTAGTCTTGGGCTAAAATTGTGGGCAATTTAATGTTGCATGTGATTCATAGGAGTGTATGGAGGGTTTAGGATTGAATTTTGGGGGGATTTGGTTGACATTGGGTCAATTTGGGGATTTTGAATCATTTAGGCAAAATTGGGGATTTTGGATTTTAAGTGAAATTGAACTCAAATGTGGGTCAAGTTGAGCTTAGATTTGGTTTAGATTGGTATTATAGATGTTGAATTAAAGTTTGGAATTGAAATTGGGCAAGATTGGGACAAATTGTGTAGACTTTGGGTTTAATCTAGGCACTTTTGGGTTAAATGGGTCAAATTGGGGCTTTTGGTTAAATTGGGCTAAATTGGCCAAATTGGGTCTTGTGGTAGTTGAGCAAAATGAAATTGGGAATATTTGGGATGTTTCGGAAATTTATGAGAATTTTTTGAATTTTTAGAATTTTTGGCTAAGAGTGGCATTTTGGTCATTTTGGGGATTTTTGGTGAAATTTGGCAATTTTGGGTTATTTTGATTAATTTGAGTGGTAGGGGTATTTTGGAATGATTTTTTGGAGAAATATGGATAATTTGGGAGATTTTGGAAATTTTGGGGGATTTTAGGATTTTTAGGGGCATTTTAGGTATTTTGGGAATTTTGGGTATTTTGGGGTAATGGGGCTAGACATTTGGAATGTTTGGGCAAATTGGGATTGGTTGAAGGCGAGTAGTATGAAATTATTTAGATTGAGCCATGGACCAAGGGTCACCCTCACTTGGTCCTCTATGTGTTGGTACTATCTGAACCCCAGCCTGAGGCTAAAGGCTTGGGAAAACCACTTACATGAGTTCTCAAAGAGTTAGGGGATCAAAAGGTGATGTGCTTTGTTTAGGGTTGTGAGTGTGTAGTGTGAGTGTGGGCTACAGACCTCCCAGGGTAGATCCTATGGCTTGACCTCCTAAATGAGACTTCCCTTGGGCTTCCTTATGCTCGGTCTCTTCCTCCCAAAACTGGAGGTTAGGCCTTAAGCATATGAAAACTTCCAGTGAAGTGAGAAAAGTTTGAATTTCTATTGGGAGGGGTGCCATGACTAGTCTTCTAAGGAAATCACCAGGAGAGTCCTATGGCTAGACCCTAGGCTATTCTAAAGAGAGACTAAACCTCGACCAAAAGTGAGGTCAACAAATGGA
Source organism: Papilionanthe hookeriana x Papilionanthe teres (assembly GCA_022702705.1). Classification (NCBI taxonomy): domain Eukaryota; kingdom Viridiplantae; phylum Streptophyta; class Magnoliopsida; order Asparagales; family Orchidaceae; genus Papilionanthe; species Papilionanthe hookeriana x Papilionanthe teres. The sequence goes on along the minus strand of CM040428.1, from coordinate 91,920,031 downwards.
CCCCCAATAGGTGTGGTGTGCTGGGCAAGCACACTGCACGTATTGGTATTGACCGATGAGATCAACAAAACTAACACAATTGTCTGAGTCAAAATACAAGACAAACACAGAATTTAGAGAAGAAGTTTTCGCTGGGGATTAGTAGATAGAACTTCAAGTCCTGGGAACTCGCACCGGGGAAGAAAATGGAATACCTTCATGAGAGAAGCTATGGATTTCAAGCTTTCAAACTCTGAAGGAGTCCGATCCGAATCGATTTGAAGTTGGAATTTGGATTTAGAATTAGGATTTGATTTCAATTTGAATTTTGAGTTTGAATTTTAATTTAATTTTGAGTTTCAAAATTTGGTTTTAAGCTTTATAGAATTTGTGGAAGTTTCATAATTTATGGAATTTTAAATTTGAAGATTTTAACTTTGTGGGAAATTTTGAGTGTAGAGGGGAAATCAGAATTTCAGTACCGATCCCGGAAGGATGAGAACTGGAATTTAGGTTCAAGCCTCAGAAATGAGAATTAAAATTTCAATACTGACCTCGGGATTTCACTGGTGTGGATAATTTCTCGAATGGGAAATGGAAAATTAGGGAATTTAGGGGACTCAGACGACCAAACTCTATTTCCAGAATCTTATAGAAGGTGGAAAATTTCTCGAAAGGAAGTGGAAAATTAGAAAATCTTGAGGAAATTAGACGACTAAGCTCCGTTCCCGGAATTTCGTGGAAGGCAGAGAAATTTCTAGTAAGGGAGATGAGAAATTAGGGAATTTTGGGAAATCGACGACTAAGTTCCGTTCTTGAATTTCATGAGGGTGGAAAATTTCGAAGGATGATGGAAAATTAGGGAATTTCGGGAAATCGGACGACAAGCTCCATTCCCAGAATTTTATGGAAGGCGGGAAAATTTCTTAGAAGGATGATGGAAAATTAGGAAATATTGGGAAATCGGACGACAAAGCTCCAGTTCCAGAATTTCATGGAGGGCGGAAAAATTTCTCGAAAGGATGATGGAAAATTAGGGAATTTTAAGGGAAATCGTACGAGTAAGCTCCGTTCCCGAAATGTTATGGAAGGTGGGAAAATTTCTCGGAAGGATGATAAAAAATTAGGGAATTTTGGGAAATCGGACGACTAAGCTCCATTCTCGGAATTTCATGGAGGGCGGAAAAATTTCTCGAAAGGATGATGGAAAATTAGGGAATTTTGGGAAGATCTTGGGGAGGAAAGCTCATGGACTCACATCCGACCCAAGGTGTCACATGGGAAGGAAAGCTCAAGGACTCATATCCAACCTAAGAGGTGACAGAGGGGAATCAGGATTTAGGTACTGATTCCGCAATTTCTTTGAGGGAGAATTGGGTAAAACTTGGTAGTTGACATTCAAAGAAAGCGATTTCGTGCAATTAGGCTAAGATCGAAAGCCATTGCAAAATTTGGAGAATTTCAAGATATTTCGAATTTGTGAGAAGCGTCGCTGTGTGAAAAGTGCCAAATTTTGCGGAGTGCCCACAAAAGCGAGGGATTTGAAGATGAGTGCAGTGATTCAGAATCTCGAGAGAGTGAAAAAGAGAAAATTATCATTTTGTTTTGTTTTCAATTCATCATTTTCTTTCAATTTGTTTGGTTTCATTTCTTTTCATTTGATTTGAATTTTGATTTTAAATTTCGATTTTGAATTCATTTCAATTTCATTTTCATCTGATCTAAGTTTTTGGTTCATTTCAGTTTTAATTTCATTGTGTTTTATTTTTTTCCTTTTCTTCTGCATCATTCTTTTTGTCCTTTTCATCTTGGAACCAAACACGTGGTTCAACGGCTTTCGACTATCGCACTGAAAAGAAATCATTTCTGAAAATCAGAAAATTTTATTAATTCTGCTAAAAGTAGTACAACTGATCTTATGCTGACAAGCACCCAAAAGTAGATCATGCGTACAAAACCGAATAGAGCTGACATGTCATATCATCTGACTGCTACAAAAAGTGGCGGCACCGATGTCATGACCCTTTGTAAGCGGTAGAAGATTTCTGCTATCTAAGACTGTTGCAGGGACGAGCCAACCTGCCAAAGTTACGCTCCGGAACACAAGTCCCCTCGCGAACACCCGGAGGTACAGCCGTCACAGTGGCAAATGACAAAGGCTATCTAGCTCTAGATCTGACTCATAGTAAAATGGCGCTTAGTCTTCATCCATCCTTCTGAAAGTGATTGACACACTTTTTCTTCGAACTCCTGAGATACAGTGTTTTGCTAAATCTGCTCTATCTCCTTTTAATTCCAGCACTGATCCTACTGGTAGGGAGATTTCAACAGAACCTCGAAATTCTTCCGGTTCGACAATCTGGATTTCTCGTCCAAACAAGATATTGCTTTGACTTATAAAGGAGACCATGCAGGAGGGTCTCACAAAATCGTGGTGGTCGATATGATGCGAAATGCAGTCCCCATCCACGTAAATATTTAAGATGCAGCTGTTAGGAATACAGTCTGCAGGAAACACATGCCACTCGACCATCCTCTTTATCATCTTCTTGATCTGTGGAGGCATCGAATCCACCTCATCATGCTGCAAAATCCCCGGGGGATTGCCTTGCCGATCTATAATGAAGTCATAACAACAGCCACACTGAATAGTGACTACCTTTTCCACTTTTCCATTTTGACAGCTCTGTATATGTCCTCGACCTCAGACGGCCTGCTCTGCCCAATGCCTGTAGAGAGTCTTTGCAGTACAAAATTTATTCTCCATCCTTCCTCAAGAATACATCAGTATATAACTCGAATCCTACCATGATATTGACAAACTTTCCTTGTATGTCTTCGTAATGTTGAAATTTTTGACCCCATAAGTCAACTTTTAACCAAAAAGTCAACTTTGGTCAAAATGGTCAATCCTTGACCCAATGACAAACCCATTGACCGAATAGGTTAACTTTTGACCAAAATGTCATTTTTTAGTTAATTTTTGACCTAATGACCAATTAATCACCCAATAAGTCAATCTTTGACCAAAAAGTCAACTTTGGCCAAAATGGTTAATCCTTAATCCAATGACCAACACATTGACCCAATAGGTCAACTTTTAAATAAATAGTTAACTTTGGTTAAAATGGTCCATCTTTGACCCAATGACCAACCCATTGGCCCAATAAGTTAACATTTCACTAAAAACTCAATTTTGGTCAAAATGGTCAATTTTTGACCTAATGACCACCACATTGACCCAATAGGTCAACCTCTAGCTAGAAACTCAACTTTGGTCAAATTGGTTAATTTCTGACCCAGTGACCACCGCATCAACCGAATGGGTCAACTTTTGACCATCAATTTAATTTTGGTCAAAATTGTCAATTCTTGACCTAATGACCAATTATTGACCCAATAACTAAATCTCTGACAAAAAAGTCAACTATGGTTAAAATGGTCAATCCTTGACCCAATTACCATCCCATTGATTTAATAGGTCAACTTTTGACCAAAAAGCAAGTTTTGTCAAAATGGTCCATCCTTGAACCAATGAACCAATAACTCAACTTTTGACCAAGAAGTCAATTTTGGCCAAAATAGTCAATTTTTAACCTAATGACCACCTCATAGTGGGTCAACTTTTGACCAAAATGTCAATTTTGGTCAAAACGGTCAATCCTTGCCACAATGACATACCCCTTAACCTATTTGGTCAACTTTTGACAAAAAAGTCAATTTTCTTCAAAATAGTCAATTTTTAACCTAACAACCACCCCATTGACTCAATAGGTGAACTTTTGACCAAAAAGTCAACTTTGGTTAAATTGGTCAATTTCTAACCCAAAAACCAACTGATTGACCCAATAGGTCAACCCGTGACCAAAAAGTCAACTTTGGCCAAAATGGTCAATCCTTGACCCAATGACCCAAGAGGTCAACTTTGGCCAAAAATTCAATTTTGGCTCAAATAGTCAATTTTTGACCTTATGACCAATTATTGACCCAAAAAGTCAATCTCTGACCAAAAAGTCAACATTGGTCAAAATAGTTAATTTTTGAGCCAATGACCATCCCATTAACCCAATATGTCAATTTTTGAACAAAAAGTCAACTTTGGTTAAAATGGTCAATGCATCACCCAATGACCAACAAAGTGAACCAATATGTCAACGTTTGACCAAAAAGTCAACTTCGGTCAAAATGTTCAATCCTTGAACTAATGACATACACTTTGACCCAATCGGTCAACCTTTGACCAAAAAGTCAATTTTGGTAAAAAAAGTCAATTTTTAACCGTATAACCACCCATTGACCCAATATGTCAACTTCTGACCAAAAAGTCAAGTTTAGTTAAAGTGGTCAATTTCTGATCCATTGACCAACCCTTTGACCAAATAGGTCAACTTTTGACCAAAAAGTCAACTTTGGTTAAAATGATTAATCCTAGACCCAATGACCCAATAGATCAATTTTTGACCAAAAAGTCAATTTCGGTCAAAAAGGTCAATTTTTGACGTAATGACCATTTATTGACCTAATAAGTCAATCTCTAAACAAAATGTGAACTTTTGTAAAAAAAGGTCAATCCTTGACCCAATGACCAATCCGTTGACCCAATAGGTCAACTTTTGACCAAAAAGTCAACTTTAGTAAAAAATTATCAATCCTTGACCCAATGATCAACCCATTGACCCAATAAGTTACCTTTTGACCAAAAAGTCAATTTTGGTAAAAAAGTCAATTTTCGACATAATGACCAATTATTAACCCAATAAGTCAATCTCTGACAAAAAAGTCAACTTTGATCAAAATGGTCAATCCTTGACAAAATGACCACCACATTGACCCAATACGTCAACTTTTGACTAAAAGTCAACTTTGGTCAAAATGGTCAATCCATGACCCAATGCCCCAATAGGTCAATTTTTGACCAAAAAGTCAACTTTGGTCAAAATGTTCAATCCTTGACCCAATGACCAACCCATTGACCCAACAGGTCAACTATTGACCAAAAAATCAATTTTCGTCAAAATAATCAATTTTTGACCTAATGACCTCCCCATTGACCCAATAGGTTAACTTTTGATCAAAAAGTCAACTTTGGTCCAATGGTCAATTTCTGACCGAATGACCACCCCATTGACCCAACGGGTCAACTTTTGACCAAAAATTAAATTTTGGTCAAAATAGTCAATTTTTTACCCAATGACCAATTATTGACCATATAAGTCAATCTCTGTCAAAAAGTCAACTTTATTCAAAATTATCAATCCTTGACCCAATGACGAACCCATTGACCCAATAAGTCATCATTTGACGAAAAAGTCAACTTTGGTCAAAATGGTCAATCCTTGAATCAATGACAAAGCCACTGGCCCAATAGGTCAACTTTTGACCAAAAAGTCTATTTTGATCAAAATAGTCAATTTTTGACCTAATGAACACCCTATTGAACTAATAGGTCAACTATTGACCAAAAAGTCAACTTTGGTCAAAATGGTCAATTTCTGACCCATTGACCACCCCATTGACTCAATGAGTCAACTTTTGACCGAAAATTTAATTTTGGTCAAATTAGTTAATTTTTGACCTAATGCCAATTATTGACCTAGTAAGTCAATCTCTAACAAAAAGTCAACTTTGGTCAAAATGGTCGTTCCTTGACCCAATAAACAACCCAATGACCCATTAGGTCAAATTTTGACCAGAGTCAACTTTGGTAAAAATGGTTAACCCTTGACCCACTAACCCAATAGGTTAACTTTTGACCTAAAAGTCAAATTTGGTCAAAATAGTCAATTTTGACCTAATGACCACCCAATTTACCCAATAAGTCATTCTCTGGCTAAAAAGATAAATTTGGTCAATATGGTCAATCCTTGACCCAATGTCCAACCCATTGACCCAAAATGTCAACTTTTGAACAAAAAGTCAACTTTGGTCAAAAAGTTAATCCTTGATCCAATGAACAAACAATTAACCCAATAGGTCAACTTTGGATCAAAAAGTCAATTTTGGTCAAAGTAGTCAATTTTTGACTTGGTGACCAATTATTGACCTAATAAGTCAATCTATGACAAAAAAGTCAACTTTGGTCAAAATGGTCAATCATCGACCCAATGACCAACCCATTGACTCAATTGATCAACTTTTGACCAAAAAGTCAACTTTGTCAAAATGGTCAATCCTTGACCCAAAAACCCAATAGATTAACATTTGACCAAAAAGTCAATTTTGGTCAAAATTGTCATTTTTTACCTAATGACCACCCCATTCACCCTATAAATCAATCTGTAGCTAAAAGGTCAACTTTGTTTAAAATGGTCAATTTCTGACCAATGATCAACCAATTAACTCAATGGTCAAATTTTGACCAAAAAGTCAATTTTAGGCAAATGATCAATCCTTGACCCAATGACCAACCCACTGACCTAATAGGTTAATTTTTGACCGAAAGTAAATTATGGTCAAAATAGTCAATATTTGACCTAATGACCAATTATTGACCCAATAAGTCAATCTCTAATCAAAAAGTCAACTTTTAACCTAAAAGTCTCCTTACAATTGGTCAAAATGGTTAATCTTTGACACAATGACAAACCCATTGACCCAATATGTCGACTTTTAACCTAAAAGTCAATTTTGGTCAAAATGGTCAATTTCTGACCCAATGACCAACCAAAAGACCCAATATGTTAACTTTCGACCAAAAACTCAACTTTCGTCAAATTGGTCAATCATTGACCCAATAACCAACCCATTGACCCAATATGTCAATATTTGACCAAAGTTAATTTTAGTCAAAATAGTCAATTTTTGACCTAATGACCAATTATTGACCTAACAAGTCAATCTCTTAACAAAAAGTCAACTTTGGCCAAAACAATCAATCCTTGACCCAATGATCACCCCATTGACCCAATATGTTAAATTTTGACAAAAAAGTCAAGTTTGGTCAAAATGGTCAATTTCTGACCCAATGACCAACCCATTGACCCAATAGATCAACTTTTGACAAAAGTCAATTTTAGTTAAAACAGTCAATTTCTGAAAAAATGAACAACTCATTGACCAAATAGGTCAACTTTTGATAAAAAGTCAACTTTAGTCAAAATGGTCAATTTCTGACCTCATGACAACCCAATTGATCCAATGGGTCAACTTTTGACTAAAAATTCAATTTTGGTCAAAATAATCAATTTTTGGCCGATTGACCAATTATTAACCCAATAAGTCAATCTCTAACCAAAAAGTCAACTTTGGTCAAAATTATTAATCTTTGACCCAATGACAAACCCATTGTCCCAATATGTCAACTTTTGACCTAAAAGTCAATTTTAGTCAAAATTATCAATTTCTGACCCAATGACCAACCAATTGACCCAATATATTAACTTTCGACCAAAAAGTCAACTTTGGTCATATTGGTCAATCATTGAACAATGACCAACCCATTGACCCAATAGTTCAATATTTGACCAAAAGTCAATTTTGGTCAAAATAGTCAATTTTTGACCTAATGACCAATTATTGACCCAATAAGTCAATCTCTAACCAAAAAATCAACTTTGGTCAAAATGGTCAATCCCAATGACCAACTCATTGACCCAATAGGTCAACTTTTGACCAAAAAGACAATTTTGGTCAAAATAGTCATTTTTTTACTTAATAACCACTAAATTGACCCAATAGGTCAACTTTTGATAAAAAAGTCAAGTTTGGTCAAAATAGTCAGTATCTGACCCAATGACCAACCCATTAACCCGATAAGTTAACTTTTGACCAAAAATTAATTTTGGTCAAAATAATCAATTTTTAACCTAATGACCATTTATTGACCCAGTAAGCCTATCTCTGACTAAAAAGTCATATTTGGTCAAAATGGTCAATCCTTGACCGAATTACCAACTCATTGATCCAATAGGTTAACTTTTGACCAAAAAGTCAACTTTGGTCAAAAAGGTAAATTTCTGACCCAATGACCACCCTGTTGACCAAATGTGTTAGCTTTTGATCAAAAATTCAATTTTGTTCAAAATAGTCATTTTTTGACCTAATGACCAATTATTGACCCAATAAGTCAATCTCTGACCAAAAACTCAACTTTGGTCAAAATGGTCAATCCTTAACCCAACGAAAAACACATTGACCCAATAGGTCAACTTTTGACCAAAAAGTCAATTTTGGTCAAAATAGTCAAATTTTGACCTAATGACCACCCATTGACCCATTAAGTCAACTCTTGACAAAAAAGACAACTTAAGTCAAAATGATCATTTTTTCCCAATGACCAACACATTGACCCAATAGATCAACTTTTGACCGAAAAGGCATCTTCGGTCAAAATGTTTAATTCTTGACCTAATTACCAACTCATTGACCAAATAGGTCAACTTTTGACCAAAAAGTCAACTTTAGTCAAAATGATCAATTTCTGGCCCAATGACTACCCTGTTGACCAAATGGGTTAAATTTTGAGCAAAAATTTAATTTTGGTCAAAATGGTCAATTTTTGACCTAATGACCAATTATTGACCCAATAAGTCAATCTCTGACCAAAAAGTCAATTTTGGTCAAAATGGTCAATCCTTGACCTAATAAGTCAACTGTTGACTAAAAAGTTAATTTTGGTCAAAATAGTCAATTTTTAACCTAGTGACCACCTATTGACACAATAGCTAAACTTTTGACCAAAGAGTTATGGTCAAATTGGTCAATTTCTGACCCAATGACCAACTCACAGACCCAAAACGTCAACTTTTAACCAAAAACTCAACTATGGCCAAAATGGTCAATCCTTGACCCAATGACCAACCCATTGACCCAATGACCAACCCATTGACCCAATAGGTCAACTTTTGACCAAAAAGACAGTTTTGGTCAAAATAGTCAATTTTTGACCTAATGACCACCCATTGACCCAGTAGGATAACTTTTGACCAAAAAAGTCAACTTTAGTCAAAATGGTCATTTTCTGACCTAATGACCAACCCATTGACCCAATAGGTCAACTTTTAACCAAAAAGTCAATTTTAGCCAAAATGTTTAATCATTGACCCAATGACCAACCCATTAACCAAATAGGTCAATTTTTGACCAAAAAGTCAACTTTTGACCAAAAAATTCAATTTTGGTCAAAATGGTCAATTTTTAACCCAATTACCAACTCATTGACCAAATAGGTCAACTTTTAACCAAAAAGTGAACTTTGGTCAAAACGGTCAGTTACTGACCCAATGACCACCTCGTTGACCCAAAGGGTCAACTTTTGACCAAAAATTCGATTTTGGTCAAAATAGTCAAATTTTGACCTAATGAACAATTATTGACCCAATAAGTCAATCTCTGACGAAAAAGTCAACTTTGGTCAAAATGGTCAATCCTTGATCCAATGACCAACCCATTGACCCAATTGGTCAACTTTTGACCAGAAAGGCAACTCTGGTCAAAATAGTTAATTTTTAACCTAATGACCAATTATTGACCTAGTAAGCCAATCTCTGACAAAAAAGTCAACTTTGGTCAAAATGGTCAATCCTTTACCTAATGACCACCAACCCATTGACCCAATAGGTCAACTAATGGCTAAAAAGTCACCTTTTGTTAAAATGGTCAATCTTGACCCAATGACCAACCCATTGACCCAATAGGTCAACTTTTGACCAAAAAGTTATTTTTGGTCAAAATTGCCAATTTTTGACCTAATGACCACTCCATTAACCCAATAAGTCAATTTTTGACCCAAAAGTTAAGTTTGGTTAAAATGGTCAATTTCTAACCGAATGACCAACCCATTAACCCAATAGGTCAACTTTTGACCAAAAAGTCAACTTTGGTCAAAATGGTCAATCCTTGACCCAAGACCAACCCATAGACCCAACAGGTCAACTTTTAACCAAAATTATCAATTATTGACATAATGACCAATTTCTGACCCAATAAGTCAATCTCTGACCATGAAGTCAACTTGGATCAAAATTGTCAATCCTTGACCCAATGACCAACCAATTGATCCAATAGATCAAGAACAAAACAACAATAACAAAGCCTTAATCCCACTAAGTGGGGTCGGCTACATGAATCCTTTTTCTCCATTGCGTCCTATTAAGTGTCAAATTTTCGTTTAATTCTAATAAATTAAAATCATTTTTTATGCAATAAGCCTAAGTTTTCCTAGGTCTGCCTCTACCTTTCTTAACATAAGTTGTATTTAAAACATCTACTCTTTTAATCGGATCATCAGGTGGTCGACGTTTAATGTGACCAAACCATCTTAGGCGACTCTCTCTAATTTTATCCATCACTGGTGCAACTCCAACCCTTTTAGGGATATATTCATTTCGCATTTTGTCTCTAAGTGTACAGCCACTCATCAACCTAATCATTCTCATCTCGGCAACACTTAACTTAACATTATGCTTCTCTTTTAAAGGCCAACATTCAGCACCATAGAGCATATCAAGGTCTCACCTCCATCTTATAAAATTTTCCTTTCGATCTAAGCGGAACTTTTCTATCACACAATAGGCCAGACGCATTCCTCCACTTCAACCAACCAACCTGAATTCTACTATTAACATCCTCATCTATATCACCATCGCTTTCGAACAATGGACCCCGGATATCTAAATCGTTCACACCTTTTAATAATTTGATCACCCAAAGTTACACTCGTTGTCACTAGACCTACTATTAGTAAAATTACATTCCATGTATTCAGTTTTAGTTCTACTCAAATGAAGACCTTTAGACTCCAACGTAGACCTCCATAATTCAAGTTTTTCTTTGACTTTTTCTCTTGTCTTATCCACAAGGAGGATATCATTAGCAAAAAGCATACACCATGGTACATCCTCTTGTAAATGCCCAAGTAAGACCATCCATAAATAAAGCAAAAGATATGGGCTTAAAGCCGATCCTTGATGTAAACCAACATAAATAGTAAAATACTTGGTCAATCCTCCTTCAGTTCGAACACATGTAACAGCTCTAGCATACATATCTTTAATGACTTGAATATAAGTCATATCAACACCTTTCTTCTCAAGGACTCTCCAAAGAACATCTCTAGGATCCTTATCGTAAGCTTTTCCTAAATCAATAAAAATCAAATGTAGATCCTCCTTATAATCTTTGTACTTCTCCGTCAAACCTCTCAATAAATGTATAGCTTCCATTGTAGACCTGCTCGGCATAAATCCAAATTGATTATGAGAAATCTTCGTAATACATCTTAACCTATGTTCAGTTACCTTCTCCCATAATTTTAAAGTATGACACATCAATTTAATTCCTCTATAATTTGTACACTCTTGTGCATCTCCTTTATTCTTAAAAATGGGGACAAAAATGCTCTTTCTCCACTCCTCAGGCATCCTTTTAGTTTTTAAAATAATATTAAAAAGTTTAGTAAGCCAGAAACTCCCAAATCACCTAAACATTTCCACACTTCAATTGGGATATCATCAAGTCCTACAGACTTTCCCCCCTTGGTTTTCTTTAAAGCCTCATCAACTTCTTTTTTACTAATGCGACGGTAAAAATGAAAAGTTTTATTATTATTAACGATATTAAGATCACTAAGGTCAATCGTACTTTCAGCATCATCATTAAAAAGTTTATCAAAATAACTCACCCACCTATGTTCAATATCTTTTTCTAAGAAAAGCACTTTTTGAATTTCATCTTTAATACACTTTACTTGAGTTAAATCTTTACTTTTCTTTTCTCTTTGTTTGGCTAGTTTATACATATATTTTTCACATTCCTTAGTATCTAACATGTTATAAAGATCACTAAAAGCAGAATTTTTAGCGTCGCAAATTATTCTTTTACACTCTCTGCGGGCCGTTTTATATTTTTCCCAGTTCTCTAAGCTTTTACATTTAAACCAATTTTTATAACATAACTTCTTATATTTTATCTTTTCTTGCACATTATTATTCCACCACCAACTATTTTTATTTATAGAAACTTTTTCTTTTGATTCTCCAAGTACTTCTTTAGCCACTTGTTTAATATTATTAGTTAATTTTTCCCACATAATATTCGCATCTTCATGAACATCCCAAATATTTAAATCTTGAATTTTACTCATAAAAATAATTTTATTTGTGTCTTTTAGGTGCCCCTATCTTATTCTACGATGTTGAATCCTAGTATTCTTTATTTTACAACTCTTCATCTTCAAATCTAGAACTAATAATCGATGTTGGGTACTTAATTGCTCACTGGAATAACCTTACAATCCTTACAATCTCGACGATCTCTTCTTCTCATAAGAAAATAATCAATTTGTGTTTTATTAGATCCATTCTTATAAGTAATAAGATGTTCATCTCTTTTCTTGAATAAAGTAGTAATAATCATATCATACACTAAAGCAAAATCTAAAATGGCTCTACCTTCTTCATTAATCGCTCCATAACCGTAGCCACCATGAATATTTTTGAAATCTTCAACCACTCTACCGACATGTCCATTTAAATCTCCTCCAATAAAAATTTTTTATTCAAGGGGTATCAAGTGTATTAAGTCTTCTAAATCATTCCAGAATTTATCTTTAGAGCCTATATCTAAACCAACTTGAGGAGCATAAGCACTTATAATATTAAAAATCTTAGCATCAATAATAATCTTAAGTGCTATAATTCTATCTCCAACTCTATTAATTTTGACAACATTATCTTTCAAACTCTTATCTATAATTACACTTACACCATTTCTTGTACGACTCTTACTAGAATACCATAGTTTAAAACCTAAGTTATCAATCTCCTTAGCTTTTTCTCCAACCCATTTAGTTTCTTGAATACATAGGATATTTATCTTTCTATAGATCATAATATCAACCAATTCCATTAGTTTACCATTGAGAGTACCTATATTCCACGATCCTATCCTAATACTAGTATCATGGACTAACTTCTTTACCCGCATCCATCCGTAATGTGGGAACCCTTGCTTACTTGACACTACACTCGGGCGCCGGTGTAGCGGCCCTTGCACACTTTCCACTGTATTCAGGCCATACAGCGCGTCGCTTCCAGGGGACGCCCTAGCACTTACACAATGATCAAAAGGATTCATGTCATGATTTTTTTTTTTGACAAATTTTACGCTGATTGTCGACTACCTAACGCAACCCTCCACTTTTCACATCCGGGCTTGGGACCGGCAACGGCAGTGTTTATCCAATAGATCAACATTTGACCAAAAAGTAAACTTTAGTCAAAATAGTTAATCCTTGACACAATGACTAACCGTTTGACAAAATAGTTCAACTTTTACCAAAAAGTTAATTTTAGTGAATATGGTCAATTTTTTACCTAATGACCACCCCATTAACCCAATACGTCAACTTTTGACCAAAAAGTCAACTTTAGTCAAAATCATCAATTACTGATCCAATGACCATCCCTTTGAGCCAATGGGTCAACTTTTGACTAAAAATTCAATTTTTGTCAAAATAGTCAATTTTTTACCTAATGACCACATTTTGACCTAATAAGTCAATCCCTGACCAAAACTCAACTTTGGTCAAAATTGTCAATCCTTGACCCAATAGCCAAACCATTGACCTAAAAGTCAACTTTTGACCAAAATTCAACTATGGTCAAAATGGTCAATCTTTGACCCAATGACTCAATAGGTCAACTTTTGACCAAAAAGTCAGTTTTGGTCAAAATAGTCAATTTTTTACATAATCACCAACTTATTGGCCCAATAGGTCAACTTTCGACCAAAAAGTCAATTACGGTCAAAGTAGACAATTTTTGACCTAATAACCACCAAATTGACCTAATAGGTCAACTTTTGACCAAAAAGTTAACTTTTGTTAAAATGATTAATTTCTGACCCAATGACCAACCCATTGACCCAATAGGTCAACTTTTGACCAAAAAGTCAACTTTTGTCAAAATAGTCAATTTTTGAACTAATGACCAACACATTGACCCAACAAGTCAACTTTTAACTAAAAGTCAATTTTGGTCAAAATAGTCAATTTTTAACCTAATGACCACCCTTTAACCCAATATGTCAAGTTTTGACCAAAAAATCAACTTTGGTCAAATAGGTCAATTTCTGACCCAATGACCAATACATTGACCTAATAGGTCAAGCTATAACTAAAAAGTCAACATTAACCAAAATGATCAGTCATTGACCCAATGACCAACCCATTAACCCAATAGTTCAACTTTTGACCAAAAAGTCAACTTTGGAGAAAATGGTCAATTTTTTACCCAAAGACCAAGCCATTGACCCAATAGATCAACTTTTGACCAAAATTTAATCTTTGGTCAAAATCGTCAATTCTTAACCAAATTACTAACTCATTGACCAAATATTAACTTTTGACCAAAAAGTTAACTTTGGTCAAAATGGTCAATTTATGACCTAATTACCACCTTGTTGACCCAATGGGTTAACCTTTCATCAAAAATTCAATTTTGGTCAAAATAGTCAATTTTTGACCTAATGACTAATTATTGACCTAACAAGTCAATCTTTGACCAAAAAGTCAACTTTGGTCAAAATGGTCAATCCTTGACCCAATGACAAACCCATTAACCTAATTGGCCAATTTTTGACCAAAAAGTCAATTTTGGTCAAAATAGTTAATTTTTGACCTAAATGACTACCAATTGATCCAATAAGTCGACTTTTGACCAAAAAGTCAACTTTGGTTAAAAAAGGCAATTTTTGATCCAATGACCAACTCATTGACCGAATAGGTTAAATTTTAACCAAAAAGTCAACTTTGGTCAAAATGATCAATTCTTGACCCAATTACTAACTCATTGACCAAATAGTTCAACTTTGACCAAAAAATCAACTTTTGTCGAAATGGTCAATTTCTGACCGAATGACCACACCATTGACCCAATAGGTCAACTTTTGACCAAAAATTTAATTTTGGTCAAAGTAGTCAATTTTGACGTAATTACCAAGTATTGTCCCAATAAGTCATTCTCTGACCAAAAAATCAACTTTGGTCAAAATGGTTAATCATTGACCCAATGACCAAAATATTGACCCAATAGGTCAACTTTTGAACAAAAAGGCAACTTTGGTCAAAATGGTCAAACCCTAACCCAATGACCAATTCATTGACCCAATAAGTCAACTTTTGACTAAAAGTCAATTTTGATCATAATAGTCAATTTTTTATCTAATGACTACCCATTGAACCAATAGGTCAACTTTTGACCAAAAAGTCAACTTTGGTCAAAATGATCAATTTCTGACCAAATGACCAACCGTTGACCCAATAGGTCAAGTTTTAACCAAAAACTCAGCCTAAGCTAAAATGGTCAATCATTGACCAATGACCCACCCATTAACACAGTAGGTCAACTTTTGACCAAAAAGTCAATTTTGGTCAAACTGTCAATTTTTGAACCTATGGTCAAAAGTTGACCCAATGGGTCAACTTTTGACCAAAAATTGAATTTTGGTCAAAATAGCCAATTTTTGATTTAATGACTACCCATCGACCCAATCAATCAACTTTTGACAAAAAAGTCAATTTTAGTCAAAATGGTCAATTTTTGACCCAATGACCAACCCATTGACCCAATATGTCAACTTTTGACCAAAAAGTCATCTTTGGTCAAAATGGTCAATTCTTGACCTAATTACCAACTCAATGACCAAATAGGTTAACTTTTGACCAAAAAGTCAACTTTGGTCAAAATGGTCATTTTCTGACCTATTGACCACCTCGTTGACCCAATCGGTCAACTTTTGACCAAAAATTCAATTTTGGTCAAAATAGTCAATTTTTGACCTAATGACCAATTATTGATCCAATAAGTCAATCTCTGACCAAAAAGTCAACTTTGGCCAAAATGGTCAATCCTTAACCTAATGATCAACCCATTGACCCAATAGGTCATCTTTTGACCAAAAAGACAACTTTGGTCAAAATGGTCGAATCAGACCCATTGACCCAATAGGTCAACTTTTGACCAACAATTCAATTTTGGTCAAAATAGTCAATTTTTAACCTAATGACCACCCATTGACTCAATAGGTCAACTTTTAACCAAAAATTTAACTTTGGTCAAAATGGTCAATTTATGATCTAATGGCCAACTCATTGACCCAATATGTCAACTTTTAACAAAAAAGTCAAGTTTAGCCAAAAATGGTCAATCATTGAACCAATAACCAGCCCATTAATCCAATTGGTCAGCTTTTGATCAAAGAGTCAATTTTGGCTAAATTGTCAATTTTTGACCTAATGACTACCTCATTGACCTAAATAGGTCAGCTTTTAACCAAAAAACATCTTTGGTCAAAATGGCCAATTTATGACACAATGACTACACCATTGACCCAACGGGTCAACTTTTGGCAAAAAATTCAATTTTTTTCATAATGATCAATTTTTGACCTGATGACCAATTATTGACCCAATAAGTCAATATTTGACTGAAAAGACAACTTTGGTCAACATGGTCAATCCTTGACCAGTTGACCAAACCATTGTCCCAATAGGTTAACTTTTGACCAAAAAGCTAACTTTGGTCAAAATGATCAATCCTTGACCCAATGACCAACCCATTAACCTAATAGGCCAACTTTTAACCAAAAAGTCAATTCTGGTCAAAATAGTCAATTTGACCTATTGACCAATTATTGACCCAATAAGTCAAACTCTAAGCAAAAAGAAAACTTTGGTCAAAATATTCAATCCTTGACCCAATGACCAACCCATTGACCTAATAAATTAACTTTTGACCAAAAAGTCAACTTTGGTCAAAATGGTTAATTTCTAACATAACGACAACACCATTGACCCAACGGGTAATCTTTTGACAAAAAATTTAATTTTAGTCAAAATAATCAATTTTTGACCTATTGACTAATTATTGACTCAATAAGTCAATCTCTGACAAAAAAGTCAACTTTGGTCAAAATGGTCAATCCTTGACCCAATGACCAGCCCATTGACTAAATAGATTATCTTTTAACGAAAAAGTCAACTTTGCTCAAAATGTTCAATCCTTGGCCCAATAACCAACTTATTGACCCAGTAGGTCAACTTTTGACCAAAAAGGCAACATTGGTCAAAATGGTCGATCCATGACCCAATGAACAACCCATTGATCCAATAGGTCAACTTTTAACTAAAAAGTCAATTTTGGTCAAAATAGTCAATTTTTACCTAATGACTACCCCATTGACCCAATAGGTTAACTTTTGAAAGAAAAAATTCAAGTTTGGTCAAAATTGTCAATTTCTAACCCAATGAATAACCCATTTACCCAATAGGTCAACTTTTGACAAAAAGTAAAGTTTGGTCAAAATGGTCAATTTCGAACATAATGACCACCTAATTGACCCAATGGGTCAACTTTTGATCAAAAATTAAATTTTGGTCAAAATGTTCAATTTTTGACCGAATGACCAATTATTGACCCAATAAGTCAATCTTTGACCAAAAAGTCAACTTTGGTCGAAATTGTCAATCTTTTACTCAATGATTAACCTGTTGACTGAATAGGTCAACTTTTGATGAAAAAGTCAACTTTGGTCAAAATAGTCAATCCATGACCCAATGACCAACCCATTTACCCAATAGGATAACTTTTGACTAAAAATTTAATTTTTGTCAAAATTATCAATTTTTATCCAAATGACCATCCCATTAACCCAATAAGTCAACTTTTGACCAAAAAGTCAAGTTTGGTTAAAATTGTCAATTTCTGACCCAATGACCAACCCATTAACCCAATAGGTCAACTTTTGACCAAAAAGTCAACTTTGGTCAAAATGGTCAATCCTTAACCCAATGACCAACCCATAGACCCAATAGGTCAATTTTTGACCAAAATAATCAATTTTTGACATAATGACCATTTATTGACCCAATTCATCAATCTCTGACGAAAAGATCAACTTTGGTCAAAATGGTCAATCCTTGACCCAATGACCAACCCATTGACTCAATAGGTTAACTTTTAACCAAAAAGTGAACTTTAGTCAAAATTGTTGATCCTTGACATAATGAAAAACCCGTTCAAAGAATAGGTCAATTTTTGACAAAAAAAAATTAATTTTGGTCAATATAGTCAACTTTTTACCTAATGACCGCCACAATGACCCAATATGTCAACTTTTGACCAAAAAGTCAACTTTGGTCAAAATGGTCAATTTTTGACCCAAAGACCACCCCATTGACCAAATGGGTCAACATTTGACCTAAAATTCAATTTTGGTCAAAATAGTCAATTTTTGACCTAATGAGAAATTATTGACCCAATATGATAATCTTTGACGAAAAAGTCAACTTTAGTCAAAATGGTCAATCCTTAACCCAATGACCAAGCCATTGACCCAATAGGTTAACTTTTGACGAAAAAGTCAACTATGGTCAAAATGATCAATCTTTGACCTAATGACCTAATAGGTAAACTTTTGACCAAAAAGTCAATTTTGGTCTGAATTGTCAATTTTTGACTTAATGACCACCCAGTTGACCCCATAGGTCAACTTTTGACCAAAAAGTCAACTTTGGTCAAAAAGTCAATTTCTAACCTAATGACCAACCCATTGACCTAATAGGACAACTTTTGACCGAAAAGTCAATTTTGGTCAAAATAACCAATTTTTAACCTTATGACCAATATTAACCCAATAAGTAAATCTCTCACCAAAAAATCAACTTTGTTCAAAATGGTCAATCCTTGACCCACTGACCAACTTATTGACCCAATAGGTTAACTTTTTACCAAAACGTCAACTTTGGTCAGAATGATCAATTCTGACCAAATGACCAACTCATTGACCCAATAGATCAACTTTTGACTAAAAAGTCAAATTCGGTCAAAATAGTCAATTTTTGACCTAATGACCACCCCATTGACCTAATGGGTCAACTTTTAAGCAAAATGTCAATTGTGGTTAAAATGCTCAATCCTTGATACAATGACATACCCATTGGCCTTATAGGTCAACTTTTTACCAAAATGTCAATTTTCATCAAAATAGCTAATTTTTGAATTAATGAACAATTGTTGACCAAATAAGTTACATCTCTGACCAGAAAGTTAATTTTGGTCAAAATGGTCAGTCCTTGACTCAATGACCAACCATTGATCAAATAGGTGAACTTTTGACCAAAAAGTCAATTTTGGTCAAAATAGTCAGTTTTTTACCCAATGACTACCCATTAACCCAATTGTCAACTTTTGACCAAAAAGTCAACTTTGGTCAAAATGGTCAATTTTTGACCCAATGACAATCCCATTGACCCAATAGGTCAACTTTTGACCAAAAAGTCATCTTTGGTAAAAATAGTCAATTCTTGACCAAATTACCAACTCATTGACCAAAAGGTCAACTTTTGACCAAAAAGTGAACTTTGGTGAAAAACGTCAATTTCTGACCTATTGACCACCTCGTTGACCGAATGGGTAACTTTTGACGAAAAATTTCTCTTTGGTCAAAATAGTCAATTTTTGACCTAATGAGTAATTATTGACCTAATAAGTCAATCTTTGACCAAAAAGTCAACTTTGTTCAAAACGGTCAATCCTTGACCCAATGATAAATCCATTGACCCAATAGGTCAACTTTTGACTAAAAAGTCTATTTGGGTCAAAATAGCTAATTTTTGACCTAATGACCACCCATTGACCCAATAGGTCAACTTTTGACAAAAAAGTCAACTTTGGTCAAAATGGTCAATTTTGACCCAATCACCAACCCATTGACACAATAGGTCAACTTTTGACCAAAAAGTCATGTTTGGTCTAAATGTTCCATTCTTGACCCAATTACTAACTCATTGACCAAATAGGTCAACATTTGACCAAAAAGTCAACTTTGGTCAAAATGGTCAATTCGACTCACTAATGACCACCTCGTTGACCTAATCAGTTAACTTTTGACCAAAAATTCAATTTTGGTCAAAATAGTCAAATTTTGATCTTTTGATCAATTATTGACCCAATAAGTCAATCTCTGACCAAAAAGTCAACTTTAGTCAAAATGATCAACCCTTGACCTAATGACCAACCCATTGACCCAATAGGTCAACTTTTGACCAAAGAGTCAACTTTGGTCAAAATGGTCAAATCTTGACCCAGTGACCAACTTACTGATCCAATGATCAACTTTTGACCCAAAAGTCAATTTTGGTCAAAATAGTCAATTTTTGACATAATGACCACACATTGACCCAATAGTTCGACTTTTGACCAAGAAGTCAATTTTGGTCAAAATAGTCAATTTTTGACCCAATGAAGAACCCTTTGACCCAATAGGGCAACTTTTAACCAAAAAGTCAACTTTAGCCAGAATGGTCAATCAATGACCTAATGACCAACTCATTAACCCAATAGGTCAACTTTTGACAAAAAAGTCAATTTTGGTCAAATTGTCAATTTTTGACCCAATTACCACGCGTTGAGGTTATGGGTCAACTTTTGACCAAAAATTCAATTTTGATCGAAATAGTCAATTTTTGACTTAATAACTACCCATTGACCCAATGGGTTAACTTTTGACCAAAATTCAACTTTGGTTAAAATGGTCAATTTCTGACCCAATGACCAACCCATTGACCCAATAGGTCAACTTTTGACATAAAAGTCATCTTTGGTCAAAATGGTCAATTCTTAACCCAATTACGAACTTAATGACCAAGTAGGTCAACTTTTGACCAAAAAGTCAACTTTAGTCAAAATGTTCAATTTCTGACACAATGACCATCTCGTTGACCCAATGGGTCAACTTTAGACCAAAAATTCAATTTTTGTCAAAATACTCAAATTTTAACCTAATGACAAATTACTAACCCATTAAGTCAATATCTGACTAAAAAGTTAACTTTTGTCAAAATGGTCAATCCTTGACCCATTGACCCAACAGGTCAACTTTTAACAAAAAGGCAACTTTGGTAAAAATAGTCAATTTTTGACCTAATGACCAATTATTGACCCGCTAAGCTAATCTCTGACCAAAAAGTAAACTTTTATTAAAATGGTCAATCATTGACCCAATGACCAACCTATTGACCCAATATGTCAACTTTTGACCAAAAAGTCATCTTTGGTCAAAATGGTCAATCTTGACCCAATGACCAACCCATTGACTCAATATGTCAACTTTTGACCAGAAAGTTAATTTTTGTCAAAATTGTTAATTTTTGACCTAATGACCAGCTCATTAAGATAATAAGTTAACTTTTGACCAAAAAGTCAAGTTTAGTTAAAATGGTCAATTTCTGATCCAATGACCAACCCATTAACCCAATAGGTCAACTTTTGACGAAAAAGTTTAGTTTGGTCAAAATGGTCAATCTTTGACCCAATGACCAATCCATAGACACAATAAGCCAACTTTTGACCAAAAAAGTTATTTTTTAACATAATGAGAAATTATTGGCCCAATAAGTAAATCTCTGGCAAAAAGGCCAACTTTTATCAAAATGGTCATCCTTGACCCAATGACCAACCCATTGACCCATTAGGTCAACTTTTGACCAAAAAGTGAACTTTAGTCAAAATAGTCAATCCTTGACACAATGAGCAACCCATTGACACAATATAGTCATTTTTTTACCTAATGACCACCCCATAGACCCAAAATGTCAACTTTTGACCAAAAAGTCAATTTTGGTCAAAATAGTTAATTTTTGACATAAAGACCAAGACAATGGCCCAATAGTTCGACTTTTGACCAAGAAGTCAATTTTGGTCAAAATAGTCAATTTTTGACCTAATGACCACCCAAAAGACCCAATTGGTAAACTTTTGACCAAAAAGTCAACTTTTGTCAAAATGGTTAATTCTGACCCAATGACTAACCAATTGACCCAATAGGTCAACTTTTGACCAAAAAGTCAATTTTGGTCAAAATAGTAAAATTTTGGTCTTAACCAAAAAGTCAACTTTTGTCAAAATGGCCAATTCTTGACCCGATGAGCAACCCATTGACCCAATAAGTCAACTTTTAACCAAAAAGTGGACTTTAGTCAAAATGAACAATCCTTGACTCAATGACCAACCCATTAACCAAATAGGTCAACTTTCGACAAAAATGGTAATTTTGGTCAAAATAGTCAATTTTGAATTAATGACCAATTATTGACCCAATAAGTCTATCTCTGATAAAAAGGTCTACTTTGGTCAAAATGGTCAATCCTTGACCCAGACAAACCCATTGACCCAATAGGTCAACATTTGACCAAAAAGTCAATTTTGGTCAAAATAGTCATTTTTTGACCTAATGACCTCCCATTGACCCAATAGGTAAACTTTTGACAAAAAAGTCAACTTCGGTCACAATGGTCAATTTTTGATCCGTTGACGAACCCATTGACCCAATTGGTCAATTTTTGACCAAAAAGTCATCTTTGGTCGAAATGGTCAATTCTTGACCCAATTACCAACTCATTGATCAAATAGGTCAACTTCTGACCAAAAAATCAACTTTGGTCAAAATAGTCAATTTTTGCCCCAGTCACCACCCCCGTTAACCCAATGGGTCAACATTTGACAAAAATTTAATTTTGATAAAAATAGTCAATTTTTGACCTAATGGCCAATTATTGACCCAATAAATCAATCTCTGACCAACAAGTCAATTTTGATCAAAATGATTAATCCTTGACTCAATGACCAACCCATTAATCCAATATTGTAACTTTTGACCAAAAAGTCAATTTTGGTCAAAATAGTAAATTTTTGACCAAATGAACACCCATTGAGGCAATAGGTTAACTTTGAACAAAAAGTCAACTTTAGTCAAAATGGTCAATTTCTGACCCAATAACCAACACATTGACCCAATAGGTTAACTTTTAACCAAAAAGTCAACTTTGGCCAAAATGGTCAATCATTGACCAAATGACCAATCCATTAACCTAATAGGTCATCTTTTGACCAAAAGGTGAATTTTGGTCAAATTGTCAATTTTTGACCACCTCATTGACCTAAATAGGTCAACTTTCGACCAAAAAGCCAACTTTGGTCAAAATAGTCAATTTCTAACATAATGACCACCCTATTGACCTAACAGGTCAACTTTTGACTAAAAATTCAATTTTGGTTAAAATAATTGATTTTTGACCTAAGGACCAATTATTGACCCAATAAGTCAATCTCTAACTAAAAAGTCAAGTTTGGTCAAAATGGTCAATCCTTCACAAAATTGACAAACCCATTGATCCAAAAAAGTCAACTTTTGATCAAAAAGTCAACTTTGGTCGAAATGGTTAATCCTTGTCCCAATGACCAACCCATTAACCTAATAGGTCAACCTTTGACCAAAAAGTTAATTTTGGTCAAAATAGTCAATTTTGACCAATTGACCAATTATTGTCTCAATAGGTCAAACTCTAAGAAAAAGCCAACTTTGCTCAAAATGGTGAATCCTTTACCCAATGACCAACCCATTGACCCAATAAATCAACTTTTGACAAAAAAGTCAACTTTGGTCAAAATGGTTAATTTCTGACATAATGACAACACCATTGACCCAACGGGTAATCTTTTGACAAAAAATTTAATTTTGGTCAAAATAATAAATTTTTGACCTAATGACCATTTATTGAACCAATAAGTCAATCTCTGAAAACAAAGTTAACTTTGGTCAAAATGGTCAATCATTGACCCAATGACCAACCCATTAACTAAATAGCTCAACTTTTGACCAAAAAGTCAATTTTGGTCAAAATAGACAATTTTTTACCTAACGACCATCACATTGACCAAATAGACGAACTTTTGACCGAAAAGTCAACATTGGTCAAAATGATTAATTTCTGACCCAATGACAAGAAAGTCAACTTTGGTCAAAATGGTCAATCCTTGACCCAAAAACTAACTCATTGACCCAATAGGTCAACTTTAGACCAAAAAGTCAAATTTGGTCAAAATGGTCAATCCTTGACCCAATGAACAACCCATTGACCCAATAGGTCAACTTATGACCAAAAACTCAATTTTGGTCAAAACAGTCAATTTTTTACTTAATGCCCACCCCATTGACTTAACACGTTAACTTTTGACAAAAAGTCAAGTTTGGTCAAAATTGTCAATTTCTGGCCCAATGGCCAACCCATTGTCAATTTCTGACCCAAGGACCAACCCATTGACCCAATAAAGCAACTTTTGACAAAAAGACAAGTTTGGTCAAAATGATCAATTTCTGACATAATGACCACCCAATTAAACCAATGGGTCAAATTTTGACAAAAAAATAAATTTGGTTAAAATGATCAATTTTTGGTCGAAATTGTCAATCTTTTACTCAGTGAAAAACCCATTAACCCTATAGGTCAACTTTTGACCAAAATGTCAACTTAGGTCAAAATGGTAAATCCTTGACCCAATGACTAACCATGGACCCAATAGGTCAACGTTTGACTAAAAAGTTAATTTTGGTCAAAATTGTCAATGACCAATGACCACTCCATTAACCCAAACAGTCAACTTTTGACAAAAAAGTGAAGTTAGGTTAAAATGGTCAATTTCTGATCCAATGACCAACCCATTAATCCAATGGGTCAACTTTTGAAAAAAAAGTCAAATTCGGTCAAAATTGTCAATCCTTGACCTAATGACCAACCAATTGACCCAAAAGGTTAAGTTTTGACCAAAATAGTCAATTTTTGACATAATGACTAATTATTGACCGAAAAGGTCAATTTGTGAGCAGAAGGTCAACTTTGGTCAAAATGGTCAATCCTCGACCCAATGACCAACCCATTGACTCAATAGGTCAACTTTTGACCAAAAAGTGAACTTTAGTCAAAATAGTCAATCATTGAAACAATGATCAACCCATTAACACAATAGGTCAGTTTTTGAACAAAAAGTCAATTTTGGTCAATATAGTCAATTTTTTACTTAATGACCACCCCATTGACCCATTATGCCAACTTTTGACCAAAAAGTCAACTTTGGCCAAAATGTTTAATTTTAGACCCAATGACTACCCCATTGATCCAATGGGTCAACTTTCCACCAAAAATTCAATTTTGGTCAAAATAGTCAATTTTAGACCTAATAAGAAATTATTAACCCAATAAGACAATCTCTGATCAAAAAGTCAACTTCGGTCAAAATGGTAAATCCTTGAACCAATGACCAACCCCTTGACCCAATCGGTCAACTTTTGACCAAAAAGTTAACTATGGTCAAAATGGTCAATCCTTGACTCAATGACCCAATAGGTCAACTATTGACAAAAAAGTCAATTTTGGTCAAAATAGTAAATTTTTGACATAATGACCAACTCATTGGCTCAATAGGTCAACTTTTGACCAAAAAGTCAATTTTTTTCAAAATAGTCAATTTTTGACCTAATGACCACCCAATTTACCCAATTGATCAACGTTTAACCAAAAAGTCAACTTTGGCCAAAATGGTCAAAACTTGGCCCAATGGCCGACACATTAACCCAATATGTCAACTTTTGACCAAAAAGTATATTTTGGTCAAAATAGTCCTTTTTTTACCTCATGACCAATTATTGACCCAAAAAGCTAATCTCTGACCAAAAAGTCAACTTTGATCAAAATGGTCAATCCTTGACCCAATGACCAACCCATTGACCCAATGACCAACCCATTGACCCAATAGATCAACTTTTAACCAAAAAGTCAACCTTGGTCAAAATGATCATATCTTGACCCAAAGACCAACCCATTGACTAATAGGTCAACTTTTGACCAAAAAGTTTATTTTGGTAAAAATAGTCAATTTTTGAATTAATGACCTATTATTGACCCAATAAGTCAATCTTTGACCAAAAAGTCAATTTTGGTCAAAATGGTCAATCATTGACCTAATGACAAACTAATTGACCAAATGTCAACTTTTGACCAAAAAGTCAATTTTGGTCAAAATAGTCAATTTCTGACCTAATGACCACCCACTGGCCCAATAGGTCAACTTTTGACTAAAAAGTCAACTTTGGTCAAAATGGTCAATTTTTGACCCATCCACCAAATAAGGCAACTTTTGACCAAATAGGGCAACTTTTGACCAAAAAGTCATCTTTGGTCAAAATGGTCAATTTTTTATCCAATTACCAACTCAGTGATCAAATAGGTCAAGTTTTAACCAAAAAGTCAACTTTGGTCAAAATGGTCAATTTCTGACCCAATGACCTCCCAGTTAACCCAATGGGTTGACTTTTGACCAAAAATTAAATTTTGGTCAAAATAGAAACTTTTTTACCCAATAACCAATTATTGACTCATTAACTCAATCTCTGACCAAAAGTCAACTTTGGTCAAAATGGTCAATCTTTGACCCAATGACAAACACATTGACCATTAGGTCAACTTTTGACCAAAAGGTAAATTTCGTCAAAATAGTCAATTTTTTACCTAATGACCACCCATTTACCTAAAAGGTCATCTTTTGACCAAAAAGTCAACTTTGGTCAAAATGGTCAATCCTTGACACAATGACCAACTCATTGACACGAAAGGACAACTTTTGACCAAAAAGTCCATTTTTGTCAAAATTGTCAATTTTTGACCTAATGACCATCTCAATGATCGAAAAGGTCAACTTTTGACCAAAAAGTCAAATTTGGTCAAAAAGGTCAATTTCAGACACAATGATCATCTCTTTGACGCAATGGGTCAACTTTTGACCAAAAAGTCAATTTTGGTCAAAAAAATGAATTTTTGACCTAATGACCAAATATTCACCCAATAAGTTATTCTCTGACTAAGAAGTCAGCTTTAGTCAAAATGGTCAATTTCTGACCCAATGACCACCCCGTTAACCCAATGGGTCAACTTTTGACCAAAAATTTAATTTTGGTCAAAATAATTAATTTTTGAATTAATGACCGATTATTGACCCAATTAGTCAATCTCTGAACAAAAAGTCAGCTTCGGTCAAAATCGTCAATCCTTGACCCAATGACCAACCCAATGACCCAACAGGTCAACTTCTGACCAAAAGGTTAACTTTGGTCGAAATGGTCAATCCTATACCCAATGACCAACCCATTAACCCAATAAGTCAACTTTTGACCAAAAAATTAACTTTGGTCAAAATGGTCAATCCTTGACCCAATGACCAACTAATTTACCCAATAGGTCAACTTTTGACCAAAAATTCAGTTTTGGTCAAAATATTAAATTTTTGACCTATTGACGAATTATTGACCTAATCAGTCAATCTCAGACCAAAAAGTCAACTTTGGTCAAAATGGTCAATCCTTGACCCAATAACCAACCTATTGACCCAATTGGTCAACTTTTGACCAAAAATCAACTTTGGTTAAACTGATCAATCCATAACCTAATGACCAACACATTCACCCAATAAGTCAACTTTTGACCAAAAAGTCAATTTTGATCAAAATAGTCAATTTTTAACCTAATGACCACCACATTGACCGAATAGGTCAACTTTTGACAAAAAAGTCAACTCTGGTAAAAATGTCAATTTCTAACCCAATGACCACCTCATTGATCTCATGGGTTAACTTTTGACCAAAAATTTAATTTTGGTCAAATTTGTTAATTTTTTATTGAATGACCAATTATTGACCAAATAAGTTAATCTCTAACCAAAAAGTCAACTTTGATGAAAATGGTTAATCCTTGACCCATTGACTACCTCAACTTTGGTCAAAATAGTCAAGTTTTGACCTAATGACCACCCATTGACCCAATAGGTTAATTTTAGACTAAAAAGTCAACTTTGGACAAAATGGTCAATTTGTGCCCAATCACCAACCCATTGACCCAAAAAGTCAATTTTTGACCAAAAAGCCAACTTTGGTCAAAATGTTTAATCCTTCACCCAATGACGAGTCCATTGACCTAATAGGTCAACTTTTGAACAAAAATTCAATTTGGGTCAAAATATTCAATTTTTGACCCAATTACCAACTCATTGACCAAATATGTCAACCTTTTACCAAAAACTCAACTTTGGTCAAAATGGTTAATTTCTGACTCGATCACCTCCCTGTTGACCCAATGAGTGAAATTTTGACCAAAAATTCAATTTTGGTCAAATAGTCAATTTTGACCAAATGACCAATTATTGACCCAATAAGTCAATCTCTGACCAAAAAGTAAACTTTGGTCAAAATGTTAATTATTGATCCAATGACAAACCCATTGACCCAATAAGTCAAATTTTGACCTAAAAGTCAACTTTGGTCAAAATAATCAATCCTTCACCCCATAACCAACCCATTGGCCTAATAGGTCAACTTTTGAACAAAATGTCAATTTTCGTCAAAATAGTCACTTTTTGAATTAATGACTAATTATTGTCCCAATAAGTCAATCTCTGACCAAAAAGTCAACTTTGGTGAAAATGGCAAATCCTTGACCCAATAACAAACCCATTGACCCAATATGTCAATGTTTGACCAAAAAGTCAATTTTGGTCAAAATAGTCATTTTTTGACCTAATGAACACTCATTGATCCAATAGGTCGTCTTTTGACTAAAAAGTCAACATTGGTTAAAATAGTTAATTTTTAACCCAATGATCAACCCATTGACCCAATATGTCAACATTTGACCAAAAAGGCATCCTTGTTCAAAATTATTAATTCATAACCAAATTACCAACACATTGACTAAATATGTCAACTTTTGACCAAAAAGTCAACTTTGGTCAAAATGGTCAATTTCTAACCTAATGAACACCTCGTTGACCTAATGGGTTAACTTTTGACCAAAAATTTAATTTTGGTCAAAATAGTTAATTTTTGACCTAATGACCAATTATTGACCCAATAAGTGAATCTCTGACCAAAAAGTCAACTTTGGTCAAAATGGTCAATCCTCGACCCAATGACAAACCCATTAACCCAATAGGTCAACTTTCGACAAAAAGTCAACTTTCGGTCAAAATAACATGATTTTTAACTTAATGACTACCCATTGACCTAATAGGTCAACTTTTGACCAAAAAGTCATCTTTGGTCAAAATGGTCAATTCTTGACCCAATTACCAACTCATTGACCAAATAGGTTAAATTTTGACCAAAAAGTAAACTTTGGTCAAAATGGTTAATTTCTGACCCAATGGCCACCCCATTAACCCAATTATTCAACTTTTGACTAAAAAATTAATTTGGTTAAAAATAGTCAATTTTTGACCTAGTGACCAATTATTGACCTAATATGTCAATCTCTGACCAACAAGTCAACTTTAATCAAAATGGTCAATCCTTGACTTAATGACCAACCCATTGACCGAATAGGTCACCTTTTGTCCAAAAAGACAACTTTGGTCAAAATGGTAAAACCTTGACCCAATAACAAATACATTGACCCAATAGGTCAACTTTTGACCAAAAAATCAATTTTGGTAAAAATTATCAATTTTTGACCTAATAACCACCCATTAACCCAATAAGTAAACTTTTGACCAAAAAGTCAACTTTGGTCAAAATGGTCAAGTTTTGACCCAATGACCAACCCATTACCAAATTGGTCAACTTTTGAGCAAAAAGTCATCTTTGGTCAAAATGGTCAATTCTTGACCCAATTACCAACTCATTGACCAAATAGGTCAACTTTTGACCAAAAAGTCAACTTTGGTCAAAATTGTCAATATTTGACTTAATGACCACCCCGTTAACTCAATGGGTCAACTTTTGACCAAAAATTTAATTTTGTTAAAATTAGTCAATTTTTGACCTAATGACCAATTATTGACCCAATAAGTCTATCTCTGACCAACAAGTCAACTTTGATCAAAATGGCCAATCTTTGACCCATTGACCAACCCATTAACCCAATAAGTCAACTTTTGCCCAAAAAGACAACCTTGGTCAAAATAGTCAAACCTTGACCCAATGACCAACCCATTGACCCAATCGGTCAACTTTTGACCAAAAAGTCAATTTTGGTTAAAATAATCAATTTTTTGACCAAATAAACACCCAATGACGTAATAGGTCAACTTTTGACCAAAAAGTCAACTTTGGTCAAAATGGTCAATTTCTGACCCAATGACCAACACATTTACCCAATAGGTTAACTTTTAACCAAAAAGTCAACTCTGGCCAAAATGGTCAATCATTGACCCAATCACCAACCCATGAACCCAATAGGTCAACTTTTGATAAAAAGGTGAATTTTGGTCAAATTATCAATTTTTGACCTAATGACCACCTCATTGACCTGAATTGGACAACTTTTGAACAAAAAAACCAACTTTGACCAAAAATTTAATTTTGGTCAAAATAGTCAATTTTTGAGCTAATGACCAAATTTAATTTTAGTCAAAATAATCAATTTTTGTCCTAATGACCAATTATTGACCGAATAAGTCAATCTCTAACTAAAAAGTTAACTTTGGCAAAATGGTCAATCCTTCACAAAATTGACGAACCCATTGACCTAAAAAGTCAACTTTGGATGAAATGGTCAATCCTTGACCCAATGACCAACTCATTATTCTAATAGGTCAACCTTTGACCAAAAAGTCAATTTTGGTCAAAATAGTGAATTTTGACCTATCGACCAATTATTGTCCCAAGAAGTCAAACTGTAACAAAAAAGTAAACTTTGGTCAAAATAGTCAATCTTTGACCCAATGAACAACACATTGACCCAATAAATCAACTTTTGACCAAAAAATCAACTTTGGTCTAAAAGGTCAATTTCTGACACAATGACAACACCATTGACCCAACCGGTAAACTTTTGACCAAAAATTCAATTTTGGTCAAAATAATTAATTTTTGACCTAATGACCAATTATTGACCCAATAAGTCAATCTTTGACAAAAAAGTCAACTTTGGTCAAAATGGTCAATCCTTGAACCAATCACCAACCCATTAACTAAATAGCTCAACTTTGACCAATAACTCAATTTTTGTCAAAATATTCAATTTTTGACCTATTGACCATCCCATTGACCATCCCATTGACCAAATAGATGAACTTTTAACCAAAATGTCAACATTGGTCAAAATGGTTAATTTCTGACCCAATGAAAAAAAAGTCAACTATGGTCAAAATGGTGAATCCTTGACCAAATAACCAACTCATTGACCCAATTGGTCAACTTTTGACCAAAAAGTTAACTTTGGTCAATATGGTCAATCATTGACGCAATGAACAACCCATTTACCCAATAGGTCAACTTTTGACCAAAAAGTCAATTTTGGTCAAAATAGTCATTTTTTTACTTAATGACCACCCCATTGACCCAATAGGTCAACTTTTGACAAAAAAGTCAAGTTTAGTTAAAATTGTCAATTTCTGACCCAATGACCAACCTATTGTCAATTTCTGACCCAATGACCAACCTATTGTCAATTTCTGACCCAATGACCAACATATTGAAATAATAGGTCAACTTTAAAGAAAAAGTCAAGTTTGGTCAAAATGGTCAATTTCTAACATAATGACCACCCAATAGACCCAAAGGGTCAAATTCTAACCAAAAATTAAATTTTCGTCAAAAAGGTCAATTTTTGGTCGAAATTGTCAATCCTTTACTCAATGAAAAACCCATTAATCATATAGGTCAACTTTTGACCAAAAAGTCAACTTAGGTCAAAATGGTAAATCCTTGACCCAATGACCAACCATTGACCCAATAGGTCAACTTCTGACCAAAAAGTCAATTTTAGTCCAAACAGTCAATTTTTTACTTAATGACCACCCCATTGACACAAAAGGTCAACTTCTAACAAAAAAGTCAGGTTTGGTCAAAATTATCAATTTCTGATCTAATGACCAACCCATTATCAATTTTTGACTCAATGACCAACCTGTTGACCCAATAGGTCAACTTTTAACAAAATGTCAAGTTTGGTCAAAATGGTCAATTTCTGACATAATGACCACCCAATTGACCTAATGGGTCAAATTTGACCAAAAATTAGATTTTGGTCAAAATGATCAATTTTTGGTCGAAATTGTCAATCTTTTACTCAATGAAAAACCCATTAACCCTATAGGTCAACTTTTGACCAAAAAGTCAACTAAGGATAAAATAGTTAATCCTTGACCCAATGACCAACCCATTGACCCAATAGGTCAACTTTTGACCAAAAAGTTAATTTTGGTCAAAATTGACAATTTTTGACCTAGTATCGCCCCATTAACAATTGAGTCAACTTTTGACAAAAAAGTGTAGTTTGGTTAAATGGTCAATTTCTGACCCAAAGACTAACCCATTAACCCAATAGGTCAACTTTTGACTAAAAAGTCAACTTTGGTCAAAATGGTCAATCCTTGACCTATTGACCATCATATAGACCCAATATGTTAAATTTTGACCAAAATAGTTAATTTTTAACAAAATGACCAATTATTTACCCAAAAATCAATCTCTGAACAAAAGGTCAACTTTGGTCAAAATGGTCAATCTTTGACCTAATGACCAACCCATTGACCCAATAGGTCAACTTTTGACCAAAAAGTGAACTTTAGTCAAAATAGTCAATCCTTGACACAATGACCAACCCATTGACACAATAGGTCAGCTTTTGACCAAAAAGTTAATTTTGGTCAATATAGTCAATTTTTTACTTAATGACCACCCCATTGACTCAATATGTCAACTTTTAACCAAAAAATCAACTTTAGTCAAAATTGTCAATCCTTGACTCAATGTCCAACCCATTGGCTCCATCGGTCAACTATTAATGAAAAAGTCAACAAAATGGTCAATCCTTGACTCAATAACAAACACATTGTCAATTTCTGACCCAAAGACCAACCCGTTGACCCAATAGGTCAACTTTTGACAAAAAAAAGACAATTTTGGTCAAAATGGTCACTTTCCGACATATTGACCACCCAATTGACCCAATGGGTCAAATTTTGACCAAAAATTAAATTTTAGTCAAAATGATTAATTTTTGGTTGAAATTGTCAATCTTTTACTCAATGAAAAACCCATTAACACGACAGGTCAACTTTTGACAAAAAAGTCAACTTAGGTCAAAATGGTATATCCCTGACCCAATGACTAACCCATTGACTCAATAGGTCAACTTTTAAACGAAATAGTCAATTTTGGTGAAAACAGTCAATGTTTTACATAACGACCACCCCATTCACCCAATAGGTCAACTTTTAATCGAAATAGTCAATTTTGGTGAAAACAGTCAATGTTTTACTTAACGACCACCCCATTCACCCAATAGGTTAACTTTTGACAAAGAAGTGAGGTTTGGTCAAAATTATCAACTTCTGACCCAATGACCAACCCATTGTCAATTTCTGACCAAATGACCAACCCATTGACCCATTAAGTCAACTTTTGATAAAAAGTCAAGTTTGGTCAATGTGGTCAATCTCTGACATATTGACCACCCAATTGACCCAATAGGTCAAATTTTGAGCAAAAATTAAATTTTGGTCAAAATCATCAATTTTTGGTCGAAATTGTCAATCTTTTACTCAATGAAAAACCCATTAACCCTATCGGTCAACTTTTGACCAAAAAGTCAACTTAGGCCAAAATGGTAAATCCTTGACCCAATGACCAACCCATTGACCCAATAGGTCAACTTTTGTCGAAAAAGTTAATTTTGGTCAAAATTATCAATTTTTGAAGTAATGACAGCCCCATTAACCCATTATGTCAACTTTTGACAAAAAAGTGAAGTTTGGTTAAAATGGTCAATTTCTGATCCAATGACTAACCCATTAACCCAATAAGTCAACTTTTGATTAAAAAGTTAACTTTGGTCAAAATGGTCAATCCTTGACCTAATGACCAACATATAGACGCAATAGGCTAACTTTTGACCAAAATAGTCAATTTTTTACATAATGACCAATTATTGACCCAAAAGTCTATCACTAACAAAAGGTCAACTTTCGTCAAAATGGTCAATCCTTGACCAAATGACCAACCCATTGACCCAATATGTCAACTTTTGACCAAAAAGTGAACTTTAGTCAAATTAGTCAATCCTTGACACAATGACCAACCTATTGACACAATAGGTCAGCTTTTGACCCAAAAGTTAATTTTAGTCAATATAGTCAATTTTTTACTTAACGACCACGCCATTGGCCCAATATTTCAACTTTTGACCAAAAAGTCAACTTCGGTCAAAATGGTCAATTTCTGACCCATTGACTATCCCATTGACCCAATGTGGCAACTTTTGACCGAAAATTCAATTTTAATCAAAATAGTCAATTTTTGACCTAATGAGCAACTATTGACACTATAAATCAATCCCTGATAAAAAAGTCAACTTGGGTCAAAATGGTCAATCCTTGACCCAATGACCAACCCATTGACCTAATCGGTCAACTTTTGACTAAAAAGTCAACTATGGTCAAAATGGTTAATCTTTGACCCAATGACCAATAGGTCAATTTCTGACCAAAAAGTCAATTTTGGTCAAAATAGTCAATTTTTTACATAATGACCAACTCATTGGCCCAATTGGTCGACTTTTGACCAAAAAGTCAATTTTTGTCAAAATAGTCAATTTTTGACCTGATGACCACCAAGTTGAACCAATTTGCAACTTTAGACTAAAAAGTCAACTTTGGTCAAAATGGTCAATCCTTGACCCAATGCCCAACCCATTGACCCAATCAGTCAACTTTTGACCAAAAAAATCAATTTTGGTTAAAATAGTCCATTTTTTACCTGATGACTAGTTATCAAACAAGTAAGCTAATCTCTGATCAAAAAGTTAACTATGGTTAAAATGGTCAATCCTTGACCGAATGACCAACCCATTGACCCAATATGTCAACTTTTGACCAAAAAGTCAACTTTGGCCAAGATGATCAAACCATGACCCAATGACCAACCTATTGGCTAATAGGTCAACTTTTGATCAAAATGTCAATTTTTGAATTAATGATCAATTATTAACCCAATAAGTCAATCTCTGACCAAAAAAGTCAACTTTGGTTGAAATGGTCAATCCTTAACCCATTGACAAACCCATTGACCCAAAAGGTCAACTTTTGACTAAAAAGTCAACTTTGGTCAAACTGGTCAATTTTTGACCCATTGACCCAATAGGTCAACTTTGGTCAAAATGGTCAATTCTTGACCCAATTACCAACTCACTGACCAAATAGGATAACTTTTGACCAAAAAGTCAACTTTGGTCAAAATGGTCAATTTCTGACCCAATGACCACCCCATTCACCCAATGGCTTAACTTTTGACCAAAAATTTAATTTTGATCAAAATAGTAAATTTTTGTCCTAATGACCAATTACAGACTCAATAACTCAATCTCTGACCAAAAAATCAACTTTGATCAAAATGGTTAATCTTTAACCCAATGACCCAATAGGTCAATTTTTGACCGAAAAGCCAATTTTGGTCAAAAAAATTTTCGGTCAAAAATAGTCAATTTTTGACATTATTACCAACTCATTGGCCCGATAGGTCGACTTTTGACCAAAAAGTCAATTTTTGTCAAAATAGTTAATTTTTTACCTAATGACCACCAAGTTGAACCAATTGGTCAACTTTTGAGTAAAAAGTCAACTTTGGTCAAAATGGTCAATCCCTGACCCAATGATTAACCCATTGACCCAATCAGTCAACTTTTGACCAAAAAAGTCAATTTTGGTCAAAATAGTCCATTTTTGCCTAATGACCA
This sequence comes from Papilionanthe hookeriana x Papilionanthe teres, assembly GCA_022702705.1. Lineage (NCBI taxonomy): Eukaryota > Viridiplantae > Streptophyta > Magnoliopsida > Asparagales > Orchidaceae > Papilionanthe > Papilionanthe hookeriana x Papilionanthe teres. The sequence continues at coordinate 91,884,495 of CM040428.1, read as the reverse complement.
GTTATTGGCCCAGTAAGCTAATCTCTGACTAAAAAGTTAAATTTGGTTAAAAAGGTTGACCTAATGACCAACCCATTGACTCAATACGTCAACTTTTGACCAAAAAGTCAACTTTGGTCAAGATGATCAAACCTTGACCCAATAACCAATCCATTGGCTAATGGCTCAACTTTTGATCAAAATGTCAATTTTTGTCAAAATAGTCGATTTTTGAATTAATGATCAATTATTAACCCAATAGCCAATCTCTGACCAAAAAGACAACTTTGGTTGAAATGGTCAATCCTTGACCCAATGACAAACCCATTTACCCAAAAGGTCAATTTTTGACCTATTGACCCAATAGGTCAACTTTTGACCAAAGAGTAATCTTTGGTCAAAATGGTCAATTCTTGACCCAATTACCAACTCATTGACCAAATAGGACAACTTTTGGCCAAAAAGTCAACTTTGGTTAAAATGGTCAATTTCTGACCCAATGACCACCCCGTTGACCTAATGGGTTAACTTTTGACCAAATTTAATTTTGGTCAAAATAGTAAATTTTTGACCTAATGACCAATTACTGACTCAATAACTCAATCTCTTACCAAAAAATCAACTTTGGTCAAATTGGTTAATCTTTGACCCAATGACAAACACATTGACCCAATTGGTCAACTTTTGACCAAAAAGTCAAATTTAGTCGAAATAGTCACATTTTGACCTAATGACCACCCATTGACCCAAAAAGTCAACTTTTGACCAAAAAGTCAACTTTGCTCAAAATGGGTAATTTTTGACCTAATGACCAACTCATTGACCCAATAGATCAACTTTTAACCAAAAAGTCATCTTCGGTAAAAATTGTCAATTCTCGACCCAATTACCAAGTCAATGACAAAAAAGGTTAATTTTTACCAAAAAGTCAACTTTGGTCATAATGGTCAATTTCTGACCCAGTGACTTCCGCGTTGATCAATTGGGTCAACTTTTGATCAAAAATTTAAATTTGGCCAAAATAATTTATTTTTGACCTAATGACCAATTATTGACTCAATAAGTCAATCTCTTACCAAAAAGTCAACTTTGGTCAAAATGGTTAATCCTTGACCCAACGACCAACCGGTTTACCATATAGGTCAACTTTTGACCAAAAAGTCAACTTTGGTCAAAATGGTCAATCCTTGACCTAATGACCAACACGTTGACCCAATAGATTAACTTTTGACCAAAAAGTCAATTTTAGTCAAAATGATCAATCCTTGAACCAACGACCAACTCATAGGACTAATGGTCAACTTTTGACAAAAAAATCAATTTTGGTCAAAATGTTTAATTTTTGAACAAATGATCAGTTATTGACCCAATAAAACAATCTCTAACCAAAAAGTCAACTTTGGTCAAAATGGCCAAACCTTGACCCAATGACCAACCCATTGACTCAATAGGTCAAGTTTTGACCAAAAAGTCAGTTTTGGTCAAAATTGTCAATTTTTTACCTAATGAACACCCATTGACCCAATAAGTCAACTTTTGACCAAAAAGTCATCTTTGGCCAAAATGGTCAGTTCTTAACCAAATTACCAACTCATTGACCAAATAGGTCAACTTTTGACCAAAAAGTCAACTTTGGTCAAAATGGTCAATTTCTGACCCAATGACCACCTCGTTGACTCGATGGATTAACTTTTGACCAAAAATTTAGTTTTTGTCAAAATAGTCAATTTTTGACCTAATGACCAATTATTGACCCAATAAGTAATCCCTGATCAAAAAGTCAACTTTGGTCAAAATGGTCAATCCTTGACCCAATGACCAACCCATTGACCCAATAGGTCAACTTTTAACCAAAACGACAACTTTGGTCAAAATGGTCAAACCTTAACCCAATAGGTCAACATTTGACCAAAAAAATCAATTTTGCTCAAAATAGTCAAGTTTTGACCTAATGACCACCCACTGACTCAATAGGTCAACTTTTGACAAAAAAGTCAACTTTGGGCAAAATGGTCAATTTCCGACCCAAATGACCAACCCATGTGACACAATATGTCAACTTTTAACCAAAAAGTTAACTTCGGCCAAAATGGTCAATCATCGACCTAATGACCAAGCCATTAACCCAATAGGTCAACTTTTGACTGAATTGTCAATTTTTGACCTAATGACCACCTCATTGACCTAAATAGGTCAACTTTTGATGAAAAAGCCAAGTTTGGTCAAAATGGTCAATTTCTGACATAATGACCACCCCATTATCCCAAAGGGTCAACTTTTGACCAAAACTTCAATTTTGGTCCAAATAATTAATTTTTGACCTAATGACCAATTATTAACCCAATAAGTCAATCTCTAACTAAAAATTTAACATTGGTCGAAATGGTCAATCCTTGGCAAAATTGACCAATAAATTGACCCAAAAGGTCAACTTTTGACTAAAAAGTCAACTTTGGTCGATATGGTCAATCCTTGACCAAATGACCAACCCATTGACTTAAACGGTCAACTTTGTCGACCAAAAAGTCAATTTTAGTTAAAATAGTCAATTTTTAACCGAATGACCAATTATCGACCTAATAAGCCAATCTTCTCACCAAAAAGTCAACTTTAGCCAAAATGGTCAATCTTCGACCCAATGACCAACCCATCATCTAATCGATCAACTTTTGACCAAAAAGTCAACTTTGGTCAAAATGATAAATCCTTCACCCAATGACCAGCCCATTGGCCTAATAGGTTAACTTTTGACTAAAAAGTTAATCTTGGTCAAAATAGTTAATTTTTGAATTTATGACAAATTATTGATCCAATAAGTTAAGCTCTAACCGAAAAGTCAACTTTGGTCAAAATGGCCAATCCTTGACCTAATTACAAACCTATTGACCTAATAGGTCAATTTTTGACCAATAACTTAATTTTGGTCAAAATAGTCAATTTTTTACCTAATGAACACCCATTCGATCCAATAGTCAACTTATCGACCAAAAAGTCAACTTTCAGTCAAAATGGTCAATGTTTCGACCCTATGACCAACCAATTGATCCAATAGGTCAACTTTTGACCAAAAAGTTATCTTTGGTCAAAATGGTTAATTCTTAACCAAATTACCTACTCATTAACCAAATAAGTCAGCTTTTGATCAAAAAGTCAACTTTGGTCAAAATGTTCAAATTCTGACCCAATGAACACCCCGTTAACCCAATAAGTTAACTATTGACAAAAAATTCAATTTTCATCAAAATTATCAATTTTTTACCTATTGACCAACCCATTGACCCAATAGATCAACTTTAACCAAAAAGTCATCTTTGGTTAAAATGGTCAATGCTTGAGCCAATTGCCAACTTAATGACCAAATAGCTAAACTTTTGACCAAAAAGTCAACTTTGGTCATAATTGTTAATTTCTGACCCAATGACCACCTAGTTGACCCAATGTGTCAACTTTTGAGAAAAAAATTAATTTTATTAAAAATAGTCAATTTTTGACCTAATGACCAATTATTGACCTAATAAGTCAATCTCTGTCCAACAAGTCAACTTTGGTCAAAAGGGTCAATCCTTGACCCAATGAACAACTCATTGACCCAATAGGTCAACTTTTGACCAAAAAGGCAACTTTAGACAAAATGGTCAAACCTTGACCCAATAACAAACCCATTAATGCAATACGTCAACTTTTGACCAATAAGTCAATTTTGGTCAAAATAGTCAATTTTTTACCTAATGATCACCCATTGACACAATAGGACAAATTTCGACAAAAAAGTCAACTTTGGTCAAAATGGTCAATTTCTGACACAATGACCAACCCATTGAAACAATTGGTCAACTTTTAACCAAAAAGTCAACTTTGGCCAAAATGGTCAATCATTGACCCGATGACCAACCCATTATCCCGATAGGTCAACTTTTGACCAAAAAAGTTAATTTTTGTCAAATTGTCAATATTTAACTTAATGACCATTTACTGACCCAATAAGTCAATCTCTGACCAAAATGTCAACTTTGGTCAAAATGATCAATCCTTGACCTAATAAATAACCCTTTTACCTAATCAGTCAACTTTAGCCTAAAAAGTAAACAATTGTCAAAATGGTCAATCTTTGACCCAATGACCCAATTGAAATACTTTTGACCAAAAAGTCAATTTTGGTCAAAATAGTCAATTTTTGACATAATGACCAACTCATTGGCTCATTATGTCAACTTTTAACCAATGAGTCAATTTTGGTCAAAATAGTCAATTGTTGACCTTAATGAGCACCCAATTGACCCAATAGGTCAACTTTTAACCAAAAAGTCAACTTTGGTCAAAGTGGTCAATCCTTGCCCACTAACCATTCCATTAACCATATAGGTCAACTTTTGACCAAAAAGTCAATTTTGGTCAAAATAGTCAATTTTTTACCTAAAGAGAAATTATTAACCTAGTAACTAATCTCTGACCGAAAGTTAATTTTGGTCAAAATGGTCAATCCTTGACCCAATGACAAACCCATAGCGACTCACCGTCAATTTCGACCAAAAGCTAACTTTGGTCAAAATGATCAATCCTTGACCAAATTACCAACCCATTGGGCTAATAAGTTAACTTTTGACCAAAAAGTCAATTTGGTTCAAAATAGTTAATATTTGAATTAATGACCAATTATTAACCCATTAAGTCAATCTCTGACTAAAAAGTCAACTTTGGTCAAAATGGTCAATCTTCGATCCATCGACCTAACAAGTCGCACTGACTCAAAAGTCAATTTTGGTCAAAATAATCAATTTCGAGACCTCATGACCACCTCATCGAATCTAATCGCAACTTTTGACCAAAAAGTCAACTTTGGTCAAAATGGTCAATTTTTTACCCAATGACTAACCCATTGACACAATAGATCAACTATTGACAAAAAAGTCATCGTCAGTAAAAATTGTCAATTCGTGACCTAATTACCAACTCATCGACCAAATAAAGTTAACCTACACGAAAAGTCGACTTTGGTCAAACTGGTCAAATCTTGACCAATGACTCACATTAACTCAATGGAGTAACTTTCGAACCAAAATCTTCAATTTTGGTCAAAATAAGTAATTTTTCGACCAAATGACCAATTAATGACCCAATATGTCAATCTTTGACCAAAAAGTCATTATTGGTCAAAAGGGTCAATCCTTGACTCAATGACAAACCCATTGATCTATTAGGTCAACTTTTGACCAAAAAGTTAATTTTAGTCAAAATAGTCAATTTTTGACCCAATGACCACCCATTGACCCAATATGTCAACTCTTGACCAAAAAGTTAACTTTGAATCAACTGGTCAGATATTTGACCATGAGTATCCCATCGACCAAAGATCTGACTTTTGACCAAAAATCATTTTGATCAACTTGAACGACTTCTTGATCGAATTACCAACACATCGACCAAATAGTCAACTTTCACCGTAAAGTCAACTTTGGCGTAATCGTAACCGTGATCGGCTCCAGTCGACCCAATGGATCAACTTTTTATGAAAAATTTAATTTTGTCAAAATAATCAATTTTTAATCTAATGACTAATTATTGACCCAAAGTCAATCTGCGACAAAAAAAGTAAACTTTTGTCAAAATGGTCAATCCTTCACTCTAATGACTATCTCATCGACCCAACGAGTCAACTTTTCACCAAAGATAACTTTGGTCACAATGGTGCGCAATCCTCGACATCCAATGACTAACCGTCGACGCCCGATGAGGTCAACTTTTGACCAAAAAGTTAATTTCATCAAAGTTGTCAATTTTTGACATAATGACCACACATTGACACAATGGGTCTACTCTTGACCAAAAAGTCAACTTTGGTTAAGATGGTCAATTTCTGACCCAACGACAAACCCATTGACCCAATAAATCAACTTTTAACTAAAAAGTTAACTTTGGTCAAAATGGTCAATCCTTGACCCAATGACTAACCTATCGATCCGATCTGACTATTTCGACCAAAAGTCAGCTATGGTAAAAATGACAAATCTGCTCGATTCGATAGGTTAACTTTTGACCAAAAAGTAAATTTCGGTCAGAATAATCAATTTTTGATATAATGACAAATCATTGGCCCAATAGATCAAATTTTGACCAAAAAGTCAATTTTCTTCAAAATAGTTAATTTTTGACCTAATGACCACGTAATTGACCCAATAAGTCAACTTTTGACCAAAAAGTCAACTTTGGTCAAAATGGTCAATCCTTGACTCAATGACTAACCAATTGACCCAATAGGTCAACATTCGACCAAAAAGTCAATTTTGGTAAAAATAGTCAATTTTTACCCTAATGATCAACCCTTGACCCAGTAAGCCAATCTCTGACCAAAATGTTAATTTTAGTCAAAATAGTCAATTTTTGACTCAATGACCAACCCATTAACCCAACAGGTTAACTTTCAACAAAAATCTTATCTTTGGTCAAAATGATCAATTCTTGACCCAATCACCAACTCATTGACCAAATATGTCAACTTTTGACAAAAATGTCAACTTTAGTCAAAATGGTCAATTTCTGACCCAATGACCACCCAGTTGAACCAATGAGTTAACTTTTGACCAAAAATGTAATTTTGGTCAAAATAGTAAATTTTTGACCTAATGACCAATTATTGACCCAATAAGTCAATCTCGACCAAAAAGTCGACTTTGGTTGACCCGATGACAAACCTATTGACTACAGCAGTCAACTTTTGACCAAAAAGTCAATTTGACCTAATGACCACCCATCGACCTATAGGTAACTTTTGAACAAAAAGATCAACTTTTGTCAAAATAGTCCATTTTTGACCCATGTAACCAACACATTGACCCAATAGATTAACTTTTGACCAAAAGTCATCTTCAGTCAAAATAGTCAATTCTTCGAACCAATTAATAACTCATTGACTAAATAGGTCAACTTTTGACCAAAAAGTCAACTTTCGTCAAAATGCTCAATTTCTGACCTAATGACCACCCCGTTAACTCAATAGGTCAACTTTTGACCAAAAATTTAATTTTAGTCAAAATAATCAATTTTTGTCCTAATGACCAATTAGTGACCCAATAAGTCAATCTCTGACAAAAAAGTCAACTTTGGTCAAAATGGTCAATTTTTTACCTATTGACCACCCTAATGACCCAATATGTCAACTTTTGACCAAAAAGTCAACTTTGGTCAAAATGATCAATTTCTGACCAAATGGGTCAACTTTTGACCAAAAATTCAATTTTGGTCAAAATAGTCAATTTTTTACATAATGACCAATTATTGACCCAATAAGACAATCTCTGACCAAAAAGTCAACTTTGGTCAAAATGGTCAATCCTTGACCCAATGACCAACCCATTCACCCAATAGGTCAACTTTTGACCAAAAAGTCAACTATGATCAAAATTGTCAATCTTTGACCTAATGACCTAAGCGAGTAAACTTTCTGACCCGAAAAGTCAATTATAGGTCTAAAGTGGCTAATTTCGACAATATGATCACCCAACTAACCTAATATGTCAACTTTGACAAAAAGTCAACTTTGGTCAAAATGGTAAATTTCTAACCCAATGACCAACCCATTGACTTAATAGGATAACTTTTGACCAAAAGTCAATTTTATGGTTAAAATAGTCAATTTTGACATAATGACCAATATCGACCTGATAAGTTAATCTCTGACCAAAAAGTCAACTTTGTTCAAAATGGTCAATCCTTGGCCCAATGACCAACCCATTGACCCAATAGGTTAACTTTTTACTAAAAGTCAACTTTGGTCAGAATGGTCAATTCTGACCGAATTACCAACCCATTGACCCTATAGGTCAACTTTTTACCAAAAAGTCAAATTTGGTTAAAATAGTCAATTTTTTATTTAATGACCTACCCGTAGATCGAATGGGTTAACTTTTGACCGAAAATCTCGATTGTAGTTAAAATGGTGAATCCGTGATATAATGACATACCCACCCGATTAGTCGACCTTCGACAAAAAAGTAAATTTTGATCGAAATAGTGGATTTTTAACCTAACGACCACCCAATTGATCGATCAGGTAAACTCTTTTACCAAAAAGTAAACTTTAGTTTAAATGGTCAATTGCTGACCCAATAACTAACTCATTAATCCAATAGGTCAACTTTTGGTCAAAATGGTCAATCCTTGACTCATTGACCAACCCGTTGGCCTCATAAGTCAACTTTTGACCAAAATGTCAATTTTCGTCAAATTAGTCAATTTTTGAATTAAAGACCAATTGTTGACCAAATGAGTCTATCTTTGACCAAAAATTCAACTTTGGCCAAAATGGTCAGCCCTTGACCCAATAGGTGAACTTTTGACCTAAAAGTTAATTTTGGTCAAAATAGTTAGTTTTTTATCAAATGACCACCCATTAATCGAATTGTCAACTTTTTACCAAAAAGTCAACTTTGGTCAAAATGGTCAATTTTTGACCCAATGACCATCCCATTGACTCAATAGGTCAACTTTTGACCAAAAAGTCATCTTTGGTCAAAATAGTAAGTTTTTGACCAAATTACCAACTCATTGACCAAATAGGTCAACTTTTGACCAATAAGTCAACTTTGGTTAAAATGTTCAATTTCTGACCCAATGACCACCTCGTCGACCCAATTGGTTAACTTTTGAGCAAAATTTTATTTTTGGTCAAAATAGTCAATCTTTGACCTAATGACCAATTATTGACCCAATAGTCAATCTCTGACCAAAAGTCAACTTTGGTCAAAATAGTCAATCCTTAACCCAATGACAAATCCATTTACTCAACTTTTGACCAAAAAGTCTGTTTGGGTCAAAATAGTCAATTTCGGACCTAATAACCACCCATTGACACAATAGGTCAACTTTTGACCAAAGAATCATCTTTAGTCAAAATAGTCAATTCTTGACCCAATTACTAAATCATTGACCAAATAGGACAACTTTTCACCAAAAAATCAACTTTGGTCAAAATGGTTAATTTCTGACCCAATGACCACTCCATTGACCCAATGCGTCAACTTTTGACCAAAAATTCAATTTTAGTCAAAATAGTTAAATTTTGATCTAATGACCAATTATTGACCCAATAAGTCAATCTCTGACCAAAAAGTTAAATTTGGTCAAATTTGTCAATTTTTTATCGAATGACCAATTGTTGACCAAAAAAGTTAATCTCTGACCAAAAAGTCAACTTGGGTCAACATGGTTAATCCTTGACCCATTGACTACCTCAACTTTGGTCAAAATAGTCAATATTTGACATAATGACCACCAGTGACCCAATTGGTCAACTTTAGACTAAAAAGTCAACTTTGGACAAAATCGTCAATTTGTGACCCAATGACCAACCCATTGACCCAAAAAAGTCAACTTTTGACCAAAAAGTTAACTTTGGTCAAAAAGGTCAATCCTTCACCCAATGACCAATCCATTGACCCGATAGGTCAACTTTTGACCAGAAATTCAATTTGAGTGAAAATAGTCAATTTTTTTACCTAATTACCAACTCATTGACCAAATTGGTTAACTTTTAACCAAGAAATCAACTTTGGTCAAAATGGTCAATTTCTTACCGAATGAACTCCATGTTGACTCAGTGGGTTAAATTTTGACCAAAAATTCAATTTTGAACTAATGACCAATTTTTGACCGAATAAGTCAATCTCTGACCAAAAAGACAACTTTGGATAAAATGGTCAATCTTTGACCCAATGATAAACACATTGTCCCAATAGGTCAACTTTTGACCAAAATGTCAAATTTGGTCAAAATAGTCAATTTTATTTATTGACCACCCATTGACCCAATAGGTCAACTTTTGACCAAAAAGTCAACTTTGGTCAAAATGGTCAATCCTTGACCCAATGGCCAACTCATTGACCCAAAAGGACAACTTTTGACCAAAAAGTCAATTTTGGTTAATATTGTCAATTTTTGATCTACTGACCACCTCATTGACCGAAAATGTCAACTTTTGACCAAAAAGTCAAATTTGGTCAAAAAGGTCAATTTCAGACACAATGACGATCCCATTGACTCAATGGGTCAACTTTTGACCAAAAAGTCAATTTTGGTCAAAATAATCAATTTTTGACCTAATGACCAATTATTAATCCGATAAGTTATTCTCTGACTAAAAAGTCAGCTTTGGTCAAAATGGTCAATTTCTGACCCATTGACCACCCCGTTAACCTAATGGGTCAACTTTTGTCTAAAAATTTAATTTTGGTAAAAAAAGTCAATTTTAGAATTAATGACCAACTCATTGACCCAATAAGTCAACTTTTGACTAAAAGGTCAACTTTGGTCAAAATGGTCATTACTTGACCCAATGACCAACCCTTAACCCAATAGGTCAACTTTTGACCAAAAATTCAGTTTTGGTCAAAATAATAAAATTTTAACCTACTGACCAATTATTGACCTAATCAGTCAATCTCAGACAAAAAAGTCAACTTTGGTCAAAATGGTCAATCCTTGACCCAATGACCAACCCATTGACTCAATTGGTCAACTATTGACCAAAAAATCAACATTGGTCAAAATGATCAATCCTTAACCCAATGACTAACACATTGACCCAATAGGTCAACTTTGACCAAAAGTCAATTTTGGTCAAAATTATCAATTTTTGACCTAATGACCACCCCATTGACCGAACAGGTCAACTTTTGACCAAAAAGTCAACTCTGGTAAAAATATCAATTTCTGACCCAATGACCATCTCATTGACCCAAAGGGTCAACTTTTGACCAAAAATTCAATTTTGGTCAAATTTGACAATTTTTTACTGAATGACCAATTTTTGACCAAATAAGTCAATCTCTGACCAAAAAGTCAACTTTGGTCAAAATGGCTAATCCTTGACCCATTGACTCCCTTTACTTTGGTCAAAATAGTCAATTTTTGACCTAATAACCAGCCATTCACCCAATTGGTCAACTATAGACAAAAAGTCAACTTTTGACAAAATGGTCAATTTGTGACCCAATGACCAACCCATTGACCAAAAAGTCAACTTTTGACCAAAAATTCAACTTTAGTCAAAATGGTCAATCCTTCTCCCAATGACAAATCCAATGACCCAATAGGTAAACTTTTGACTAGAAATTCAATTTAGTTTAAAATATTCAATTTTTGACCTAATTACCAACTCATTGACCAAATTGGTCAACTTTTATCCAAGAAATCAACTTTGGTCAAAATTGTCAATTTCTGACCCAATGACCTCCCCGTTGACCCAATGGGTTAAATTTTGACCAAAATTTCAATTTTGGTCAAAATAGTCAATTTTGACCTAATGACTAATTATTGACCCAATAATTCAATCTCTGACCAAAAAGTCAACTTTGGTCAAAATGGTCATCATTGACCCAATGACTAACCCATTCACCCAATAGGTTAACTTTTGACCAAAAAGTCAACTTTGGTCAAAATAATCAATCCATGACCTAATAATCAACCCATTGGCCTAATAGGTCAACTTTTGACCAAATGTCAATTTTGGTCAAAATAGTCACTTTTGAATTAATGACCAAATAGTGTTTCAATAAGTCAATCTCTGACCAAAAAGTCAACTTTGATAAAAATGGCGAATCCTTCACCCAATGATAGCCCGTCCATGACCCGATATGTTGACTTTTGACCAAAAAGTCAATTTTGGTCAAATTATTCAATTTTTGACCTAATGAACACCCATTGATCGAATATGTCAACTTTTGACTAAAAAGTCAACATTGGTCAAAATGGTCAATTTTTAACCCAAGTACCAACCCATTGTCCGATAAATCGACTTTTGACAAAAAAGTCATCTTTGGTCAAAATGATCGATTCATAACCAAATTACCGACTCATTGACCAAATATGTCAACTTTTGACCAAAAAGTCGACTTTGGTCGAAATGGTCGATTCTAACCCGATGACCCGGCCGTTGACCTAATTGGTTAACTTTTGACCAAAAAGCCAATTTTGGTCAAAATAGTCAATTTTAGACCTCATGACCAATTATTGACCCAATAAGCGACTCTCTGACCAAAAAGTCAACTTTGGTCAAAATGGTTAATCCTTGACCCGGTGATAAACCCATTGAACCTATAGGTCAACTTTAAACAAAAAAGTCAATTTTGGTCAAAATAGTCAATTTTTGACTTAGTGACCAGCCATTGACACAATAGGTTAACTTTTAACCAAAAAGTCATCTTTGGTCAAAATGGTCAATTCTTTACCCAATTACTGACTCATTGACCGAATAGGTCAACTTTCGACTAAAAGTCGACTTTAGTCAAAATGGTCAACTTTTGACAAAAAAGTCAGGTTTGGTCAAAATTATCAATTTCTGACCCAATGGCCAACCCATTATCAATTTCTGACTCATTGACCAACCCATTGGCCCAATAGGTCAACTTTTAACAAAAAGCCATCTTTAGATCGAAATGTATTAATCTCGACCCAATGACCAACCCGATCAATCGATACAGTCAACTATTGATAAAAAAAGTTAACTATGGTCAAAATGATTAATCTATGACCCAATGACCCAATACGTCAACTTTTGAACAAAAAGTTAATTTTGGTCGAAATAGTCAATTTTTGACATAATGACCAACTCACTGGCCCATTAGATCGACTTTTGACCAAAAAGTCAATTTTTGTCAAAATAGTCAATTTTTGTCCTAATGACCACCCAATTCACCCAATTGGTTAACTTTTGACTAAAAATTTAACTTTGGTCAAAATGGTCAATCCTTGACCCAATGTCCAACCCATAGACCCAATAAGTCAACTTTTGACCAGAAAAGTTAATTTTGGTCAAAATAGTCCATTTTTTACCAAATGAACAATTATTGACCCAGTAAGTTAATCTCTGACCAAAAAATTAACTTTGGTCAAAATGGTCAATCCTTGACCTAATGACCAACCCATTGACCCAATACGTCAACTTTTGACCAAAAAGTTAACTTTGGTCAAAATGATCAAACCTTAACCCAATGGTCAACCCATCAAGCAACAGTCAACTTCGATCAAAATATCAATTTTGGTCGAAATAGATAATTTTCGAATTAATGACCCAATTATCGACCCCAAAGGTCGATTCCGACCAAAAAAGTCAACTTCGGTCGAAATGGTCAATCCGCATCCAACGACAAACCCATCGACCCAAAAAGATCAACTTTTCGACTAAAAAATCAACTTTCGTCAAATCGGTCAATTTTTCGATCCATCGACTCCAATAGTCAACTAATTGACCAAAAAGTAATCTTTGGTCGAAATGGTCAATTCTTGACCCAATTACCAAGTCAATGACAAAAAAGGTTAATTTTTACCAAAAAGTCAATTTTGGTCATAATGGTCAATTTCTGACCTAGTGACCATCGCGTTGATCAATTAGGTCAACTTTTGATCAAAAATTTAAATTCGGCCAAAATAATCAATTTTTGACCTAATGACCAATTATTGACTCAATAAGTCAATCTCTTACCAAAAAGACAACTTTGGTCAAAATGGTTAATCCTTGACCCAACGACCAACCGGTTGACCATATAGGTCAACTTTTGACCAAAAAGTCAACTTTGGTGAAAATGGTCAATCCTTGACCTAATGACCAACATGTTGACCCAATAGGTTAACTTTTGACCAAAAAGTCAACTTCAGTCAAAATGATCAATCCTCGAACCAATGACCAACTCATATGACTAATGGTCAACTTCGACAAAAAAATCGATTTTAGTCAAAATGTTTAATTTTCGAACAAATGATCGCTATTGACCCAATAAAACAATCTCTAAGCAAAAAGTCAACTTTATCAAAATGGCCAAACTCGACCTAATGACTAACCGATTGACTCGATAGGTCAAGTTTCTGACTAAAAGTGCCAGCTTTGGTCAAAATTGTCAATTTTTGACCTAATGAACACCCATTGACCCAATAAGTCAACTTTTGACCAAAAAGTCATCTTTGGTCAAAATGGTCAATTTCTGACCTAGTGACCACCCCGTTGACTCAATGGGTTAACTTTTGACCAAAAATTTAGTTTTTGTCAAAATAGTCAATTTTTTACCTAATGACCAATTATTGACCCAATAAGTAATCTATGATCAAAAAGTCAACTTTGGTCAAAATGGTCAATCCTTGACCCAATGACCAACCCATCGATCTAATAGTCAACTTTTAGCAAAACGACAACTTTGGTCAAAATGGTCAAACCTTGACCAATAGGTCAACATTTGACCAAAAAAATCAATTTTGCTCAAAATAGTCAAGTTTTGACCTAATGACCACCCATTGACACAATAGGTCAATTTTTGACAAAAAAGTCAACTTTGGGCAAAATGGTCAATTTCTGACCCAAATGACCAACCCATAGACACAATATGTCAACTTTTAACCAAAAAGTCAACTTTAGCCAAAATGGTCAATCATTGACCTAATGACCAAGCCATAAACCCAATAGGTCAGCTTTTGACCGAATTGTCAATTTTTGACCTAATGACCACCTCATTGACCTAAATAGGTCAACTTTTGACGAAAAAGCCTGAGTTTGGTCAAAATGGTCAATTTCGACATAATGACCACCCCATTGTCCCAAAGGGTCAACTTTTGACCAAAACTTCAATTTTGGTCAAAATAATTAATTTTCGACCTAATGACCAATTATCGACCCAATAAATCAATCTCTAACCAAAAAGTTAACATCGGTCAAAATGGTCAACTTCGGCAAAATCGACCAATAAATCGACTCCAAAAGGTCAACTTTCGACCAAAAAGTCAACTTTGGACGATATGGCCAATCCTCGACCAAATGACCAACCCATCGACTCAATTGGTCAACTTCTGACGACCAAAAAGTCAATTTTAGTTAAAATAGTCAATTTTTAACTCGAATGACCAATTATCGAATTCAAGAAGCCAATCTTCGACCAAAAAGTCAACTTTGGCCAAAATGGTCAATCCTTGACCTAATGACCAACCCATTGACCCAATCGGTCAACTTTTGACCAAAAAATCAACTTTGGTCAAAATGATAAATCCTTCACCCAATGACCAGCCCATTGGCCTAATAGGTTAACTTTTGACTAAAAAGTCAATCTTGGTCAAAATAGTCAATTTTTGAATTACTGACAAATTATTGATCCAATAAGTTAAGCTCTAACTGAAAAGTCAACTTTAGTCAAAATGGCCAATCCTTGACCTAATTACAAACCTATTGACCTAATAGGTCAATTTTTTACCAATAACTTAATTTTGGTCAAAATAGTCAATTTTTTACCTAATGAACACCCGTCGACCCAATAGGTCAACTTTTGACCAAAAAGTCAACTTTCGTCAAAATGGTCAATGTTTGACCCTATGACCAACCAATTGACCCAATAGGTCAACTTTTGACCAAAAAGTTATCTTTGGTCAAAATGGTCAATTCTTAACCAAATTACCTAATCATTAACCAAATAAGTCAACTTTTGATCAAAAAGTCAACTTTGGTCAAAATGTTCAAATTCTGACCCAATGAACACCCCGTTGTCCCAATAAGTTAACTATTGACAAAAAATTCAATTTTCATCAAAATTATCAATTTTTTACCTATTGACCAACCCATTGACCCTATAGATCAACTTTAACCAAAAAGTCATCTTTGGTCAAAATCTTCAATGCTTGACCCAATTGCCAACTCAATGACCAAATAGGTAAACTTTTGGCCAAAAAGTCAACTTTGGTCATAATTGTTAATTTCTGACCCAATGACTACTTGGTTGACCCAATGTGTCAACTTTTGAGAAAAAAATTAATTTTATTAAAAATAGTCAATTTTTGACCTAATGACCAATTATTGACCTAATAAGTCAATATCTGCCCAACAAGTCAACTTTGGTCAAAAGGGTCAATTCTTGACCCAATGAACAACTCATTGACCCAATAGGTGAACTTTTGACCAAAAAGGCAACTTTGGTCAAAATGGTCAAACCTTGACCCAATGACCAACCCATTGACCCAATACGTCAACTTTTGACCAATAAGTCAATTTTGGTCAAAATAGTCAATTTTTGACCTAATGACCACCCATTGACACAATAGGTCAAATTTTGACCAAAAAGTCAACTTTGGTCAAAATGGTCAATTTCTGACACAATGACCAACCCATTGAAACAATTGATCAACTTTTAACCAAAAAGTCAACTTTGGCCAAAATGGTCAATCATCGAACTCGATGACCAACCCATTATCCCGATAAGTCAACTTTTGACCAAAAAAGTCAATTTTTGTCAAATTGTCAATATTTAACTTAATGACCATTTACTGACCCAATAAGTCAATCTCTGATCAAAACGTCAACTTTGGTCAAAATGATCAATCCTTGACCTAATAAATAACCCTTTAACCCAATCAGTCAACTTTAGACTAAAAAGTAAACAATTGTCAAAATGGTCAATCTTTGACCCAATGACCCAATTGAAATACTTTTGACCAAAAAGTCAATTTTGGTCAAAATAGTCAATTTTTGACATAATGACCAACTCATTGGCTCATTATGTCAACTTTTGACCAAAGAGTCAATTTTGGTCAAAATAGTCAATTGTTGACCTTAATGAGCACCCAATTGACCCAATAGGTCAACTTTTAAACAAAAAGTCAACTTTGGTCAAAATGGTCAATCCTTGCCCACTAATCATTTCATTAACCATATAGGTCAACTTTTGACCTAAAAGTCAATTTTGGTCAAATTAGTCAATTTTTTACCTAAAGAGCAATTATTAACCAAGTAACTAATCTCTTACCGAAAGTTAATTTTGGTCAAAATGGTCAATCCTTGACCCAACGACAAACCCACTGACCCAATTGGTCAACTTTTGACCAAAAAACCAACTTTGGTCAAAATGATCAATCCTTGACCAAATTACCAACCCATTGGGCTAATAAGTTAACTTTTGACCAAAAAGTCAATTTGGTTCAAAATAGTTAATATTTGAATTAATGACCAATTATTAACCCATTAAGTCAATCTCTGACTAAAAAGTCAACTTTGGTCAAAATGGTCAATCTTTGACCCATTGACCTAATAAGTCAGCTTTTGACCAAAAAGTCAATTTTGGTCAAAATAGTCAATTTTAGACCTCATGACCACCCATTGACCCAATTGGTCAACTTTTGACCAAAAAGTCAACTTTGGTCAAAATGGTCAATTTTTTACCCAATGACTAACCCATTGACCTAATAGATCAACTGTTGACAAAAAAGTCATCGTCAGTCAAAATTGTCAATTCGTGAACCAATTACCAACTCATTGACCAAATAGGTTAACTTTTGACCAAAAAGTCAACTTTGGTCAAACTGGTCAAATTCTGACCCAATGACCACCACATTAACCCATTGCGGTAACTTTTGACCAAAATCTCAATTTTGGTCAAAATAGTAAATTTTTGACCAAATGACCAATTAATGACCCAATATGTCAATCTTTGACCAAAAAGTCATTATTGGTCAAAAGGGTCAATCCTTGACTCAATGACAAACCCATTGATCTATTAGGTCAACTTTTGACCAAAAAGTTAATTTTAGTCAAAATAGTCAATTTTTGACCCAATGACCACCCATTGACCCAATATGTCAACTCTTGACCAAAAAGTCAACTTTAGTCAAACTGGTTAATATGTGACCCAATGACCCACCCATTGACCAAAGATCAACTTTTGACCAAAAAGTCATTTTCAGTCAAAATGGTCAATTCTTGATCGAATTACCAACACATTGACCAAATAGGTCAACTTTTGACCAGAAAGTCAACTTTGTCTTAATTGTAACCCGATGACCGGCCCGTTGACCCAATGGGTTAACTTTTTATGAAAAATTTAATTTTTGTCAAAATAATCAATTTTTAACCTAATGACCAATTATTGACCCAATAAGTCAATCTCTGACCAAAAAGTAAACTTTTCTCAAAATGGTCAATCCTTCACCTAATGACTATCTCATTGACCCAACAGGTCAACTTTTGACCAAAAAGACAACTTTGGTCAAAATGGTCGAACCTTGACCCAATGACTAACCCATTGGCCCAATAGGTCAACTTTTGACCAAAAAGTTAATTTTCATCAAAGTTGTCAATTTTTGACCTAATGACCACACATTGACACAATGGGTCTACTTTTAACCAAAAGGTCAACTTTGGTTAAGATGGTCAATTTCTGACCCAACGACAAACCCATTGACCAATAAATCAACTTTTAACCAAAAAGTTAACTTTGGTCAAAATGGTCAATCCTTGACCCAATGACCAACCCATTGACCCAATCGGTCAACTTTTGACCAAAAAGTCAACTATGGTAAAAATGACCAATCTCTATCCCAATAGGTTAACTTTTGACCAAAAAGTTAATTTCGGTCAGAATAGTCAATTTTTGATATAATGACAAATCATTGGCCCAATAGGTCAAATTTTGATCAAAAAGTCAATTTTCTTCAAAATAGTCAATTTTTGAACTAATGACCACGTAATTGACCTAATAAGTTAACTTTTGACCAAAAAGTCAACTTTTGACCAAAAAGTCAACTTTGGTCAAAATGGTCAATCCTTGACTGAATGACTAACCAATTGACCCAATAGGTCAACATTTGACCAAAAAGTCAATTTTGGTAAAAATAGTCAATTTTTATCCTAATGATCAACCCTTGACCCAGTAAACCAATCTCTGACCAAAATGTTAATTTTAGTCGAAAGAGTACAATTTCATGACTCAATGGCACCATTAACCCAACGGAGTTAACTTTCGACAAAAATCTTATCTTTAGTCAAAATGATCAATTTTCGACCCAATCACCAACTCATTGACCAAATATGTCAACTTTTGACAAAAAAGTCAACTTTAGTCAAAATGGTCAATTTTTGACCCAATGACCACCCAGTTGAACCAATGAGTTAACTTTTGACCAAAAATGTAATTTTGGTCTAAATAGTAAATTTTTGACCTAATGACCAATTATTGACCTAATAAGTCAATCTCTAACCAAAAAGTCAACTTTGGTTGACCCAATGAGAAACCTATTGACCCAATAGGTCAACTTATGACCAAAAAGTCAATTTTGGTCAAAATAGTCAATTTTGACCTAATGATCACCCATAGACCCTATAGGTCAACTTTTGAACAAAAAGTCAACTTTTGTCAAAATGGTCAATTTTCGACCCAATGACCAACCCATTGACCCAATAGATTAACTTTTGACCAAAAAGACATATTCACCAAAATGAGCCACCTGAACCAATTAATAACTCATTATTATCAATAGGTCAACTTTCGACCAAAAAGTCAACTCGTCAAAATGCTCAATTTCGACCTAATGACCAACCCCGTTAACTCACGAAATTAACTTTCGACTCAAAAATTTAATTTTAGTCAAAATAATCAATTTTTGTCCTAATGACCAATTAGTGACCCAATAAGTCAATCTCTGACAAAAAAGTTAACTTTGGTCATAATGGTCAATTTTTTACCTATTGACCACCCTAATGACCCAATATGTCAACTTTTGACCAAAAAGTCAACTTTGGTCAAAATGATCAATTTCTGACCTAATGGGTCAACTTTTGACCAAAAATTCAATTTTGGTCAAAATAGTCAATTTTTTACATAATGACCAATTATTGACCCAATAAGACAATCTCTAACCCAAAAGTCAACTTTGGTCAAAATGGTCAATACTTGACCCAATGACCAACCCATTCACCCAATAGGTCAACTTTTGACCAAAAAGTCAACTATGGTCAAAATTGTCAATCTTTGACCTAATGACCTAAACATGTAAACTTTTGACCAAAAAGTCAATTATGGTCTAAATTGTCAATTTTTAACAATATGATCACCTAGTTGACCCAATATGTCAACTTTTGACAAAAAAGTCAACTTTGGTCAAAATGGTAAATTTCTAACCCAATGACCAACCCATTGACTTAATAGGATAACTTTTGACCAAAAAGTCAATTTTGGTTAAAATAGTCAATTTTTGACATAATGACCAATATTGACCCAATAAGTCAATCTCTGACCAAAAAGTCAACTTTGTTGAAATGTGTCGATCCGTGCCCGATGACCAACCCATTGACCCAATAGGTTAACTTTTTACTAAAAGTCGACTTTGGTCGAATGGTCAATTCTGACCGAATTACCAACTCATTGACCCTATAGGTCAACTTTTTACCAAAAAGTCAAATTTGATTAAAATAGTCAATTTTTTATTTAATGACCACTCCATGGACCGAATGGGTTAACTTTTGACCAAAATCTCAATTGTAGTTAAAATGGTGAATCCGTGATATAATGACATACCCACCCAATTAGTCAACCTTTGAAAAAAAAGTAAATTTTGATCGAAATAGTGAATTTTTAACCTGACAACCACCCCATTGACCCAATAGATAAACTTTTTACCAAAAAGTAAACTTTAGTTTAAATGGTCAATTTGTGACCCAATAACTAACTCATTAATCCAATAGGTCAACTTTTGGTCAAAATGGTCAATCCTTGACTCATTGACCAACCCGTGGCCTTATAAGTCAACTTTTGACCAAAATGTCAATTTTCGTCAAATTAGTCAATTTTGAATTAAAGACCGATTGTTGACCGAATGAAGTCTATCTTCGACCAAAAATTCAACTTTCGCCAAAATGGTCACTTCGACCCAATAGGTGAACTTTTGACCTAAAAGTTAATTTTTGGTCGAAATAGTTAGTTTTTATCAAATGACCACCCATTAATCGAATTGTCGACTTTCGACCGAAAAGTCGACTTTGGTCGAAATGGTCGATTTTTGACCCAATGACCATCCCATTGACCCAATAGGTCAACTTTTGACCAAAAAGTCATCTTTGGTCAAAATAGTAAGTTTTTGACCAAATTACCAACTCATTGACCAAATAGGTCAACTTTTGACAAATAAGTCAACTTTGGTTAAAAGGTTCAACTTCTGACCCAATGACCACCTCGTCGACCAAATTGGTTAACTTTTGAGCAAAATTTTATTTTTGGTCAAAATAGTTAATCTTTGACCTAATGACGATTATCGACCTAATAGTCGATCCGACCAAAAAGTCGACTTTGGTCGAAATAATCGATCCTTAACCCGTAGCCAATCCATTGACTCAACTTTTGACCAAAAAGTCTGTTTGGGTCAAAATAGTCAATTTCTGACCTAACGACCACCCATTGACACAATAGGTCAACTTTTGACCAAAGAATCATCTTTAGTCAAAATAGTCAATTCTTGACCAATTACTAACTCATTGACCAAATATGACAACTTTTCACCAAAAAATCAACTTTGGTCAAAATGGTTAATTTCTGACCCAATGACCACTCTATTGACCCAATGCGTCAACTTTTCACCAAAAATTCAATCTTAGTCAAAATAGTTAAATTTTGATCTAATGGCCAATTATTGACCCAATAAGTCAATCTCTGACCAAAAAGTTAAATTTGGTCAAATTTGTCAATTTTTTATCGAATGACCAATTGTTGACCAAATAAGTTAATCTTTGACCAAAAAGTCAACTTGGGTCAACATGGTTAATCCTTGACCCATTGACTACCTCAACTTTGGTCTAAATAGTCAATATTTGACCTATTGACCACCAGTGACCCGATTGGTCGACTTTGCACTAAAAGTCGACTTTGGACGTAATCGTCGACTCGTGGACCCGATGACCGACCCATCGACCCAAAAAGTCGACTTTCGACCAAAAGTTAACTTTGGTCAAAAAGGTCAATCCTTCGACCAATGATCGATCCATTGAACTGATAGGTCGACTTTTGACCGTAAATTCGATACGAGAGAAAATAAGTCGATTTTTTTACCTAATTACCAACTCATTGACCAAATTGGTTAACTTTTAACCAAGAAATCAACTTTGGTCAAAATGGTCAGCTTCTTACCGAAGGAACTCCATGTTGACTCAATAGGTTAAATTTTGACCAAAAATTCAATTTTGACCTAATGACCAATTTTTGACCGAATAAGTCAATCTCTGACCAAAAAGACAACTTTGCTTAAAATGGTCAATCTTTGACCCAATGATAAACACATTATCTCAATAGGTCAACTTTTGACCAAAAAGTCAAATTTGGTCAAAATAGTCAATTTTTTACTTAATGACCACCCATTGACCCAATAGGTTAACTTTTGACCAAAAAGTCAACTTTGGCCAAAATAGTCAATCCTTGACCCAATGACCAACTCATTGACCCAAAAGGACAACTTTTGACCAAAAAGTCAATTTTGGTTAATATTATCAATTTTTGACCTAATGACCACCTCATTGACCAAAAGGTCAACTTTTGACCAAAAAGTCAAATTTGGTCAAAAAGGTCAATTTCAGACACAATGACGATCCCATTGACGCAATGGGTCAACTTTTGACCAAAAAGTTAATTTTGGTCAAAATAATCAAATTTTGACCTAATGACCAATTGTTAACCCAATAAGTTATTCTCTGACTAAAAACTCAGCTTTGGTCAAAATGGTCAATTTCTGACCCAATGACCACCCGTTAACCCAATGGGTCAACTTTTGTCTAAAAATTTAATTTTGGTAAAAAAAGTCAATTTTAGAATTAATAACCAACCCATTGACCCAATATGTCAACTTTTGACTAAAAAGTCAACTTTGGTCAAAATGGTCATTACTTGACCCAATGACCAACCCTTAACCCAATAGGTCAACTTTTGACCAAAAATTCAGTTTTAGTCAAAATATTAAAATTTTAACCTCACTGACCAATTATCGACCTAATCAGTCAATCTCAGACAAAAAAGTCAACTTTGGTCAAAATGGTCAATCCTCGACTCTAATGACCAACCCATCGAATTCAATCGGTCAACTATCGACCAAAAAATCAACATTGGTCAAAATGATCAATCTTTAACCCAATGACAAACCCATTGACCCAATAGGTCAACTTTGACCAAAAGTCAATTTTGGTCAAAATAATCAATTTTTGACCTAATGACCACCCCATTGACCGAATAGGTCAACTTTTGACCAAAAAGTCAACTCTAGTAAAAATGTCAATTTCTGACCCAATGACCATCTCATTGACCCAATGGGTCAACTTTTGACCAAAAATTCAATTTTGGTCAAATTTTGACAATTTTTTACTAAATGACTAATTTTTGACCAAATAAGTCAATCTTTGACCAAAAAGTCAACTTTGGTCAAAATGGTTAATCCTTGACCCATTGACTCCCTTTACTTTGGTCAAAATAGTCAATTTTTGACCTAATAACCAGCCATTGACCCAATAGGTCAACTATAGACAAAAAGTCAACTTTTGACAAAATGGTCAATTTGTGACCCAATGACCAACCCATTGACCAAAAAGTCAACTTTTGACCAAAAAGTCAACTTTAGTCAAAATGGTCAATCCTTCACCCAATGACAAATCCATTGACCCAACAGGTAAACTTTTGACTAGAAATTCAATTTAGGTCAAAATATTCAATTTTTGACCCAATTACCAACTCATTGACCAAATTGGTCAACTTTCATCCAAGAAATCAATTTTGGTCAAAATTGTCAATTTCTGACCCAATGACCTCCCCGTTGACCCAATGGGTTAAATTTTGACCAAAATTTCAATTTTCGTCAAAATAAATAATTTCGACTCTAATGACTAATTATTGACCCAATAATTCAATCTCTGACCAAAAAGTCAACTTTGGTCAAAATGGTCATCATTGACCCAATGACTAACCCATTCACCCAATAGGTTAACTTTTGACCCAAAAGTCAACTTTGGTCAAAATAATCAATCCATGACCTAATAATCAACCAAATGGCCTAATAGGTCAACTTTTGACCAAATGTCAATTTTGGTCAAAATAGTCACTTTTTGAATTAATGACCAAATAGTGTTTCAATAAGTCAATCTCTGACCAAAAAGTCAACTTTGATAAAAATGACGAATCCTTCACCCAATGACCAATCCATTGACTAAATATGTCAACTTTTGACCAAAAAGTCAATTTTGGTCAAATTATTCAATTTTTGACCTAATGAACACCCATTGATCGAATATGTCAACTTTTGACTAAAAAGTCAACATTGGTCAAAATGGTCAATTTTTAACCCAATTACCAACCCATTGTCCCAATAGGTCAACTTTTGAAAAAAAGTCATATTTGGTCAAAATGATCAATTCATAACCAAATTACCAACTCATTGGCCAAATATGTCAACTTTTGACCAAAAAGTCAACTTTACTCAAAATGGTCAATTTCTAACCCAATGACCAACCCGTTGACCTAATGGGTTAACTTTTGACCAAAAAGCCAATTTTGGTCATAATAGTTAATTTTAGACCTAATGACCAATTATTGACCCAATAAGCGACTCTCTGACTAAAAAGTCAACTTTGGTCAAAATGGTTAATCCTCGAACCTACGGATAAACCCATTGAACCTATACAGTCAACTTTAAACAAAAAAGTCAATTTTGGTCAAAATAGTCAATTTTTGACTTAGTGACCAGCCATTGACACAATAGGTTAACTTTTAACCAAAAAGTCATCTTTGGTCAAAATGGTCAATTCTTTACCCAATTACCAACTCATTGACCAAATAGGTCAACTTTTGACTAAAAAGTCAACTTTAGTCAAAATGGTCAACTTTTGACAAAAAAGTCAGGTTTGGTCAAAATTATCAATTTCTGACCCAATGGCCAACCCATTATCAATTTCTGACTCATTGACCAACCCATTGGCCCAATAGGTCAACTTTTAACAAAAAGCCATCTTTGGTCAAAATGGTCAATCCTTGACCCAATGACCAACCCATTGACCCAATAGGTCAACTATTGATAAAAAAAGTTAACTATGGTCAAAATGATTAATCTTTGACCCAATGACCCAATACGTCAACTTTTGAACAAACAGTTAATTTTGGTCGAAATAGTCAATTTTTGATATAGTGACCAACTCATTGGCCCAATAGATCGACTTTAGACCAAAAAGTCAATTTATGTCAAAATATTCAATTTTTGTCCTAATGACCACCCAATTCACCCAATTGGTTAACTTTTGACTAAAAATTTAACTTTGGTCAAAATGGTCAATTCTTGACCCAATGTCCAACCCATAGACCCAATAAGTCAACTTTTGACCAAAAAAGTTAATTTTGGTCAAAATAGTCCATCTTTTACCAAATGAACAATTATTGACCCAGTAAGTTAATCTCTGACCAAAAAATTAACTTCGGGCAAAATGGTCAATCCTTGACCTAATGACCAACCCATTGACCCAATACGTCAACTTTTGACCAAAAAGTTAACTTTGGTCAAAATGATCAAACCTTAACCCAATGACCAACCCATTGGCTAATAGGTCAACTTCTGATCAAAATATCAATTTTGGTCAAAATAGATAATTTTTGAATTAATGACCAATTATTGACCCAAAAAGTCGATCTCTGACCAAAAAGTCAACTTTGGTTGAAATGGTCAATCCAGACCCAATGACAAACCCATTGACCCAAAAGATCAACTTTTGACTAAAAAGTCAACTTTGGTCAAACTGGTCAATTTTTGATCCATTGACCCAATAGGTCAACTTTTGACCAAAAAGTAATCTTTGGTCGAAATGGTCAATTCTTGACCCAATTACCAAGTCAATGACAAAAAATGTTAATTTTTACCAAAAAGTCAACTTAAGTCATAATGGTCAATTTCTGACCCAGTGACTACCGCATTGATCAATTGGGTCAACTTTTGATCAAAAATTTAAATTGGGCCAAAATAATCTATTTTTGACCTAATGACCAATTATTGACTCAATAAGTCAATCTCTTACCAAAAAGTCAACTTTGGTCAAAATGGTTAATCCTTGACCCAACGACCAACCGGTTGACCATATAGGTCAACTTTTGACTAAAAAGTCAACTTTGGTCAAAATGGTCAATCCTTGACCTAATGACCAACACGTTGACCCAATAGGTTAACTTTTGACCAAAAAGTCAATTTTGGTCAAAATGATCAATCCTTGAACCAACGACCAACTCATAGGACTAATGGTCAACTTTTGACAAAAAAATCAATTTTGGTCAAAATGTTTAATTTTTGAACATATGATCAGTTATTGACCCAATAAAACAATCTCTAACCAAAAACTCAACTTTGGTCAAAATGGCCAAACCTTGACCTAATGACCAACCCATTGACTCAATAGGTCAAGTTTTGACCAAAAAGTCAGTTTTGGTCAAAATTGTCAATTTTTGACCTAATGAACACCCATTGACCCAATAAGTCAACTTTTGACCAAAAAGTCATATTTGGTCAAAATGATCAGTTCTTAACCAAATTACCAACTCATTGACCAAATATGTCAACTTTTGACCAAAAAGTCAACTTTGGTCAAAATGGTCAATTTCTGACCCAATGACCACCCCGTTGACTCAACGGGTTAACTTTTGATCAAAAATTTAGTTTTTGTCAAAATAGACAATTTTTGACCTAATGACCAATTATTGATCCAATAAGTAATCTCTGATCAAAAAGTCAACTTTGGTCAAAATGGTCAATCCTTGACCCAATGACCAACCCATCGACCCAATAGGTCAACTTTTAACCAAAACGACAACTTTGGTCAAAATGGTCAAACTTGACCCAATAGGTCTACATTTGACCAAAAAAATCAATTTAGGTCAAAATAGTCATGTTTTGACCTAATGACCACCCATTGACACAATAGGTCAACTTTTGACAAAAAAAGTCAACTTTGGGCAAAATGGTCAATTTCTGACCCAAATGACCAACCCATAGACACAATATGTCAACTTTTAACCAAAAAGTCAACATTGGCCAAAATGGTCAATCATTGACCTAATGACCAAGCCATTAACCCAATAGGTCAACTTTTGACCGAATTGTCAATTTTTGGCCTAATGACCACCTCATTGACCTAAATAGGTCAACTTTTGATGAAAAAGCCAAGTTTGGTCAAAATGGTCAATTTCTGACATAATGACACCCCATTGTCCTAAAGGGTCAACTTTTGATCAAAACTTCAATTTTGGTCAAAATAATTAATTTTTGACCTAATGACCAATTATTGACCCAATAAGTCAATCTCTAACTAAAAGTTAACATTAGTAAAAATGGTCAATCCTTGGCAAAATTGACCAATAAATTGACCCAAAAGGTCAACTTTTGACCAAAAAGTCAACTTTGGTCGATATGGTCAATCCTTGACCAAATGACCAACCCATTGACTCAATTGGTCAACTTTTGATGACCAAAAAGTCAATTTTAGTTAAAATAGTCAATTTTTAACTGAATGACCAATTATTGACCCAGTAAGCCAATCTCTGACCAAAAAGTCAACTTTGGCCAAAATGGTCAATCCTTGACCCAATGACCAACCCATTGACCCAATCGGTCAACTTTTGTCTAAAAAGTCAACTTTAGTCAAAATGATAAATCCTTCACCCAATGACCAGCCCATTGGCCTAATAGGTTAACTTTTGACTAAAAAGTCAATCTTGGTCAAAATAGTCAATTTTTGAATTAATGACAAATTATTGATCCAATAAGTTAAGCTCTAACCGAAAAGTCAACTTTGGTCAAAAAGGCCAATCCTTAACCTAATTATAAACCTATTGACCTAATAGGTCAATTTTTGACAAGTAACTTAATTTTGGTCAAAATAGTCAATTTTTTACCTAATGAACACCCATTGACCCAATAGGTCAACTTTTGACCAAAAAGTCAACTTTCGTCAAAATGTTCAATGTTTGATCCTATGACCAACCATTGACCCAATAGGTCAACTTTTGACCAAAAAGTTATCTTTGGTCAAAATGGTCAATTCTTAACTAAATTACCTACTCATTAACCAAATAAGTCAACTTTTGATCAAAAAGTCAACTTTGGTCAAAATGTTCAAATTCTGACCCAATGAACACGCCGTTGACCCAATAAGTTAACTAATGACAAAAAATTCAATTTATTGACCCAGTAAGTTAATCTCTGACCAAAAAATTAACTTTGGTCAAAATGGTCAATCCTTGACCTAATGACCAACCCATTGATCCAATACGTCAACTTTTGACCAAAAAGTTAACTTTGGTCAAAATGATCAAACCTTAACCCAATGACCAACCCATTGGCTAATAGGTCAACTTCTGATCAAAATATCAATTTTGGTCAAAATAGATAATTTTTGAATTAATGACCAATTATTGACCCAAAAAGTCGATCTCTGACCAAAAAGTCAACTTTGGTTGAAATGGTCAATCCTAACCCAATGACAAATTCATTAACCCAAAAGATCAACTTTTGACTAAAAAGTCAACTTTCGTCAAATTGGTCAATTTTTGATCCATTGACCCAATAGGTCAACTTTTGACCAAAAAGTAATCTTTGCTCAAAATGGTCAATTCTTGACCCAATTACCAAGTCATTGACTAAATAGGACAACTTTTGACCAAAAGATCAATTTTGGTCAAAGTTGTTAATTTCTGACCCAATGACCACCCCGTTTACCCAATGGGTGAACCTTTAACCAAAAATTTAATTTTGGTCAAAATAGTAAATTTTTGACCTATTGACCAATTATTGACTCAATAACTCAATCTCTGACCAAAAAGTCAACTTTGGTCAAAATAGTTAATCTTTGACCCAGTGACAAACATATTTATCCAATAGGTCAACTTTTGACCAAAAGTCAAATTTAGTCAAAATAGTCAATTTTTAACCTATTGACCACCCATTGACCTAATAGATCAAATTTTAACCAAAATATCATATTCGGTCAAAATTGTCAATTCTTGACCCAATTACCAACTCATTGACCAAAAAGGTCAACTTTTTTACCAAAAAGTCAACTTTGGTCTAATGGTCAATTTCTGACCAAATGACTACCCGTTGACCAATTCAGTCAACTTTTGATCAAAAATTTAATTTTGGTCAGAATAACTAATTTTTGACCTAATGACCAATTATTGAGCCAATATGTCAATCTCTGACCAAAAAGTCAACTTTGGTCAAAATGGATAATCCTTGACCAAACGACCAACCCATTGACCATATAGGTCAACTTTTGACCATATAGGTCAACTTTTGACCAAAAAGTCAACTTTGGTCAAAATGGTCAATCCTTGACCCAATGACCAACACATTCACCCAACATATCAACTATTGAACAAAAAGTAAATTTTGGTCAAAATTGTCAATTTTGACCTAATAACCAATTATTGACCCAGTAAGCCAATCTCTGACCAAAAAGTCAACTTTGGTCAAAATGGTCAATCCTTGACCTTATGATCAACCCATTAACCCAATAGGTCAACTTTTGACCAAAAAGTCAACTTTGGTCAAAATGATCAATCCTTGAACCAATGACCAACCCATAGGACTAATAAGTCAATTTTCAATAAAAAAGTCAATTTTAATCAAAATGTTTAATTTGAACAAATGACCAATTATTGACCCAAAAAGTCAATCTCTGACAAAAAAGTCAACTTTGGTCAAAATGGCCAAACCTTGACCCAATGACCAACCCATTGAATCAATATGTCAAGTTTTGACCAAGAACTCAAATTTAGTCAAAATTGTCAATTTTTGACTTAATGAACACCCATTGACATAATAGGTCAACTTTTGACCAAAAAGTCATCATTGGTTAAAATGGTCAATTCTTAACCAAATCACCAACTCATTGACCAAATATGTTAACTTTTGACCAAAAAGTTAACTTTGGTCAAAATGGTCAATTTCTGACCTAATGACCCATCCCGTTGACCCAAAGGTTTAACTTTTGACCAAAAATTCAATTGTGGTCAAAATAGTCAATTTTTGACCTAATGACCAATTATTGACCCAAAAAGTTAATCTCTGACCAAAAAGTCAACTTTGGTCAAAATGGTTAATCCTTGACCCAATGACAAACCCATTGAACCAATTGGTCAACTTTTAACCAAAAAGCCAATTTTGGTCAAAATAATCAATTTTTGACTTGATGACCACCCATTAACCCAATAGGTCAACTTTTGACCAAAAAGTCAACTTTAGTCAAAATAGATAATTTTTGACCCAATGACCAACTCATTGACCCAATAGATCAACTTTTGACAAAAAAGTCATCTTTGGTCAAAATGGTCAATGCTTGAACTAATTACCAACTCATTGACCAAATAGGTCAACTTTTGACCAAATAGGTCAACTTTTGACCAAAAAGTCAACTTTGGTAAAAATAGTCAACATCTGACCTAATGACCACCCCGTTGACCCAATGGGTCAACTTTGACCAAAAATTTAATTTTATTAAAAAATTGTCAATTTTTGACCTAATGACCAATTCTTGACCAAATCTATGACCAACCAGTCAACTTTGGTCAAAATGGTCCATCCTTGACCCAATGACCAACCCATTTACCCAATAGGTCAAATTTTAACCAAAAAGAGAACTTTGGTCAAAATGGTCAAACCTTGACCCAATAGGTCAACATTTAACCAAAAAATGAATTTTAGTCAAAATAGTCAATTTTTGACATAATGACCACCCAATGACATAATAGGTTAACTTTGGACCAAAAAGTCTACTTTGGGCAAAATGGTCAATTTCTGACCAAAATGACCAACTCATTGACCCAATAGATCAACTTTTAACCAAAAAGTCAACTTTGGCCAATTGACCCAATGACCAACCCATTAAACCAATAGGTCAACTTTGAACCAAAATGTCAATTTTGGTCGAATTGTCAATTTTTGACATAATGACCACCTCATTGACATAAATAGGTCAACTTTTGACCAAAAAGAAAAGTTTGGTCAAAATGGTTAATTTTTGACATAATGACCACCAAATTGTACCAAAGGGTCAACTTTTGACCAATTATTGACCCAAAAAGTCAATCTCTAACTAAAAAGTTAACATTGGTCAAAATGGTCAATCCTTGACAAAATTCACCAACACATTTACCCAAATGGTCAACTTTTGACGACCAAAAAGTCAATTGTGGTCAAAATAGTCAATTTTTGAACAAAAGACCCGTTATTGACCCAATAAGCCAATCTCTGACCAAAAAGTCAGCTTTGCTCAAAATGGTCAATCCTTGACCTAACGACCAACCCATTGACCCAAAAAATCAACTTTCGTCAAAGTGATAAATCCTTGACCCAATGACCAACCCATTGGCCTAATAGGTTAAATTTTGACTAAAAGGTCAATCTTGGTCAAAATAGTCAATTTTTGAATTAATGACCAATTATTGATCCAATAAGTCAAGCTCTAACAGAAAACTCAACTTTGGTCAAAATGGTCAATTCTTGACCCAATGACAAACTTTTTGACCCAATAGGTAATTTTTTTACCAATAAGTCAATATTGGTCAAAATAGTTAATTTTTGACCTAATGAACACCCATTGACGCAATAGGTCAACTTTTGACTAAAAAGTCAACTTTCGTCAAAATGGACAATGTTTGACCCTATGACCAACCCATTAACCCAATAAGTCAACTTTTGACCAAAAAGTCATCTTTGGTCAAAATGGTTAATTCTTAACCAAATTAACAACTCATTGACCAAATAGGTTAACTTTTGATCAAAAAGTCAACTTTGGTCAAAATTGTCAAATTTTGACCCAATGAACGCCCCGTTCACCCAATGGGTTAACTTTTAACAAAAAAATTCAATTTTCGTCAAAATAGTTAATTTTTGACCTAATGACCAATTATTGAACCAATAAGTGAATCTTTGACCAAAAGTCAACTTTAGTCAAACTGGTCAACCTTGACCTAGTGACAAACCCATTGAACCAATAGGTCAACTTTTGACCAAAATGTCAATGTTTGTCAATATAGTCAATTTTTGACTTAATGACCACCCATTGACCTAATAGGTCAACTTTTGACCAAAAAGTCAACTTTGATCTAAATGGTTAATTTTTGACCCAATGACCAATCCACTTGACCCAACAGACCAACTTTTGACCAAAAAGTCATCTTTGATCAAAATGGTCAATTCTTAACCTAATTACCAACTCATTGACCAAATAGGTTAACTTTTAATCAAAAATCAACTTTGGTCAAAATGGTCAATTTCTGACCCAATGACCACCCCGCTAAACCAATGGGTTAATTTTTGACCAAAAATTCAATTTTAGTCAAAATAATAAATTTTTAACCTAATGGCCAACCCATTGACCCAATAGAGCAACTTTAACCAAAAAGTCATCTTTGGTCAAAATTGTCAATGCTTGACCAAAATGCCAACTAATTGACCAAATAGGTCAACTTTTGACCAAAAAGTCAATTATGGTCATAATTGTCAATTTTTGACCCAATGACCACCCCGTTGACCCAATGGGTCAACTTTTGACCAAAGATTTAATTTTATTAAAAATAGTCAATTTTTGACCTATGTACGGCTTATTTTTTTTAGGTTGTGTTTTATTTTAAAAAAGAGGGGGTCGCCTAACAGAAGCTGTCGGCGAATTTTAATTTAATTTAAATAAATAATTTGAAAAGTAGTATTTGATTTTGAAAATAATTTTAAATTTGAAGGTTTTGAGATATGAGATTAAACCGATCTCACATCCCAAATAGTTTATATAAACGAGCACCGCACCACAAACCGTGTATCTATCCCGAAGAATAGACACCGCTCGATGGTGAGGCTCGATTAAATAAACTAAAAGATTTGTGACATCCGTTTGGTCCGCGAACCAATTTTAAGCCGACAAATTCCCTCGCTTAATATGAAAGCATTAAACGGGGTTTATATTACCTGGGTTCTTTAAAATTCCCTATAAGGGCAAGCCCCTATAGTTAATTACATCTTAAGTGACGGGAATCACCTAAGAAACTCTCGATAATAATCCATAATTCTGCTCTCAAGAATTTCATAGTTTAAGTTCTCAAAGGATTGAAGTTTGGAATTTCAATAGGGAATGGATCAAATTTGGAACATTTTGTTTTGAGAATCCAAAGGAAGAAAAGTAGGAGAAATCACAGATTCGAAGTGAACTTCGGTAATTTCCCGACTATCCTATTGTTTGGCTTGAATTTAGGAAAAGTCCTAATGTTATTTAATGTTTTGATTTTGTCAATTTTAATCAATTAGGACTTATATTTATATGATAGAATCATACAAATAGCCTCGAAGATGTGAGGGCTTATGTCGTATCGGACGACTACCTCGGAATCCTAAAACCGGTTAGGGCTTAATTTGCAATGCAAATGCCTAACGAAGAGTTGAGGATTTATGTTGCAATAGGCAAACTACCTCGAAGCCCTATGGCTTGGTTGTTTAATTCTAGGAAAGTTTTGCTGATGTGGATTCAAGTTTTCGCGACGACGATGGCCGTGCTTGCCCACCATGCTCCGAGCTCCTTGTTGTTGCAGAGGTTTAGTTTTAGAAGTCATAAATCGTGGGATGAGAAAAGTGTTTTGGTTTAGAGAAGTCTTAATTTCCAAGTGTTTTTTT
Organism: Papilionanthe hookeriana x Papilionanthe teres; assembly: GCA_022702705.1. Classification (NCBI taxonomy): domain Eukaryota; kingdom Viridiplantae; phylum Streptophyta; class Magnoliopsida; order Asparagales; family Orchidaceae; genus Papilionanthe; species Papilionanthe hookeriana x Papilionanthe teres. The sequence continues at coordinate 91,851,063 of CM040428.1, read as the reverse complement.
GTGTTTTAATTAAAACAAATCTTAAAGTTGATTATAACGACACCGGTTAAGATCCCACGGTTCCATCCTTCGGCATCATTATTTTTATCGGATTCACTTAGTCCGGATGAATTTGCTAAACTCAGCTGAATGAGTTCCACACTTTCATTTAGACCGTGGGAAATCCCGTTAGCAACACGTAGGTTACATCATCCGAGGTATTCCCGATCATCCGACGGAGACGTTTTAATTTAGTTGTAATTGTAGTTTTGTGTTCTATTTGTGATTAAATTTTGAGTTGTTTTATATTTTGAAATGTTGTAGCGGTGAATTTTATCTTGCAATAACTTTTAACTTAGTTTTGGTTTCAGTTTTAGGGTCTATCCTAAAGGTGTGGGTTTTCATGCAACAGTTGTTTATCATGCAAGAAAAGTAAGTGCAATGCAGTTAAATAAATTGCAATAATGTAAATCGCAAGAAAGTAGATTGCAATAAAATAAAAGCGTACCTGGAGGGTCTTCCCGTCATCCCAAGCTGCACTTAAAACACAATTAGAATATTTAAGCAAATTCCTAGGTAAAGCTAAGGTAAGGGTTATGGTTTTCTACCAAGTTCCTAATCCTACAGCTAGTCATTTCCTATGACGTCTAGGTTCTTTGTGTTTTTGTTTGAAGACGATTTTCTTCATCAAAGAACAATTAAATTCAATTGTCCTTATAAACATCCTATCATATTGAGGAAGTGCTTAAGAATGATCTTAAACATCTTTTCAATATTTCTAGGATTGTTTTAAGTCCAAATGAATTTAATTATACAAATGAATTAATCGTCCGGGGATTCAAGTTTTGTTAACTTGCTCGATGAACTAGGACATTTGAATATCCTATAGGTGAAGTAACATTTCATTTGATATTACTGTTTAGGAGTTATGATAACTAAAGCTTTTGAGGGTAAATTGATGTTGAAATGGTTTGTGATTTAGTTTAATTTCCATTAATGGGTTTAAATTTGGAATAGTGTTCAAGTTATTTTAGATTTATTTTGAATTCTTTATGTCTTTGGTGATGTTATATTTAATTCAACTTAATTTAATTTAATTTAATTTAATTGAGTTTTAATTTAATTTAATTCAATTTAATTCAATTTAGTTTGATTTGATTGTTACATTAAATTAATTTGATTTGATTTAATTTTAATTTAATTTGATTTAATTTAATTTAATTTTTAATTTAATTTAATTTAATTCAATTCAATTTGTTTATTTAATTTAATTTAATTGATTTAATTTAATTTAATTTGTTTGTTTTATTTATTTTAATTTAATCTTTAATTTAATTTAATTTTTAATCTTAATTTAATTTAATTTAATCCAATTTAATTTATTTAATTTAATTTAATTTTAACTTAATTTTATTTTTAATTTTAATTGAAATTTTAAAAGAGTTTAATAATTTAATTTTAGTTTAATGATTAAGTCTTTTAATATTTTGAATTTTGAGTTATCATTTTAATTAAGAATTGAATATTAATGAGATAATTAATTTAGGGATTTTTTAAATTAAAGAATAAATATCTTCCTAATAATATCCCTATTTTATTAATTCCAATTTTATTATTCTTCCAAATTTAATCAATTATTCAATTAAGGTTTAATTATTTTAAAATTGTTTAATGGGTTTCTACCCTTTAATTATTTAAATTTCAATCATCCAAATCAGATTAGGATCAAATATTTTATTTGTTAATTTTTTATTAAACCTAAAGTTTTAATTAAGGGTTAAAAAATTTTAATTACCACTTTACCCCTTAAGCTTAATAATTTCATAACTTACTAAATTGAACTCAAATGAACTTGAAATTTTTATGTGACTTCACTCATATGTCAATAAATACATGAGAGGAGAAAATGTGATTTTTCTGTATTTAATTTATTTATATAATTATTTTTGGTGGAAAATAGAGATTTCCAAGGAAAATTTAATAACATGACCAAGGGAAAGTTTCTGTCCTTAAGAAAATTAGGGGACATTCCTAATGACCAGAGGACCACTTGGACTAATTTTGGTGATTTTTTGGATTATATCATTTTTATTATAATTATTTTAAGTTTTGGGGTGTTAATTAATTTAAAAATAAAATAAATGTTGAAAAATAAATTTTATATTTTTCAAAAATCTCTCGATATCAAGGAAATCAGAGAATCAAATTTTGCAATTTTCTAATTTTTCTATGATTTATTATAATTATTTTAGTGAAAATGCTAGAAAATACATTTTTTTAATTTTAAAATTACCCTAGAACTTTAAAATTTAATATCTCACTAAATAGACCTAAGAAAAATATGGGGTTTGTTTCTAAGTGATTAAAATTTAAAATGTGACATTTTGGTGAATTTTATTATTTTTGTGATTTTTATTATTTTTTAATTATTAAAAATATTAAAATATTATTAAAAATAAACTTTTTTAGAAAATTGAAATTTTAATTTTCTTAAATTCCCCTGATATCAGAGAGGCTCCAAAACCAATTTGGTGAATTTTTGAAAGGAATTTTAAAAGTTATGAATTTTTAAAGTTTAAAATGACTAAATGGCTTAATCGACCCGATTAGTAGGGCTAACCGAGTCCAATTGGCCTCAAATTTTTATGGTGGGTTCCTCTGATCCTAAAGGTCAGTGGAGAATTGATTTCAAGTCAATTTGATGTATGGTTAGCTCTAATTAATTAGAGATCCATTTTGGGTGTTTAAGCCAATTAGGGTTGTTTTAAATGAACTAACTCAAAACCTATTTTTCCTAGGGTCCTCTGGTCATAAGGAACATCACCAAATTTTCCTAGAATTTATTTCACAACATGCTATTTATTGAAATTAAAATACTCAAAACAGTAACCTGAATTTGAAAAATCAATAACTTTTCATAGGGATGGCCTCTGACTTTGGAAAATTCAGGGAATGTTCCCAAATTCGGGAGGCTTCAAAAGCCCTATGGTCTCATGCCATGGTGAATTGTATACACGCATGGAGAATTAAAAGTATGCGGGGAGTAAATAAATTATAAAAAATAAAATACTTGATGAAATTGAATGATTTCTTTTCCACATTATTCTCCTCTGTTCACTTCGAGCGAGAGGGTATTTTTATTTTATTTTTCCGATTTTTCTACACAAAGTTATGAATTTTTGAAGTTTAGGGAATTAAATAAATAGAAAATACCCCTAATTTTCTATTTATCCACGCGGCGCCAACTCATCCTCGGCATCTCCGAACGCACACGCGTCGCGCTCCCATTCGATGCCGCCATCTGACTCAGCGCTCCGGGCCCCGCGGTTCTTGTACCGTCTCCTGGTCCGACGCGATCCTGGTCGTCCGTCCGCGCGTGTATTAAATGAACGGCATCCGTTCATCGTCCCCAAGTGTTCTCACCCGAGAGCCATCCACACTAAATCCCTAAGATCTCACTCGATACTCAATGGATTTTCATGTTCTTATGCTCTATGGATTCGTCTTGATGAGACGAACACATCTATACGGTTATCATGCATTGAAATTAAAGCATTCGAAATGGAGAATCTCTAGAAGCTCGGGATGAAGAGTTAGCTCATACCTTTGCTCAGAGAAGTGTGGCTTCAATCTGAGAGTTGTTGCACCTTCGATTGGATCCTAGCAAGCTCCAGATGAAGCCTCCTGGTCTGGTGAATTATCTAGGTTAGATTTCGACCAAGCCCGATCACAAAGCTTGGAGGGCTGGAGCAACTGGGTGGCTCGGAGATGGGGCTTTTCTTGGTGGACACCTTCCGCTTGGTGCAGTGAAGGTGTAGAACCAATCGATTTGGGGATTGGCTCACTGTGGAGAAGTGTCCTGGTTTTGGGTGGAATTTCAACTCTGAAATTGAGCTCACAGAGAAGAAATGGCAGGGGAATCTCACTGGGGATCAAGTGCTCTGTGTATGGGGAGGAGTCTGGAACAATTTTGGCAGAGTTTCCTTAAGGTTTGTTTTCGGCACCTCTCATGGCCGAGAGGGGTGGAGTTTAAATAGGAGAGGGTGGAGGGCCTCCCGGGAGAGTTAGGGCTTGGGATCAGCTGCTCTTGGCAAGAGAAGAACGGCTCCAATGGCCACTAGGGATGGGGCGACTCGGCGGGTGAGAATTCCAAGTTGGGCTCACATGTGAGCTCTCGGCCATGGTGTTTTCCGGCGGCTCGGTGGCTGGCCGGCCGAGCATGGGTCACCATCTTGTTCGGGTGGGTCGGGCTGCAGGGTTTAGTGTGAGCAATTGGCAAATGCCATGTGTAAAGAGCTTGGATTGAAATGGAATGGGGGAAAGACCATTTTGGGTTCAAATGAGTCAACCCATGGTTTTGGGCTAGGTTCACCACCCAAGGCCTGGCCTTGAGCTGAAAAAGATCACTTGGGTCAGCCAGAGAGAATGGTGTGGTCTCCATCCATGATGAGGTGGCTAAGCATGGTTTAGTGTGTGACATGCTTAAGGTAAAAAAGGGTTTAAGGAGGATTAGGAAAGGGGCCCCTCCTTTTGCCATTAATGGCTTGATCACATGTCAAGCCTTCCATGGCTTCATGTGGCTTGTCCATGGCTTGCATGGCTCACCTTTGGCTTGGCAAAAAGTTTGGTCAATTTCATGAAAATGGATTTTAGGAATTTTTGGTAATTTGATGGAAATTTGTATGAAACTTGATTTGGAATTATTTGATGATGAATTTAGGACTTAGGTAATGGATTTAATTAAGTGGATGACAAATGGAGATGTCATGTGG